>BROG01000882.1:0-242034 GCA_030159075.1 Atrina japonica
TGTAACTCAACATTTCATTTAGGGAAACAAACAAGGTTATGTAAAATTTGCGGAACGTTGACATCAAACGCGATTTTTAAAACTTTTTGTAGCTTTTGAATTGTTATTCTTAATTAATTTTTGTAGGTGAAAGTGAGAATGATAAATCCCGTAACTTATTGGTTGTGTCAAAATCTCCACATTTTATTTGTTTTTACATTTCAGTGTCTTTTTTTAATCACCGATTTATAAAGCTGAACAGGCAATGTATAGTGTCTCCTGAACCTGGTCCTGATTTTTTGTCTGCCTTTTTCATTTTGACCTATTGCAAATCCTTACGTTTTTTGTCCATGGAGTCTGATCCTGCCATTTTGTTCTGACCTTTTGCTAATCCTAATTCGTTTTTTTTATCATAAATGCTGATCCTGCCTTTTTATAATGACCTTTTGCTTCATTTTTTATCATGATTCTTATCTTGTCTTTTACTTTGGCCTTTTGTGTATACTGGGATTTTTAATTAAGAATTCTGATCCAGTCTTTTTATTTATTTTTTTAGCTTTTGCTCATCCTCGATTTTATTCTCCATAAATTATGATCGTAACTGTTTATTTGAAATTTTATCTAAGCCCAACAATCCTCCAATAAAAATCAAATGGCTGTCCTCTTAACTTGTAACAAAACGCGTGGGTTTACTTATTGTATAATCATTATATATCTTATTCTTAAATCGATAAATATGATCCTTAATTGCATATTTTCATTTGAATTGTTACGTGTAAAGTGAGACATGTAAAACCATATTTGGCCAAAAAAATGTCTTACCTTCATTCGTTTTCCTGTTTCCTACAAACAGTGACTCTTTGTTTACAGACATCTGTTGTTTATTTGATTTGATATCCGTCGTTTCAGAATTATCTAAAGATTCTTTATCATGCATAATGTTGATCTGTTTCTTTTTTGTTTCATGGGATTGGTAATTGAAATAAACAGATAACGATACAATAATAGCCAGTGAAATTATCGTCCTTATCGCCATATCGATATGCTGTGAAAATACGCTGTCGTCTTTGGTAAAACAGGTCAAGTTTTTGGTAGCAAGAGTCTGCTCTTCATATAAAGGTTATTCAAAACCTATGGGCGTGTTAGAAATCTTTCATCTCTCAGACAATGGACAATCCATACACGGAGTATACATTGGCTACCCAGATTGTCTGTCATGTTGAAAGCAATTTATTTTTTGTCACTTGTCTCTGAAAAAAATCTCAGACAGGAAAACTTTTCTTTGGCTACCAGATTGTCTGTCATGTTGAAAGCAATTTATTTTTTGTCACTCGTCTCTGAAAATAAAAATCTCAGACAGGAAAACATTATCTTTCATTTTATGTAATTAAGGTTTTTAACGTGATCTCAAGATATTATTATTTTGCTTTTTTAAGAAGAAAAAAAAACATGATTGAACCAAGATAGAATTTCATGATTTTTATATTTATTCAGACCCCAAAAACGTTTTGTTTGTAGTAATCTGTATTTAATGGTGTTGTTAAGTACGGAAGGGGGATTTGTCATGCGGCGTGCCACACGTATGAGCTACACCTGTAGATCAGGAATAGCTAATTGTATTTAACGTAAAACCTTGTGGATTTTGTCACACGTGCTTGAAGGGCGGGAGGGGCCTTCTGGTAGACTCACCGGACGTTCCGACGATGTGATAGTGGCTCATTTTAGACACACAGTCTGAATAAGATATATTTATTTATAGTGAAATGCCAAATATATAGCAGAAGTGCAATTACGCAGAAATATTGCCAAAGTCTTTCTCGCGGATTTGCCCAGTCTCGCTAGTCGGAGAACATAATGAAATATTGGATTGTTCGATTTGTTCGATTTGTTGAGATGTCTATAAAGATTGTGACGAGGATTTGTTCCTCACTTGGATTTGGAGTTGACTGTGGACTTACGGCGGGTTTGACCGGTCAACATGAAATCCCACCTGTGGATTTCCAGAGGTCCGTGTGTCCAATATTTCCAGATTTATATATGTGTCCTGGACATCCTGAATATTTATACTTTGTTATCTTAGTTTGTTTACATACTTTATTTATATGCTAATATTTCGGTTGTGTTCTTTAGTTAACAGATATGCAGGTGCTTTAAAAAGGCATTAGCTGTATTTACCAAAACAACTGTTTCTATTTTTCAACTTTTTCTACTTGTACTGGATGAACAATAACAAATAATTACTATACACAGGCATGAACAATCTTACATTCACTTATAATTTCGGAAAATAAAGTCAAGTCAAGTTAGGTATTCATATACAAATAGTAAGGTTGAGTTAATCAATTACAATTGAAAAGAGTCGGCCTGGCTCAGTCGGTAGCGCGCTCGACTTTTGGTCGTGAGTTCGAGTCCAGCCGGCAGCAGGTTGGTTTCCACTCCTTCGGATGAGACAGTAAAAACCGAGGTCCCGTGTCACAGTAGGTGTCGCCACTTTAAAGAACCCTCACTGCTCAATGGCCGTAAGTGCCGAGCATAGGCCAAAATTTGAATCACTTCACCGGCATTTGGTGACGTCTCCATATGAGTGAAATATTCTTGAGTTGGACGTAAAACAACAATAAAAAAACAATTAAAAAAGTACCAAATCTGGGTTGCACAAGCATTTTTACAAAATAAACAGAAATTAGAGATATTTGTGTCTGTGTAGATCTCTTTTTTGTAATTGAAAGTAGTAAAAATGAAGTACCAATTGATAATCGAAACTCAAGTCCATTAAAACACGACAAATTAGATGTGTAAATGGTCTAAACATGAAGATGATAGGACCAGGTGTCTGGAAGGAGTCAGCGTACTCTGCTGGCATGCCACATCGTCGCAAATCAGCCTTAGTAGTAAAAAGGGAAATTTTTGAAAAAGAAGAAAAAAACACAGCTAATGCTCCTTTCAGCTTAGTTAAGGATGCCGTGATAAATCGCAAATATGTCTGGCATTGTAGTTGTATTCTGCGTGATGTAATAGCTAGGTGTAAATTCTAGTGTTAAATGTCATGTAAATACAAAATCTCAGCTACATACATCATCAGGATGTTCAGGATATATATACAAATTTGGTGATATTGGACAAACATGGACCTCTGGAAGGCAAGATAGGGCTGTCGTTAGTGCAAAAGTTTACACGCAAATATTGTGCATTATTTTATTTCGATTTATTCCGGAATTGACCAAACTGGGATGTATGTGCATTTAACAGAAAAATAGTATAATAAAGTTGTGGAACTAAAACAGCCCAAAAAATATACAAATTATTGGTCACATTTGTAGTTCTTATCCTAAAGTTTCATAAAAACACAAGTACGACGGACTGGCAAACTTTTATCGACAAACTAAGACCTGTATGAGACCTCTGACGATACAGCAACGACAATTTACAAACAAATAAGACCTTTTTAGCAAACAATTGCGACCCCTTTAGCGACCATTTGGGACACGTCTGCGTTCAAAATACGACTATCGACAACTTTTGCGTTCAAAATACGACTGTCGACAACTTTTGCAACGACGGGTACAAATAAGGGTCCAGTGATAGGGTAAGCCCAGTTTCTCTACTGTTCATGGAAACAACAGGTACAAATTATGGCTAGGACGAAAAATACGGCAGATAAAGGAAGGAATATAGTGTATGTACCCTAATCTGAAACAATTCGTAATTATTTGCAATTAATCCCATCATAATCACTAATTGTTGTAATTGATTGCAAATATGTCCCAATGTGTCTCAAACGACTGTAAGTGAACGTGTATGCAGTAAATGAGTCGTTCTAACTTCGTATTTAATCTGCTGGTTCTCTGTTTGTTGTTTAAATAAGTGTAGCCATGTTTGCAAAAGATTCTTGGTGTGAAAAGGTTTTTTGCGCTTAAATTCGTGCCAATTATTCTCAAAGAGGATGCAAACGATATTTCAGTTTTGAAAGTTCGCTGGCGGTCGCCACCCAAATAAGCCGCAATTGATTCGCCACCATATGTGACTGGGGCATTATTCATCTTCTCATTACAGAGGGCAAGCTATGTAAATGATTTGTATATCAATATACGGACAGAATTTCAGGTTCCTGTTCCTGAAGTCTCCTGGTCAGCGGATTTTTGTGAGCAAGTTTGCATTAAGCACTAATTGCACATATAAGTGTAAATGTGAATTAATGAAGTTTGTAAATGTTATTTGATTACTATAACAATTCAACGATAAATGAAGTGTTTGAAAGCAAAATCGAAAACCGCATCAGAACTTTAAATTGTTTTTTTGTTCAGAAAAAATGAACATTTTTTCACACAAAAGCCGTCTATATTGACCTTTGTTATACATTTTATATGTTTAAGTAAACAAATCTGTTTATTATGGCAACTGATAGACACAATGAATTGAAACAGGAAATCTATTCGGGTTATATATTCTAGTACGGAAGGTCACTACTGGATACACGTTCATGTATAATTACATGATCATTACATTAGCAATGTAGCGTACTCTCGGTATTATTCTTCCTGAGTGTTTGTTGACTGTATAATTCTAATAGTGTTGGATTCAGTTTAAGGGTACACGGTCGTCCATGGCGGTCTACTGTTTGTCTTCCCCTATACTTTTCCCCTCGCATATTTTCACGAACATGCTTTTCAAAGGGTACATCTTTCTTAAATAATGTATGCATTAAATGTAAGTGGTAAATGAATCCAATATAACGTGTAAATAATGTGTGAGTTGAAGAAAAGTCATTAATCGTTGTTGCTAAATGCGGAACGGAACGGAGAATATATAATGTATACATTCGCCATTTTAGCGTTATATTTCACGTCATCACTAGTCCAAGCGATCACTTAATTACCCCAAAGCAATGCCAAGTGCCGCGTCATTTGTGCCAGTCCATGGTGGGAACATATAAAAAGAGTAAATCGTTCAAACAAGGTTTTTTATACTTTGCATACTTCCTCATCTATAAACGATCTAGACTAAGTTCCACCTTGATAAATCCATTATACTAATTGCAATATGAGTCAAACTAAGGTCCATTGTTGTTAACATTTCCTATAAACAGACAGATCCACTCGAATACACACATTAATTCAAATCCGAAAATAATATTTTTATAAACACAACTTCCGTATAACTCCCAAGATATAATATGTGGTATACTTCCCCCTACAGCTTGTGTCATGTTTATTCCACCTTGGTGTTAACTGTTCTGAACTTGGTCTTATCTGCTCTCAACTTAACCTTAATTGATCTAAATTAACTGGTGTCAGTAGAGATTGGCCGTCTACCTATATATACCCTACTATAGTTCCAGAAAACACTAGATCAAGAACAATCAAGAAATGATCTTTCCAAAACATTCATGCGTTTACATAAAAATTCCCTAAGGCTCAATATAGTAACATAATGACCTAAAGGTAAGCAAAACAATAACACTATATTTTAGAAAGGTCCAGATGTACTAAATTCAACAAGTACTAATAATAAATAAACAAGCAGCTATCAACCCTCATAATAGTGTGTGTGTGTGTGTGTGTGTGTGTGACACATTAAGAGCTCTCACTAGATTTGAATGACTCCATATCACTGGTAACATTTTGTGGAACTTTTAGACTTCGACATTCCCGCATAATTGATAGTAATTCTAGCTGAGGATAAGTAACAATCAGACAACGGACAATATGAAGTGTAGATAACAAATAGAACAACTGGAACATGAAAGTTATTTCATAACTTAGAAGTTTCCCTCATATGTTCATATGTAGAACATGCCCTTGTATATCAGACCATCTGTGATATAGATGTACAAACACTACATACAGGCGGTAGCGGGATGCTATTAGTAGTACCTAAATGTGTTTAATTGACGATTTGGAAGCCAAAATCGTCGTAATCGTTTGTAAGTCGTATAGCCTGGTTGTTAATTTGTCTTTACGGACAATAGTATGTTTTATGTATTATTTTCCAATATTTCTGTCGACTGTGAAATGTTGTGTTCGTAACATTATAAGAAATAGATATGAAAGTGTGGGAAACAAATAAAAAACACGACGACAGACACAAAGATAATCTTCTGAAGAATCCAGAGATGGGACCAGGTGCCATGAACAAGTGCGCGCCCTCTGCTATAAAAGACTATCAAACAAGTTACTCAACTTCCCAGATTATGACAAAGATGTATATGATTATACTTAGTTTTGGTATATCTTTTTAACATTTTAGACATGATTAGTTTTGATATCTTTATATACAACAAATATGTCCCAAAAACTCAAATATTCCAATTTTCCAAAGAGTATGAAAATAAAAAAAAATGTTGAATCTTTTGGACAATTTCAGAAATTCGGAATACTGAGAAAATTAATGTTAACGAATTTTCCAATATTATTTGTTAAAATAAAAAACAAATTGAAAATTGTAAAATTCAATATTTTTTGTCATCAAAGATTTATTATTGATATACCTGTAATTGTTTCATATAAATATATCATTCTTTGAATACATATAACAAAGTAATTGACAGCAAAAGGTTTTCAATGTTATCGAAGTATTATATATTTGGATCCATCGGTAATTTTAAAAAAGCTTTTAGTCGTCATATTTACATTTCGCTTGTATACATTTTTAAAACTCGGCGAGATGCGTTTTACTAATATTGACACGAATTCGTACTAATCGGTGTACTTATAAAGACTGATAATGGTATTTCAAATCAGAGCAAACATCCGGGTTACATTTATTTTACGAGTGGCCAATGTTAATTATCACAAACAAAATTAATTCGGAACGCCAAGATACGGTGCACAGGTTTCAATACGCCTCACTAGATTCTTTTTTCTTCATTAGAAAAATGAAAAATTCATTTTTCTATTGCATTTGTATTATGTCGTTTGGACAATTCATGGCAAACCAGACGTACGTTGATTTACAAAATCTACGCAATGTATTATTAGCGAACTATTCTGGGAACATTGTACCGAAATATAACCACTCGTTGTGACTGCTGGTTTAGTGTTTGGGTCGTTGAAAAATATCGATGCTGTAAGCGGCGACTTCAAATTTGGGGCTGCAGTTTTACTCTTCTGGAAAGATGAATTCATGGTTTGGAATACTCTAAGCACAATTTCCAAGTAATCAGATTCTCAAAATCTAAAGTTTGGACCCCGAGAAGGAATAATATGTACGAAATTCTATTGATGGTTATACATCAATTGATTCGGGACAAACAACATGGAATCGAATGTTATTGAGTATATTGCCAAACGGATTGGCAATGTATCAGGTGTCTGGAGGAATGACGGTCACGTGTGAACCAAAATGTATACTATTTCCCGATGATGACCCGGCATCTGTGTTAAAGTCAACTTGACGCCCAATGATATTATATGCATGCACATAACATTAATTACGTCACAACCGAGTTGTTTTTCAAGTTAGTCCCATTGACAACTATCAGTGGGATATACGGTTTATTTCATGTAAAAAACGCCCATAAAGGTGTAGAATATCAATGATCATCGTTTGAAATTAGAGATAATTCGTCGGGACCCACATTTTATATAATCAATATTGTGATACCTGTTTATTCCTCCTCAGCTTTGTAAATGTTTCTGGGCGCCAATTTTGCCGTGTTCACCCGGAGAGAGAATCGCGTTCGCAGTGACAATTTTTACTTACTTTCATTGTTTTTTTCTGGATGTTATACTTAATATTTTACCGCATGTAAGTGACCCTATATGTGTTTTCAATGTTTATGTAATTTATCAACTTTCCATGAGTTCATTCATTACTTTCGGTACGTAGTAAACTCTAAAATACATAATTTCGATAAAAATAGAGAGATTCCGAAGTGGCTTCTGAGAATAATGAAGTGCTGTGATAAACGTAAGTTCAACGTTGTTTTAGAAGAAAAATGTAAAAAGGAAGAAAACCACAAAACATATTGGGCAAATGTTGGACAGCCGTTTGACAAATGTTGTATTTTATTTTTTCTCTTCTATCGTTCCTAACAGCAACATTAGTGTTTCTCTTTGATAATCATAATTTGAATTTATATAGTATAATGTTACAAGGTAAAAATGAAGAGAGTACCAATTAATAATCGAAGCTAAGTCGAATAAGATGTGCAATGGTCTCAACACGGAAGAACAATGGCAAATCTCATACGGATAGGACAAGGTGTCCGGAAGGAGTCAGCACCCTCTGCTGACAATATATATATATTTCAAGATCTTATTGCGGGAAGTTTACATCAGCGCAAGTTCTGTTACTTTTCAATTTTGTGTTTAAATTATAAGTATTTTACTTTCCTTTGAAAATTAATGCAAATTTCAGATTATATATTACTTTGAATTATCATTTTACTCCTCCAATCCTGACGCCCGTGTTTGTCCAGTATTTACCAGATTTGTATTTTTTGTCCTGGACATACATGCTGAAGATTGATGCTTTGGTATTTGTTATTAAACATTTTCAGCATTCGATTACTTTATTTCGGTCCTTTCTGCCACATACGCCGATTTTAATAAATGGATATGTTCAGAGCCTTCTACCGCTAATATAGGGAAAATGTATGCGTTTTTCAATCACACATATTAATGGCAGTATAAATCATGGTTGAAATTGTTGAAAAATGCCTCGATAAGTGGACGTTGAATCTTTGCTAACGATATGAAGAGGATGAATTCCTCAATTATTTCATTTTTAGTAAATTTTTGAGTCATGGTATGTGTGATCGGTCGGCAAAATATGGATACTTCTCCATAGAAAAATAATCAAACACCGATGTGTTGAGTAGAAACGGGAATCTCCACTCTCGTGATAAGAATATGTTGGTCCAATCCGAGGGAACCCTCGGATGGAACAAATAGATTCTTATCACTCGGGGTGGAAATTTTCCTTACCCACAAACAGTCATCCATGTAAGATTCTATTAATCTTATACAATCATTTATATAACTGGTAATGATTTTGCATGCTTTTTCACAAATTGTAGGGTAGTAAAGACAATATTTTATTTTCATTTATGTTTTGGTGGTTAGTTGATGATTTCAATTCATGACTTGTAACGATCTAAATTTATATTTATTTATAATAAATCGACATTTTAATCCACCATTTTATATACGAGAGTATACACAGAACATTATGTATATGTGATCACAATATTAATAATAAAGTCTTTAAAATGGATCAGTCAGATTCGCTGATTTACAATTGTTGATAGTATTTCCATCAAAAGTCCAACGTAATTCTAGTACATCTGCACCTATGCAGACATCGAGTTCGGACACAAAATGCACATTTCATGTCGGTTTTACTATAAGAACTTGACAACATGCAGCGTTGTCTTAGTTTAACAAACAATATCTGTTTTGTAATGTGATAAGTCATGTATATGTGCTACAATATACGAATATAACATCTATCTCTAATAGAATGGACGTGGACATTAATCCCAAGGACAACACATTATCAATCTAGGCGAATTTCATATTTATACAATTTTAACGATTTTACTGTATTTAAGGATATACTCTTTATTTAATGAAAGATTATCAAAAGCGTAGATTTGAATGTGAGTCGATAAATGTAAGTGGGCTGATCACGTGGTTAGTTGGGTATTTAAACGCATGGGAGATCTCCTTAGTTAACAAAAAGACTAAGAATACATTTTGCGCAATGTCACATTTACGCTGTCATCTTCTCGTTGGAGGCAATGTAAACGCTTTCAATTATAGTTTACCTTTTTTAACGTAGTTCTGTTCCATCACGGTGTAACATAATAGTATAGAAGCTTCATAAGAAAAATGCCGGTAGCATTATTTCCGGCCAAGCAGGAGTGATAGGTGCTAGTCTACAGGAAAGTAATAACACGTATCATCTTTACAATCATTCAAGGAAGTTCATTTTATCTAAAGTTGAACTGAAACAATGTTTCACTGGATCAATTGTAGATATTACGAAACCGGAAGTGACCTTGCCCAAATTTCTGTTAAGGTTACGTACTTTAAGGAATATTCCTTCAAAACTGAACGAAATAGAACATCTATATAAAAAAAACAATCCTTTTTCTAAAAGTTTAGTACATTTGATTGCGTCAAAATCGAAAGACAATCAGAGCATACGGTTTCGAACGTTGTGTTAAAATGTCAAGAAAATCTTACATATACGCCCCCGTCAAAGACAGGCATATAGAAATTAACTTGCCTTTGCATATGACCTGTAATTGATCAATCTGCCACCTACGATCTAAAATAAATATTAATTAACATTGTTACTCACTTTTACCGAACTGTACTGCCGTACCAATGAAGGAGACAGTCTGTCAAGCCCCAACTATCGTCTAATAGAGGATCTGGTTCCAACAACTCACCAGTAAGTAGTCTACCTCGGTATATGTAATGTTCATATATCATTATTGAAAACCCTCTGATCATATCGGATCATCTGCGCTATATAAACACCATACATGTGTTAGGGGGATATTACTACTTAAATGTCGAATAGGAAAGCCGGAATCACCGTGTTTATTTGTCCATACCAAGTCACATAACAAAACATGATGGTGTTGACTCTGCTGTTTCAGATTCTGTTCAGAGTAGGCACTGGGGCTAATGGTGATTAAAAACCTTCAGAAAAAGGTGTGTGTGTGTGTGTGTGTGTGTGTGTGTGTGTGTGTGTGTGTGTGTGTGTGTGTGTGTGTGAATTGTATAGTGCGTTTGGGTACATATAGGGCAAGGTTTTCGCGATTTTCTGAAAGACATTTATATCTGGATCAATTGTCTTACGTAATATGATTTCGCTTGTACAATACGTAACGGCACAGAATTTACTACATAAATCCATCCAGAAGATTGAGCCCTGTACTCTTAGAAAATCTTCAAAATTTCTCTCATTTCATGACTGATTGTTTATTTTATTGTTGTTTAACGTCCCACTCACAAAGAATCTTTCACTCATATGGAGACGTCACCAAATGCCAGTGAAGGGCTTCAAATTTTTTGGCCTATGCTCGGCACTTACGGCCATTGAGCAAGTGATGATCTTTTAACGTGCCGAGCACCGGGACCTCGATGTTTTACTGTCTCATCCGAAGGACAGGAAACCAGGACAGGATCAAGAGTCGAGCGCGCTTTTAACTGAGCCAGGCCGGCTCCATTCATGACGATGGTTTAAAACGATCAACAGAACAGCCTGTATTACCTACTTTTTTGTCATGTGAACACAATGTGACCAATCAACTGAATATAAAACACTTTCACAATATGCAAATTTAATATATAGAACCTTTTTTCCCGTGGTTAGAAGATTTGACATAAAAAATGAAAATCTGATGGGGTTGAGTCAAAGATTAATACTGAATTGAGCGGAAAAATGTTTCCATTTGTTCGGAGAAAAATGCTAACAGGGCCAAGGGCCGTTTATAGTAACGCATTGTAGCATCTTTCTTGGGAATAAGGAAACAGTTTGACAGAATTTGAGTTTTAAACGTCTATGCGATTTAGGTCTGAATATATGCTTTGTATCTCAGGAAAGTCTAGTTTCGGAGATTGGTGGTGTTGAAAGTGTCATAAATGTGTGTTTATTTCATAACGAATAATTGGCGAAACAGATCTAGATGGCAACTTTATGTTCCATAAAAATGGTGTTTCTATATTATTTAAAGGTTTAAAATCAAACCATATATCCGGTTCTAAAATGAGATCTCAGCTGGGCATCAGACTGTTGCTTAACTGATTTGTGACCTCACCATTTCGATTTCATTTGCAGACTGGTTAACGCTGCAACATCTTCGACAGGCCCATGGTGCCGGAAAAAACATATATAAGCTAAATCAATTTTTACAATAAATATGTTATTCAATTTTATTCATCTATTTATGTTCATAGACGGTGTTGCGAAGTAGTCACGTTATCGGCTTTCTTAGAAACAGCGTCAGATCGGTTCCTTAACAAATTATAATTGTCTTTTGTGTACTTTTCACATCATTTAAATGTATTATGTAAAACTTAAGATCGCTAATCACATTTTACGTCAAATTCACTCTTTGAAAAGAATATGCCATGTTTTTTAGAGGTCAAATGCTCCTCTGCACCTCTTTTATAGGCCTACATTAAATCCTGCGAGACCGTAAATTCAATGAAAGGCGCGACCAAGCTGCATATATGTTTTGTACATTAACTAGTATTTCACCTAAGACCGAGGTTCGAAGTATCTAAATAATTTTATAATTTTGGCCTTCAGAAAACAGCCCAATACAGTTCGCAATTCACCACCGCTGTTCAATTTAGTAACTAAACACGTCGGAATAGAGGTAAATATCTACCCTATATTTTACATTAGGTTTTATATAGACAACTTTCCACATTTCTGGACCAAACATTTTGAAAATTGCGAATGTGTTGTGTAGTATATTTAGAAATACTTTGATGCACGTTATAAGTACACATGGTTTTTATTTTCCGCAAAAATTCTATTTTTCTGTCCTAAATGTACTCAAACGCACTATACATCAAGAGATGTTCTATTTTACATCTTGATGTATGTATCCAAATGTCACATTTATTAGGGATGTAAAATATTCTTTACGCTTGCAATAGAACCGATGAACATATAAAAATATAACAATAAAATGATATATGTTTTATAAATGAAAACCGAATAACATCAGATTTCTCGGGTTTCCTTTGAACACAAAGGTGTTGAAATGTCTGTAGCCAATTAAACTAATGGATTAAGTATCGGAAATGTTTATACACCTTCGAAACCACTGTAAGTAATATTTTGGAATTTAGTTTCCAACGCAATAAAGATCTTTACTTAACGGTTGTGTAGGAATGTAATCAATTCAAGAGATTATATTTTTCATAACAGTACAGTGTATATGATTGCGATCCTGATCATTCAGTTACATTTACACCATATACATATACAATGTTGGCGTTTGCTAATTTTTGTCTTTTTCTCATAAAATGTGAATTCATGGATCCTCGAACATCCTTGATCAGCACCAAACACCAAGTAAGTGCTTCTTAAATGGCGAAATAAAAAAGTACATCAACACAGCACATTGTAAATTTGATGATTTGTCAGTTAAAAGTTAGGAATGGAAATGTTTTAAAAAAAAAAGTATTGTCGAAATATATTAATACTTGTGTTTTAAAACATAATATAAGACTTTAACACGCTAAGGCCAATCAGAGGACAGGAGCGAGAAAAATGTTAAAAACTTAATTTAAAGATGGTGCAAAAAATTTGCCAAAGTTTGATTCTGATCAAATTATGTCTGTTAATTGTGATGGAGTGGGTAAAAACTGGTTTGAGTCCAGAAATTGAACAAATTAACGATAACTTTTCTGAGAGGCCAAATTTTTATACAGAAGACTTTCTTCACCATACAAATCTTGGGGTAAACAAATACTAAATGATGTATGCAAACAAATGATTTTGTAAAGAGTTCCAACATTAAAACTCCTTACCACTCTGAAATATTTGCAAATCAAATTGTAAATAAATATATCCTTTTTATACCACTTTGGGGGATGAGATGCCTTTAGAAAATAAACATATATATACAATAAAAGTGGTACAATAAAACACAAAGTACAATTGAGAATAGATATAGAATTCTGAAATATATCAATCTAAATGGCAGGAAACAAAAAGAGGGGGGGGACAGAACTGGAGTTTTTCCGAAGAATTATTTGAGGAAACAAAATCTGTTAAAAATTATTAGCTGCTGCTCTAAATAATCTCTTAAAATCAATAAGTAAAATTAAAAGTAAAAAAAAAAGATTACCGCCTCCCACAATTCAGGAAATGTAGAACGAAAAACAGGACAAGACCTAGTAATTTATAAGACAGTTACAAGTAAAATTCAGAAACTCCCAAAAGCAATTATTGAGACGAAATTTGATGTACATAATTCTTAGTTTAACAAGTAAAATTGAACAAGTACCAACCAATAATCAAAACTCAAGTCCATTATAACACGAAGAATTAGATGTGCAAATGGTCTCAACATGAAGAACAATTACGAATCCCAAACAGGATAGGACCAGGTGTCCGGAAGGAGTCAGCGTCTTCTGCTGGCATGCCACACCCGTCGCAAATGTTCCATGGAAACCTTTCTAGTTCGATGAACGGGTCTCTATTCGGTAAAAAGGTAAAGTTTGGTGATGAGGTCAAATCAGATGAAACTGACAAACCTTCAACTGAATTGGAAAAATCGTCCAGTGTCGTAGCCATGGATAACTTAGGTTCGACATGCTGGTTTTAATTCCTGTTATGCAAGCTATTAAAATGCAACAAAGTTTTCAAAAAGAACTCGTTTGAATTTCATTTTTGCAGGTCGTTAGATTCTATCATGATAAACATGTACAGATAAAGTGTTAATAAAGTCAGCTGTTTCGAATATTCTAATATTTCTGTGAATTATTAAAAAAATGACTAAAAGAGACCAAGAAAGTCCCCCGAAAATGTTAAAGCTGCATTAAAGGCTATATCTTTATCAGATCCATCTTTTAGAAATTTTGGACAACAAGATGCAAGCAAATATTACATAAAATATAAAAATTTCAGATACCAAAGTATAAATCAATAGAATGTCCAGGACACAGATACAAATCCGGTAAAAATGGACAAACACGGACCTCTGGAAACCAAAAGCGTGGATCAGGTGCCATGGAGGAGTAAGCATCCCCTGTCGACCTCGGTCACACCCGCTGTGAGTCCACAGTCAAGTCCAACGAAACAAGTGAGTGAGTGTATCCTCGTCAACATTTGGTACAGACGTCTCAACACACCGCCAACGAAAAGGACAACTCAACATTTCACTTAGTGAAACAGAATACTCCCAAACAAGACTATTATACCGACCGTAAAATTTTGCGCGAACGTTGACATTAAACGCGTTTTTTTCGATATCCCTTCGTCAATAATTTTGTCATGTGAGTAGTTTGACCTCTGTATATGAAATCTTCATATGTTGTGCACGCCCTGCATCATATCGGATCATTGTGAAATATAAACTTCATATGCGGGTGACTGAGGGATATTACTACTTAAATGTGGAAAATTACGGATGGGAAAGCCGAAATCGTCGCGTTTTATCGTATAGCTTAGTTGCTGATTTTACCGGCTCTGGTGTTTATTTTTAAGTAAAATTGTATCTAAGTATGAAGCGTGTGTGCTTGATTCTGTTTGTATCTTTAATTTCTAGTTCGTGGGGATATATACGCATTGACATATGTATGAAAATTGTCATAATTAATTGACAAAACGTCATCGATATATCTAAATGTCAAATTAAAGGACACCGCTAACTTTTTCTTCTTTTTGATTCAGCAGTTTCTGAATGAAGTCTGCCTTCGTATGAATAAATGGAACAGGTCGGGGCAAATAAAGGAGCACAATTGGTTCCCATAGGAAAATGCCAGATAGTTTGGCTGAAAGGACCACGTCTCCGAACATTACAAAATATATTGTCCTATTAGAAAATTCCAGCATATTTTTTATATCAACTTCAGTATATTTATGTGTAGAATCAAAGAGTGGTGTTTGACGAAAATAAGTATCCTGATAGCCAATCACTAGATATTTAAATTTTCGTGCAGGGTACCACGCTTTAGTGAAAAAAGCAGTTGTCTATGATGCTGAAAAGTCTATCTTTTAATTTTTATGTGGAATAGTAGTGTAAAGAGTAGAGAAGTCATAAGTTTTGATACTGTTGAATTCGAGAAAACTTGTGTGCCTTCAAATTTTCTAAAAGCTGTTTTAGAATTTTTTAAGTATCCACATCTGATTTACACCGCTTCTGGAATATAAGCAACTGTACAGTATTGTTGAAGTTCCTCTCCTTAACGGCTGTCAAGATCTTGGTAAGGAGTTAAAGATAAAGGTTTGGGTGGAAACATTTGCTGGATCCTGCTATGTATCTTTGTTTTATATGGGGTTTTGATGAAGTTTAGGTTATCCCAGTATAAATGTGGTAGCTCGAAATCAGTATCCGTTTGAAGGGTATATCAAATGAGCTTAATACGGACACGTGATTTTGAAGGATCTCGTCCTTTGAAAGTGAAATGGCAAAAATATTGATGAACAACTTCAGAATCAAAATAAACATTCTTATATTGAATGCAATCGTACTTATTACATAACTGGAGAATACAATACAGGCATTAGAACTCCCCATTTCATTCGACGCTTCAATAATTGGATAATAATACAAAAATTACTTTTTGCCAAACTTGTTTATTGGAAAATGTCCCGTTTCATTTGTTAGAACAAGGGAAGTATACAAAGCTGAAAATAGAATAGATATAAATGAAATAATAGATAGATTTTCACCAAATTCTGTAATTCATCTGTGAAAATGGAACGTATCAAATAAAAAGTATTGTCTGAGATCATGGTAATAGTCAGATGGACATTACACAACCTGTAACAAGGTCATTGATATCAGTGATTCTGTAATTTCAATGGGTAATGAATCCGATTTTGAAATGTCATGTTACCTCTTGATGTACGACGACAGAATTGAGCCAAAACTACCAGAAATTACCTTTCCTTTGACAAAATCTTGATCAGTAGCTAAATGAATGAACTGGCCATTAATGACAATATGTTAAACAAAAGGTGTCAGAGAGAAAGACAAAATTTCTAAATCAGATAACATATGGTACTCTTGAGAGTACCCTCATCAGAAATCACTCTCAGACGAAATGCAGCGTCTTCTTTAACAATAATGAAAAAATTAGACCCTTATTTTCATTATTTAAAATAATTTTGTACTTATCTATTTTGGAAAAAATACCGGTGGTGGTGAAGAACATAGGCACTGAATGTTTTTAGAATTATTATAGAGTATACAGGCCTCTGTTTGTCATGTAAGTTTTCAAATAATAAAAATACACGACAGATTGGTGATATCAAAGAAAATAACTTTAATGTCGCGATCATTGCTAAGCGTATTTCCCAACAAAATAAATGTTAGTTTTGTAACAAGATGTTTTCCATTGACATTTTCATTTCATGGCTTCCATACACTTTAATTATTTATTGCCATCAGAACTGCCTTGATTTACATGTAAGTCAGTGATTAAATTAGATCTTGCTGGCTCTATAAAATATACCCTTCCTTTATTTGGTGAAGAATCAGTCAACTGTTTTAGGGGAAAAGAAAAGAACAAGTTCTTTGTTCTACAAAATATTGTATTAACCCTAATCGATATCACCATGCAAAAGAGCAGAAAATTGGTTTATGTCTCAAACTTCAATTTGATTGAATATTGTATCCTATTTTTAATTATCTTACACCCATAGCTATAGAATCACACTAATGTTCAAAAATGACTTAGACGTTTAAATAAAACCCATTCCCTACCTGACCCACAATAAAATCTAAGGACATATAGGCATTCAAAAGAGAGAAGGAAAAAATGGTGTATCTACTTTCTATCTAAAGAAATAAAAATATTTTATATATTTCAAACAATCTACACGGTTATTCAGTGATGAAATCAATATATACATGAGCATTTTGGATAATCGTGCAAAATTGATTTAAGCAGTAGACGCTGGATGGTTTAATCAAAATTATTTGAAGATGATAATATAACAGTCTAAATGGGCTTTATTTCAGGTTGAAAATGTAAATATAAAATGGATGAATCAGTCAAAATTATTACACCTATCAACATAAAACATAAACACTGGGTACGGATTGACACTGAAAAAAGGATCTTTTATTATTGTGATTCACAAGGAAATAGAACCGATGCCTTTGTTTTTCAACATGTGCGCTATCTTGCATATGAATTCTTCATACGTTCAGGTATTAAAATCAATCTAGATGAATGGCAATAAAAAATGATGGAAGTAGTTGTAGGATTTATGTGTGTGAAATGGCAGAAGCAACAATTTTTTATAATAGATTACCTTTTCAAAACCAACAGTTACAAAGTAAATATGAGAAAACAAGTAGTCCATGAATTAATGACAATAGCACCTTCAGAGTTAAGTAGAAAAAAAAACCTGTCACACAAATTATCAAGATTAACACAATCCTATGTGATTTTCAACATACTGGTCAGCAACCCAATTCCCGCCCAACTTGTTTTATTTTAACCTAATAATTTCTGGTTTCTCAGAGAAATTATTTTTTCTTTTTGCGCGACAATCAGATTAGTGCCTTTTCCAGGAAACACAAAAATGTATGAAATTATGCAAGTGTTTGCATGTTCCACACAAGTTATAAACAGTTTGCGAGAATTGATCGCTGACCAATACATTTATATGCATACATTACTATTTGTTTCTTTAACTGGATTGGTTATGGATCGAATTAAGCCTTTAAGGAAGTATTGGATAATTTGATACTCAAAAGAAATGAGAGCAGACAAACAGTAATATATGACAGTTCCTTATATCTTTAATTGGGCTTATAAAAAATACCCTTTCCTAAAAAATGAATTGAAGAAAACCGAACATAAACTCTTCAACACTATTGTTTAGTGTGCTCACATCAAAACTAACATAATAAAAGATAAAGATACCCCACAATTAAAACAGAAATGTTACCAGTCTTTGGCAGCCTCTGGGACTTTGTATAAACGTTTCCAAAAAGTGCGAGTACAAACAAAAAAAAAAAGAACATCAAAAAAGATATACAATGACGAACGTCATAACTAATTCGAAGAACTTTACATAAAAAAAGAAAAAAAAGAAAACCTGCAGTGGGACAAACACCTTGATTTTCCAGAGAAAAAAATCAACCACAAAAATGTAAAAAAAAAAAAAAGAAAAAAGATGCTGTAACACAAAATATAAAGGGAAGATGAAGTCGGTGTCAATAATAAAAAAAAAAAAAATATAGAAAATTTTCAAAACACATTTGAAAAAAACATGACAAAAGATATCAAAAGTCAAAAGCATTTTAAAAAAAATGATCCAAAAAAAAAAAAAAAAAAAAAAACAAAAAAAAACATAAAAACAAATGAACAAAAAAAAACAAGAAAACAAAACAAAAAAACAAAAAAAAAAAAATAAAACAGACAAAAAAAATCAGCTTTAAGGTTGAAAATGGGCTTTAACTCTCTTCAACACTAATGATGGCTCACATACCTAGTGTCACTTTTGACAGGTGTAACGGTTCACGGCACGTAATGGACGACCATAACTACAATGTCTTTTCCAGCCATTCATATGCAAGACTCCTTCTTTTTGTTATCAAAAGCAGGCATTTTAACCTAGTTCTGTAATGATGTAATTCATGTTATTTTGAACTTATGTTCCCTGCGTGTGTACGTATTTGTACAACTATAATAAAATGGGATGTTTTTAAGGATACCATAGGCTTAAAGTAGTAATTGTTTGTTATATTTTGTATATAACGCCACACTAAACAAAATTTCATTTATATGGTGTGTTTGCTGGCACTCATCCCAACAAAATCGGCTTAGGTTTCTAAGCAGGATCTCAAACCCACGCTGGAGCAGAGCGAGGTGTGAAGCTCATTGTTTAAAGGGCGTGATCCACACGGTTACGGAGGTCCGGGTTTATAAAGATTCATTAAATTAAAGTTAAATCGAATTCTTATTAAACAGGCAAACAAATCTGGTTATGTGAAACTTCGATATTTTACAAAATACAGACTTTGTTATATAGAAAATCTTCAATGTAAATAAAATGTCAACTCCTTGTTCTATTTTATGTGCCATTCCTTACCGTTTAGACTTTTGGATTCTTTAGGTACAACGTTAACCCTATTTTGTCTTCTGAAAACATTTCTGAACAATCTTATATGAAATACAATTGAAGTCTTCATCAAATCGTTAATATTAAGCTTTGGAACTAAAATGTCTTATCTCGAATTTATTTAGGCAATGTTTCTCTTTAATTATATAGGACGTTAACACCACACTGTAAACAGGCTTCAATTATACTATGGCACCTAGGTTATGATGGAGCAAAAAAACCAGTTACAATGCACCCTGGTATAGACCATCGTCCCTTTCAAAGTAAACGGAAGAACATCCATACGTAATTAGCATATGTTCCACTAAATGCTGACTTGAAATATTTTTGTTGTATCAAAAGGAGACTTGGCTTTTCCTGTCCTTCGGGTGAGACAGTAAAAACCGAGGTCCCGTGCCACAGTACGTCAAAGAACCCTCACTGCTCAGTGGCCGTAAGTGCTGAGCATAGGCCAAAATTCAAACACCAATATAACAACAACAATTCTATCCAAAGGAAATTCCCTATGTGGGGGGGTGTAAGTGGAAGATATTATACCGAAACGTGCACTATCCCCGTTTCAGGCATTCCCGAGTTCGGAACATTTCAGATTTTGTTTAATATGTTGAGATCCTGCTTTGTCAATAAAACTGCTCACATAAACGTCACATAATTCACAATAAATATATATCTATCTACCTAGTGAGCCGACCTGGCTCAGTCGGTAGCGCGCTCGACTCTGGACCGTGATCCAGATGAAGTAGCATAGGCCGGGAATCGAACGCAGGAATTGTGCGACTAAATGCAGGTTATTACGGTAAAACTCGAAAATTCAGTATTGATATTACGTTCACTCCTAGACGTTTGTAAATAAAAACAAAATATGAGATTATTACATTTTATTTTTCAAACAATAAAAATTACACAATTTACTGAAGCATTCGTTGTCATCATGACAAAAATATTATGTTGATTATTCAAACAAACCAAACAGGAAATTTACTATAAGCGTATTCTGGTTATAGTTAAGAACCCAAACACACAAATAATAAAACGGTATTTATAACATGTCAAAAAAGGGTTGATACACAAGAATAATAATATATCCGATTGCATGATACATTTGTCTACACTACAATTCTTCTGATATAATGCGCAAATCTTTGGTCTTAGCAATGCTTAATTAAGTTAATACTGAATTAAGATACAAATGCCATCGTGAGATTAACGCTAAGTAAAGATGAAGACGAATCAATGGATAAATGAAACTCCAAGTCCATTAGAATACGACAAATTGCACATACAAATTGTCTCAACATAAAAAACAATTGCAGAATTCCGAATGGGGTGGGACCAGAGCCTGGCAGCATAAAAAATTGAGAATTGACTCAAGTCTGAGAATATTCTCAACTTGGCCTGCTCAGCCAATCAGATTTCAAAATTAGCCAAAGTTGAGTAAAATTTTTAGATTTAAGTAATTCTCAAGTTTTATGGTACCAGGCCCTGGTGTCCAGAAGGCGTCAGCTTTTTCGATCAGCACGCTGCACCCGTCGCAAAAGTCACATAGAAACGCCGTTCATATATGTATAAAAATGGGTTTAACAGATACATTCCGAACAAGTTTGAGAGAAAGGCCTGGCTCAGTCGGTAGCGCGTTCGACTCTTGATCCTGGGGTCGTGAGTTCGAGCCCAGCCGGCGGCAGGTTGGTTTCCTGTCCTTCGGATGAGACCGTAAAAATTGAGGTCCCGTGTCGCTGTAGGTGTAGGCACGTTATAAAACCCTCACTGCTCAATGGCTGTAAGTACCGAGCATAGGCCAATTATTTAACGTCCCACTCAAGAATATTTCACTCTTTTCACGGCCATTGAGCAGTGAGGGTTCTTTAACGTGCCGACACCTACTGTGATCCAGGACCTCCAGTTTTTACTGTCCCATCCGAAAGACAGGAAACCAACCTGCGGCCGGCTGGACTCGACCTGACGACACATAGTCGAGCACGCTACCGACTGAGCCAGGGCGGCTCACCGGCATTTCGTGACGTCTCCATATGAGTGAAAGATTCTTGAGTAGGACGTTAAACAACAATAAACAAGCCGAACAAGTTTGGTGTCTAGCTGATGAAAAAGCCCACTTTTTAGAACTGAGTCTGATGTCTATGCAAGTGATGACCTCCTTCAAAGATAAATTCAGTCCCCTGACGAAAATATCTGAGTTTTGAGACTTTTCAATACACGGACATTACATACTGTTATTACAGACAAAAACAATCCCTGACTACAACAAGTGAGGATAAACATTGTCCTGATGATAGGTAAAGGCATAACCAATGTGATAATACCAAAGATCCAAGCTATTCCAGAGTACACAGATAATTTCAAGTAAATGGGCGTGTACGAACGACTTACATGGAGTAAACCAATATTGGTTTTAGCTATGGACAACTCGTAGAGAGACACAATAAGGCATCCGATATTAAAGAAAATATGAACAGAAATGGGTCCAGTAACAACAAATGAATGTTCCAGATATGTACTGGGATTTGGAAAGCAAATTCCATTACCGTAATCTATGTTAAAGGGAGTACAGCGACATTTGTCTATGACGACAGACGGACCAACTATAAGTATAGGCAGGGTGTATCCAAAGCATGTAATGATATAGCGGGTCTTCTTTTTATCTAGATGAGCGTAAGCTGGAAATTTTCTGATTTGCCTCAAATTGTGTGCTAGATATCCCACACACAAGCTTTTCCATGAAAATACACACAAGAGAAGATAATGCAGAATAACCCCTAAAGAAAAACACAAGTCCTTATCATCATTAGCGCCAATGCCGACTATGTACAGAATCTGAAATAACAGAGTCGATAACTTCATGTGTTTTGTAATGTGACTTGGAATGGACACATCTGTATTGAGGTATACATGAGTAGCAATACTACCAATCAGGGTCACACAGCCAGCGCCCATAATAGCATAAGTAACTATCGTTAAAATCGTACCAAGAGAATCATGACTCACCATGGTAACATGACTACAATCAGACTCGGTCACCATTACTTCATTTATCAGTTGTTCAACTGAGCTGTTCTGTCCAATTGCTGTTAAAGTAAAACTGACGTTTTGACAAAATCTTTGTATCCTCGGAAAGTTTTTATAGATTGCAGAATTTTCTTTGATGAACATATTGTTAAAGAAGGGTATTGAATTATTAAATTCACAAGTTGTGTCATTTTTTACATCCTCCCTTGATAGTCTAAACATATTAATCATACCGTCCTCGTTCTCTAGAGTGAAACTCCAATAAAACTGTTCAAACCATTTAGAGACTTTGAAGAGTTCATTTTCGTTAGTTTCCATCACATACAGTAAGGTCATTTCCATGTAGCAAATCTTGCAGCCAACGGGTTCGTAGACTTCGAAATTGTTGAAACGGAGATAAATCTCCACTTGGGATATAGCTCTTATGTAGCTAAAGAGAATGGTATGTAAAAGATCTATCGCATATACAGACTTCATGCCTTCAATCTGAAAATAGGTATTTAAACTGTACTGTGGATTTAATATGGATGGTGTTGAGTGAACACAAATACTTTCATTTGCCTGAAAATATAAAACATATGCAAATATATGATGTAGTTAAATTAACATAAATGATGTAATAAAATTTATCGTAATATTATATATAATGTTTTATAATTTCACAGTCAGTCTTTGAATGCAGCTTGGAGTGGCATCGAAAACAAAAAATCACAATGGCCCGTAGATGGTAAGTCATCAATTAGTATTGACCAATGTAACTAATATATATTAAAAATTATGGTGTTGCTGAAAATATTTCTATTTTTTTATATTTTATTATTTATTTTTTATTTCGTCCTTTTTGGAGAATCAGACCTGTTTATTTTTTTTCCTACCCTAAATTCTCGATAATATGGGGTTACTATTTTGAGGGTAGTTATCATATTGTCAAGAAGTATCTCCCAGTATAAACCATGAACTGTTAGGCCCAATATCTTCCTTCAAAATTTCTCATCGAACCTTTGTTGGTTAAAGCTGTGTCGGTTAAAGCTGTGTCATAAAAGTGAATGATTTTTATTTTACTGCTGAAGTCTATTTAACTGCTAAAGTCTATGTTTAACTCTATCTATTTATTATTTAACGATGTAATTGAAGGTTCTGGACCTGCAGATACACTACCGATCGAGGTCTTTTACAAGACGCGATGAATCCAGTAAGAGTACATCCAGCACAGCAATTGACAAAATGCGGGGGATTTTAAAATCTTTTGCAAATAAGTGCATAACGAAAACCTATCACTAATGAGTATTTTCTTTATGTGCACAGTGTCCAAAACACATTTGTTTTTAGGAAATTCTACCATCGAACTATATTTTATCCCACTTCCCTCTCTTTTCTCGTTATTTCTATTTCTCCATATAAATACCTCAATTACATACAACTGTTAATGTATCTTGGTGTCCAAACATTATCGGAAAAGAAGGATTCTAAAAAGACTACACTTGCAACGCATTTAGCCATTTAAAACTGTTGTGTTTTAGTTGTTGAGCCTTAAAAAGATCACAATACATGGCTAGACTCCCACATCTTACTGATTTTCGAAATTTACACATTGGCATCGGTGTTAAACTGATTAAATGTCATAAAATAATTTAGACGTCATTTTCGGTTAATACATGGTATTTTCAACCCAAGAAAGCGATGTTTTCCTTCGGCCTCGGGAAAATATTATTACATTTGTTTTTCCATATCGTCCCGGTATTATCCCAAGACCTCCATATCAGCCCGAGGCTCTTTAGAAAAAAAGATATGTTATAATCAAATTTTAAAAGATATTAACACCTTTAACGAAAAAGGTTTCATAAAAATAAATAAATAAATAATATATCCTGGACATTCTATTGATTTATGCTTTGGTATCTGAGATTCTTATATATATATATATATATATAATATATATATATATATATATATAATATATAATATTATATATATATATATATATATCGGGGGGTAGGGATATATATATATCCCTTGAAACTAATGGCAGAAGATATTTCTGGATATATCAATTTCATAAAATGCCCAACACCGTTAAGAAAACCTACCAGAAGGAAACATGATCATAACAGATTTAGATATAAAATTTCATATGTTAAATTAATATTATGAAATTTCAGATATCAAAGTATAAATCTACAGGACGTCCATAATTTTTATACAAATCTTGTAATATTGGACAAACACGGAACTATGGAAATCCTGAGGTAGGGTCTGGTGCCATGGAGGAAGAAGCATCCTCTTTTGATCGGTCACAACCGCTGTGATTCCACTAAAGTTCACATAAAATAGGCTAGGAAAAAATCCTCGTCACAAGTAGTACAGAGGACACAACAACAGATAACTCGACGATTCATTTAGTGAAACAGAGAAATCGCAAACAAGGCTAATATATCGACCTTAAAATATGCTCGGAACGTTGACATTAAGCGCTGGTCATGAATGTAAGATAACACATGTAATTCTCAGATCATGTGTATTTGTCAAGGCCAATAATGCATGATTATTTAAATGGTATACACAGTGTATCCACATCCAATGCTCGAACTTTTTCACTAAACTTGACATTATCACCGAAATTGAGAGGTCTCCAGGGAACATTTGCGACAAATGTGGCATTCTAACAGAATAAAATATTGCTAATGAACACTTTCCATGTTTTATATTTCAACCACATTGTAAGTAAAACTAGCAAAATATATTTTTTATCTTCTAATAAAACTGGATCAACAGCATTTATCTTTAATGCATACAAAGTGGCAATATGCCTACGGATTCATTAACGTTCAATATTGGTTGATTAAACGGTTTTAAACATACTGAAATAGACACATGCATATTTATACATTTCGCAGCATTGATGGGTTTTACATTTTGATTATGCAGCATCACTTATTTATTTTGAGTTATTTTTATTGTAGTTTTGTTTGTTTTTTTTTTACAAAAATTCCTCTGTATTTGTTTTTTTTATTATCTTGTATTTATGACAATGGGGGTACCCTTCCATTAATTAATTACGTTATATACTCGTGATTTTATTATATTATATACAGCAAATGTATAAAAAAAAATTTGGTAAAAAAGAAAATTCGTAACATGTTTTTATACCTTTGCTGTTTTGAATTTCATTTTCAAGAAATATAAAAACCTCAGATACCAAAGCATAAATCAATAGAATGTCCAGGACATAGATACAAAATCCGGTAAAAATTGACAAACACGGACCTCTGGAAACCAAGGAGGTGGATCAGGTGCCATGGAGGAGTAAGCATCCTCCCCTGTCGACCTGTCACATCCGCCGTGGAGTCGCACAGTCAAGTCCAGTGAAACACGTGAGGAGTGTTATCACTAGGTCACAACTGGTACAGACGTCTCAACAACCGCCAACGAAAAGGCAACTCAACATTTCCACTTAGTGAAACAGAGTAGTTCGCAAACAAGACTTATTATACCCGACCGTAAAAAGGCTTGCGGAAACGTTGTGACATTAACCGCGGTTTTATATCGATATTCCCGAGTGTGTCAATAATATTGTCAGTGAGTAGATTTACCTGGTGTATATGAAATCTTCATCTATGTTGTGCACGCGATCCCTGTGCATAGTCGGATCATTTTGTGAAATATAAACTCCCATATGCGGGTGACTGAGGTGTATATTACTACTTAAATGTGGAAAATTATACGATGGGAAAGCCGAAATCGTCGCGTTTATCGTTATCTAGCTTATATTAAGTAAAATTCTAAGTATGAAGCGTGGTGTGCTTGATTTATTCTATTGTATCTTTAATTTCTAGTTTCGCTGGGATTATATCGCATTGACATATGTTATGAAAAATTGACAAAACATCGTGCGTCGATACATATAAGTCTAAAAAGTTCAAATTAAAGGAAGACCGCTAACTTTTTTCTTCTTACTTTGATGATTCAGCAGTTTCTGAGAATATGAAGTCTGCTTCATATGAATAAAGGGAACAGGTCGGCCAATAAAGGAGCACAATTGGTTCACCCATAGGAATGCCCGACAAAGTTTTTGGGTTGAAAAATTTCTACCACGTCTTTTCGCTGACATTACAATGTAGACGTGTTATATGTCTATTAGAAATTTTGGGCAGCATGAGTTTTTGTATATCAACTTCTGATTTTATTATAGATGTGTTGAATCAGAGTGGTGTGTTGTTAGTGACGCGAAATAAGTATCCTGATAGCCAATCATAGATATCGGTTAAATTTCATCTTATATTTTACCGTACCGACTTTACAGGTGAAAAAGCAGTTGTAGGCTATGATGCTGAAAAGTCTTTCTCTTAAAGTATTTTTTATGTGGAATAGTTGATGTGTAAAGAGTTAGAGAGAAATCATAAGGAGTTTATGACACACGCGTGTGAATTCGAGAAAAAATTGTGTACGCGCGATAAAATTTTCTAAAAGCTGTTTAGAATTTTTTAATGTATCCACATCTGATTTACACCGCTTCTGTAAAGTTAAGATTCAAAATAAAGTTTCGACCGTTTGAACCATGATTTAAAAAAAATACCCAAATAACTAGAAATCTTATTGGTGTGACGTTAATGATATGATCACAAATAACATTTTTTTGTTTTACTACAATAAAGATGATAGAGAGAACAGGTTTGCCCTCTAGACAAATTAATGTCCTATTGGCGAGTAATGCTTTGCCAGTTAATTAAATGTCATGATTTCGAGTATGCTCATTTTGAGTCAACATGGCAAAATAAAACCTGCAATAAGGAGATAAACTGAAAGAACACCACTCGATACACGTGGAAATGTGACCTGTAGCATTCTTGACAAGTTACAGTTAGTAGTAGAGGAGCGGTGGATATTTGGAAAATCTACTGAAATGTTATAGTTAAGTATGAGGTATGTACTATTCATTGTTTTTGCATTTAAAGTTATATTTACACAAAATTTACATTGAACCACTCTTTTAATCTGATATTTCCCTTAGTTTCATATGTGTTTTTGCAACAAATTAAGATTAATATTTTGGCCTTGTATGGTGACGTTTTTCTGAAATATATATTAAATTCGAGCTCAACTGTTGAAGTCTTGTTGACAGATGCAATCGTTTTGAGCATTTGTATTGGACTCTTTTGTTAAACTATAACTTGGAGGTGGGGGGGGAGTCCGTGGCCGAGTGGGTTAGAGCATCGAGGTTTAAAAAATGAAGTATCTTACATATGATGAACGCGTGTTGGAGCCCCATTTGAATATAAGCAGATTATTGTGTGAAATTTGCCCAATTTACTTGCGGAAGACCGGTGATCTCTTCCCGGATAAATGCGTTCTCTCCTCCACCAAAAAAAAAAAAACTGGCCGCCACCAGTAACTGAAAAAATGAAATAACGAGAAAGTCAGGATATATATCTGTCTGTGCGTGTGTGTTGTGTGTTACCTTTGTTGGTATCCACCCAGAATTTTGGTCACATCCGCCATGTCCAATAACGTTCGTAAAAATAGCATACATTTCAAAAAATTTCCATCTAGTGCCCTCTTCCGATAAGTCATGGTATACACATCTGGTACAACTGGTGTGCATCTGCCTTGTATAACAATAATTGTATTCCCAAGCTGCAACAGAACATGCATTTTCATAAGTCCTTCGAATACGTCTTTGGATTGCACTGCATTTCAATTCACGTTCGTCTCTGGGTACAATCTGTCCTGTTTCTTTAATATACCCATATAGAAATTGATTACAGGTGCGTGGATAAACGCCTTCTGGTGGAAACATTGTCAGATCAGAGGAAATATAACGGAAATACACAGGTTTCAGAAACTCTGTGATACTACTTGCATTGTAATTATATTTGAATGCAAGATAGGAAAATCTGATATTCCAAAAAATGACGTCATATACCTCATTACATAGCGCACAATATATGTTTCTGTAGGTCATGTGATAGCGATCGGTTACAGGTATGATCTCAAGGTATTTTAAATCGCCGTCTTCGCATTTCTTTGTAATGTCGAAATCCGTGTACGTTTTAAGACACTTCGTTACAAGACGATACCCTCGCTGAAATGTCATTCTTATACTGCTGCATTCACTTTTTAGGATAATGTTTCGATGTGTCCCAGATATGTTATATTGAGATGAGTTGTTAAAATCGGGACAACAGTCTTGATATAAAGGGCACATCTCGTCGCAATAACAATTTGGGAATTTGAGGTTTACGTTATAACAGCAACTAAGTATATCTATACATTTTCTTTCAAACTCTGTATTTCGTGATGGACAACTATCTTTCTTCCTTTCTTTTTCACGTTTCATTCGTTTTTTGGTTCTGTGAACCGACCGCTTTAGATGTCTGGTAAATGACAAACTCATTGTCGTCTGTAGACGTCCGGTATCTATTGATGTTCCCATGTTAAATCGTTCACGGTTAAATCGTTCTGTATTTCGCTTTAGTTCAAATTGATATCCAAATATATCTTCCCGTATGGAATATTTCTTCATCTGTTTCGGGGTAAGTTCTCGATCGACATCTGTATATATCAGAACATAATGTTACTACACACATATATAAATATATGATGTAACACGTGATACAGTGTTAAGATATGAATAGGTATCTTATAAACAGCATCAAATGTTACGACAGGAGAAAATATTCATTTAGGATTTCTTCAGAAAACATTTTAATGGTACATTGTGTAATATTTCTTTTATACAATGCTGTTTAATTTTCATTCTATTTTAAATGTTTGAAAAGAACATTGAGTTCGTAAAAAGATTTCGTAAACCAATATCTTAAATATTAAATAAAATGTTAGTGTTGTATGACTACTTTCGTTCCTTGCACCTTGATTTTTCTGTTACAACATAATTCAAAGGTTATATATACATGTATATACCTTATAACTAACGTTTGGTTTTTATTTCTTTGAAGCAACCTTTGATTTATATATAGAGGGAGGGGGCTAGGATAAAATATTTTATCCAGGATTTTTTTTTTCAATTTTCCAGTGAATCCTTCCGGGCATCTGGTCATATCCTGGAATTCGCAATTGTACTTATATAGTTTACCAATAATGAATTGAGTTTCGGCAGATATGACTCTTCAAATAGCAATGTATATGTCTGACTTTCATACACTAAACCTTGATTCTAGTATCAGGGGGGGGGGGGGGGGGGGGGGGGCGGTGGGGGGGGGTGCATGGGGGGAGGGGGTCAGGGGGGGGGTAGGGCTGTCTAATAAATCAATAAATCTTCTAATATAATAAAATAAAGTGCTAGGGGGGGTAATAAAGGTTCCATTTTGGGGGGGGGAAAGAATATCAGCGATGGCTGCTGTTGTTTAATGTCCCACACAAGAATCATTCACTCACATGGAGACATCACCAAATGCCGGTAAAGGGCTTCAAATTTTGCCCTATGCTCGGCACTGCTTTTATGTGATGTGTGTGATTCTAGAAAAATGTTCCTCAATGTTATTTCTGGTTTCGATAATATAATGATCATATCACAATTGGTAAAAGCGCCCTGCAAGAGTGAGGGAGGTCCTGGGTTTGATTCCCGGTTTGTCCGCACATTTTTCTCTGCCTGAAACATTTCAGTAATTTGGAGTTCAACTAAATAACGCACTGTGATATGTTTTAAGAGTCTTTTGGGTTTCTTTAAACAAAATAAATTTAATGCACTAAAAGTAAAAACATTTCCATTTACTTAACATACGTTGCGAAGGTAAATATGAAAACCGGAAGAACATATGAGGAACAAAATCGAGAAGGCGCGAATAAATACCGGATCATAACGGTAATCCGGGCAAAGTTCCCTATTGGTGCAGACGACTCAACAACCGCTATCGAACATGTAACTCAACATTTCATTTAGGGAAACAAACAAGATTATGTAAAATTTGCGGAACGTTGACATCAAACGCGATTTTAAAAACTTTTTGTAGCTTTTGAATTGTTATTTTTAATTAATTTTTGTAGGTAAAGTGAGAATGATAAATCCCGTAACTTATTGGTTGTGCCAAAATCTCCACATTTTATTTGTTTTTACATTTCAGTGTCTTTTTTAAATCACCGATTTATAAAGCTGAAAAGGCAATGTATAAAATCTCCTGAAGCTGGTCCTGACTTTCTGTCTGCCTTTTTCATTTTGACCTATTGCAAATCCTTACGTTTTTTTGTCCATCGATTCTGATCCTGCCATTTTGTTCCGACCTTTTGCTATTCCTAATTTGTTTTTTTATCATAAATGCTGATCCTGCCTTTATATAATAACCTTTTGCTTCATTTTTTATCATGAATTCTTTTACTTTGGCCTTTTGCGTATACTGGGATTTTTCACCAAGAATTCTGATCCAGTCAGTCTTTTTATTTATTTTTTTTTTAGCTTTTGCTAATCCTCGATTTAATTCTCCATAAATTATGATCGTAACTGTTTATTTGAAATTTTATCTTAGCCCAACAGTCCTCCAATAAAAATTAAATGGCTGTCCTCTTAACTTGTAATAAAACGCGTGGGTTTACTTATTGTATAATCATTATATACATATATATTATTCTTAAATCGATAAATATGATCTTTAAATGCATATTTTCATTTGAATTATTACGTTTAAAGTTGGACATGTAAAACCATATTTGGCCAAAAATGCCTTACCTTCATTCGTTTTCCTGTTTCCTGCAAACAGTGACTCTTTGTTTACAGACATCTGTTGTTTATTTGATTTGATATCCGTCGTTTCAGAATAATCTAAAAATTCTTTATCATGCATAATGTTGATCTGTTTCTTTTTTGTTTCATGGGATTGGTAATTGAAATAAACAGATAACGATACAATAATAGCCAGTGAAATTACCGCCCTTATCGCCATATCGATATGTTTTGAAAATACCCTGTCGTCTTTGGTAAAACAGGTCAAGTTTTTGGTAGCAACAGTCTGCTCTTCATATAAGAGTTATTCAAAACCTATGGGCGTGTTACAATTCTTTCAATTCTCATACAATGGACAATCCATATACAGAATATACATTGGCTACCCAGATTGTCTGTCATGTTCAAAGCAATTTATTTTTTGTTACTCGTCTCTGAAAAAAATAATCTCAGAAAGGAAAATATTTCTTTGCCTACCCAGATTGTCTGTCATATTGAAAGCAATTTATTTTTTGTCACTCGTCTCTGAAAATTAAAATCTCAGAAAGAAAACATTTCTTTCATTTTGTGTAATAAAGGTTTTTTTTAACGTGATCTCAAGATATTATTATTTTGTTTTAAGAAGAAAAGAAGCATGATTGAATCAAGATAGAATTTCATGATTTTTATACCTATTCAGACCCCAAAAAACGTACTGTTTGTAGTAATCTGTATTTAATGGTGTGTTTAAGTACTGAAAGGGGATTTGTCATGCGGCGTGCCACACGTATGAGCTACATCTGTTTGTTGTTTAAATAAGTGTCGCCATGTTTGCAAAAGATTCTTGGTGTGAAAGGTTTTTTTGCGCTTAAATTCATGCCAATTATTCTCAAAGGGGATGCAAACGATATTTCAGTTTTGAAATTTTGCTGGCGGTCGCCACCCAAATAAATCGCAATTGATTCGCCACCATGTGTGACTGGGGCATTATTCATCTTCTCATTACAGAGGGCAAGCTATGTAAATGATTTGTATATCAATATACGGACAGAATTTCAGGTTCCTGTTCCTGAAGTCTCCTGGTCAGCGGATTTTTGTGAGAATGTTTGCATTCAGCACTAATTGCACATATAAGTGTAAATGTGAATTAATGAAGTTTGTAAATGTAATTTGTTACTATAACAATTCAACGATAAATGTCTGAATGGCATGAAGTGTTTGAAAAGCAAAATCGAAAACCGCATCAGAACTTTAAATTGTTTTTTTGTTCAGAAAAAAATGAACATTTTTTCTCACAAAAGCCGTCTATATTGACCTTTGTTATACATTTTATATGTTTAAGTAAACAAATCTGTTTATTATGGCAACAGATGCACACTATGAATTGAAACAGGAAATCTATTCGGGTTATATATTCTAGTACGGAAGATACCTACTGGATACACGTCCTTGTACAATTACATGATCATTACATTAGTAATGTAGCGTACTCTCGGTATTATCCTTCCTGAGTGTTTGTTGACTGTATAATTCTAATAGTGTTGGATTCAGTTTAGGGTACACGGTCGTCATGGAGGTCTACTGTTGTCTTCCCCTATACGTTTCCCCTCGCATATTTTCACGAACATGCTTTTCAAAGGGTACATCTTTCTTAAATAATGTATGCATTAAATGTAAGTTGTAAATGAATCCAATATAACGTGTAAATAATGTGTGAGTTGAAGTCATTAATCGTTGTTGTTAAATGCGAAACGGAACGGAGAATATATAATGTATACATTCACCATTTTAGCGTTATATTTCACGTCATCACTAGTCCAAGCGATCGCTTAATTATCCCAAAGCAATGTCAAGTGCCCGTCATTTTGCCAGTCATGTGGGAACATATGAAAAAGTAAATCGTTCAACCAAGGTTTTTATACTTTGCATACTTCCTCATCTATTAACGATCTAGACTAAGTTCCCACTTGATAAATCCATTATAATAATTGCAATATGAGTCAAACTAATGTCCATTGTTGTTAACATTTCCTATAATCAGAGATCCACTCGAATACACACATTAATTCAAATCCGAACGTAATATTTTTATAAACACAACTTCCGTATAACTTCCAAGATATAATATGTGGTATACTTCCCTACAGCTTGGTCTTGTTTATTCCCCTTGGTGTTAACTGTTCTGAACCTGGTCTTATCTGCTCTCAACTTAACCTTAATTTATCTAAATTAACTGGTGTCAGTAGAGATTGGCCGTCTACCTATATATACCCTACTATAGTTCCAGAAAACACTTGATCAAGAACAATCAACAAATGATCTTTCTAATACATTCATGTGTTTACATAAAAATTCCCTAAGGTTAAATATAGTAACATAATGACCTAAAGGTAACCAAAACAATAACACTATATTTTAGAAAGATCCAGATGTACTAAATTCAACAAGTACCAATAATAAATAAACAAGCAGCTATCAACCCTCATAATAGTGTGTGTGTGTGTGTGTGTGTGTGTGTGTGTGTGTGTGTGTGTGTGTGTGTGACACATTAAGAGCTCTCACTAAATTTGAATGACTCCATATGACTGGTAACATTTTGTGGAACTTCGACTTCGACATTCCCGCAAAATTGATAGTAATTCTAGCTGAGGATAAGTAACAATGAGACAACGGACAATATGAAGTGTAGATAACAAATAGAACAACCGGAACATGAAAGTTATTTTATAACTTAGAAGTTTCCCTCTGTATATGAAATGTTCATATGTAGAACATGCCCTGGTATATCAGACCATCTGTGATATACATGTACAAACAGTACATAAAGGCGGTAGCGGGATGCTATTAGTAGTACTTAAATATGTTTAATTGACGATTTGGAAGCCTAAATCGTCGTGTTTGTCGTATAGCCTGATTGTTAATTTGTCTTTACGGACAATAGTATGTTTTATGTATTATTTCCAAATTTCTGTCGACTGTGAAATGTTGTGTTGGTAACATTATAAGAAATAGATTTGAAAGTGTGGGAAACAAATACAAAACACGACGACAGACACAAAGATAAACTTCTGAAGAATCTAGAGATGGGACCAGGTGCCATGAACAAGTGCGCACCCTCTGCTATAAAAGACTATCAAACAAGTTACCCAACTTCCCAGATTATGACAAAGATGCATATGATATACTTAGTTATTATATCTTTTTAACATTTTAGACATGATTAGTTTTGATATCTTTATATACAACAAATATGTCCCAAAAACTCAAATATTCCAATTTTCCAAAGAGTATGAAAATAAAAAAAAATGTTGAATCTTTTGGACAATTTCAGAAATTCGGAATACTGAGAAAATTAATGTTAACGAATTTTTGCAATATTATTTGTTAAAATAAAAAGTTCAGTATTTCAGATAGATTTCAACATTCAAAGCAAATTGAAAACTGTAAAATTCAATATTTTTTGTCATCAAAGATATATTATTATATACCTTTAATTGTTTCATATAAATATATCATTCTTTGAATACATATAACAAAGTAATTGACAGCAAAAAGGTTTTCAATGTTACGAGTATTATATATTTGGATTCATCGGTAATTTTAAAAAGCTTTTAGTCATATTTACATTTCGCTTGTATACATTTTTAAAACTCGACGAGATGCGTTTTACTAATATTGGCACGAATTCGTACTATCGGTGTACTATAAAGACTGATAATGGTATTTCAAATCAGAGCAAACATCCGGGTTACATTTATTTTACGAGTGGCCAATGTTAATATCACAAACAAAATTAATCGGAACGCCAGATACGGTGCACAGGTTTCAATACGCCTCACTAGATTCTTTTTTCTTCATTAGAAAAATGAAAAAATTATTTTTCTATTGCATTTGTATTATGTCGTTTGGACAATTCATGGCAAACCAGACGTAGGTTGATTTACAAAATATACGCAATGTATTATTAGTGAACTATTCTGGGGACATTGTACCGAAATATAACCAAAGTCAACCACTCGTTGTGACTGCTGGTTTAGTGTTTGGGTCGTTGAAAAATTTCGATGCTGTAAGCGGCGACTTCAAATTTGGGGCTGCAGTTTTACTCTTCTGGAAAGATGAATTCATGGTTTTGGAATACATCTAAGCACAATTTCCAAGCAATCAGATTCTCAAAATCTAAAGTCTGGACCCCGAGAATAATATTACGAAATTCTATTGATGGTTATACATCAATTGATTCGGGACAACAACATGAATCGAATGTTATTGAGTATATGCCAAACGGATTGGCAATGTATCAGGTGTCTGGAGGAATGACGGTCACGTGTGAACCAAATGTATACTATTTCCCGTATGAACGGCATCTGTGTAAAGTCAACTTGACGCCCAATGACATTATACATGACATCACATTAATTACGTCACAACCGAGTTGTTTTTCAAGTTTGTCCATCGACAACTATCAGTGGGATATACGGTTTCTTTCATGTAAAAACGCCAATAAAAGTCGTAGAATATCAATGATATCGTTTGAATTAGAGATAATTCGTCGACCCGCATTTTATATGATCAATATTGTGACACCTGTTATTCTCCTCAGCTTTGTAAATGTTCTGGCGCCAATTTTGCCATGTTCACCCGGAGAGAGAATCGCGTTCGCAGTGACAATTTTACTTACTTTCAGTGTTTTTCTGGATGTTATACTTAATATTTTACCGCATGTAAGTGACCCTATATGTGTTTTCAATGTTTATGTAATTTATCAACTTTCCATGAGTGCATTCATTACTTTCGGTACCGTAGTAACCTCTAAAATACATAACATCAATGAAAATAGAGAGATTCCGAAGTGGCTTCTGAGAATAATGAAGTGCTGTGATAAACGTAAATTTAACGTTGTTTTAGAAGAAAAATGTAAAAAGGAAGAAAACCACAAAAAAAATTGGGCAAATGTTGGACAGCTGTTTGACAAATGTGTATTTTATTTTTCTCTTCTATCGTTCCTAACAGCAACATTAGTGTTTCTCTTGATAATCATAATTTGATTTATATTAGTATAATGTTACAAAGTAAAAATGAAGAAGTACCAATTAATAATCGAAGCTTAAGTCGAATAAGATGTGCAATGGTCTCAACACGAAGAACAATTGCAAATCTCAAACGGGATAGGACAAGGTGTCCGGAAGGAGTCAGCACCCTCTGCTGACACTATATATATATTTCAAGATCTTATTGCGGGAAGTTTACATCAGCGCAATTTCTGTTACTTTTCAATTTTGTGTTTAAACTATAAGTATTTTACTTTCCTTTGAAAATTAATGCAAATTTCAGATCATATATTACTTTGAATTATCATTTTACTCCTCTAATCCTGATCCCACCTCTGGATTTCCAAAGGCCCGTGTTTGTCCAGTATTTACCAGATTTGTATTTTGTGTCCTGGACATACATGCTGAAGATGGATGCTTCGGTATTTATTATTAAACATATGATTCGTAATACATTCAGCATTCGATTACTTTATATCGGTCCTTTCTGCCACATACGCCGATTTAAATAAATTAATATGTTCAGAGCCTTCTACCGCTAATATAGGGGAAATGTATGCGTTTTCAATCACACATATTAATGGCAGTATAAGTCATGGTTGAAAATGTTGAAAAAATGCCTCGATAAGTGGACGTTGAATCTTTGCTAACGATATGAAGAGGATGAATTCCTCAATTATTTCATTTTAAGTAAATTTTTGAGTCATGGTTTGTGTGATCGGTCGGCAAAATATGGATACTTCTCCATAGAAAAATAATCAAACACCGATGTGTTGAGTAGAAACGGGAATCTCCACTCTCGTGATAAGAATCTGTTGGTCCAATCCGAGGGAAACCCTCGGATGGAACAAATAGATTCTTATCACTCGGGTGGAAATTTCCTTACCCACAAACACATCCATGTAAGATTCTATTAATCTTATACAATCATTTATAACTGGTAATGATTTTGCATGCTTTTTCACAAATTGTAGGGTAGTAAAGACAATATTTTATTTCCATTAATGTTTTGGTGGTAAGTTGATGATTTCAATTCATGACTTGTAACGACCTAAATTTATATTTATTTATAATAAATCGACATTTTAATCCACCATTTTATACACGAGAGTATACACAGAACATTATATATTTGTTTATATATTCGTTTGTATTTTGTCTCTGTGTATATGTGATCACAATATTAATAATAAAGTCTTTAAAATGGATCAGTCAGATTAGCTGATTTACAATTGTTGATAGTATTTCCATCAAAAGTCCAACGTAATTCTAGTACATCTGCACCTATGCATACATCGAGTTCGGACATAAAATGCACATTTCATGTCGGTTTTACTATAAGAACTTGACAAATGCAGCGTTGTCTTAGTTTAACAAACAATGTTTGTTTTGTAATGTGATAAGTCATGTATATGTGCTACAATATACGAATATAACATCTATCTCTAATAGAATGGACGTGGACATTTATCCCATGGACAACACATTATCAGTCTAGGCGAATTTCATATTTATATAATTTTAACGATTTTACTGTATTTAAGGATATACTCTTTATTTAATGAAAGATTATCAAAAGCGTAGATTTGAATGTGAGTCGATAAATGTAAGTGGGCTGATCACGTGGTTAGTTGGTATTTTAACGCATGGGAGATCTCCTTAGTTAACAAAAAGACTAAGAATACATTTTGCGCAATGTCACATTTACGCTGTCATCTTCTCGTTGGAGGCAATGTAAACGTTTTCAATTATAGTTTACCTTTTTTAGCGTAGTTCTGTTCCATCACGGTGCAACATAATAGTATGAAGCTTCATAGAAAATGCCGGTAGCATTATTTCCGGTCAAGCAGTGATAGGTGCTAGTCTACAGGAAAGTAATAACACGTATCATCTTTACAATCATTCAAGGAAGTTCATTTATCTAAAGTTGAACTGAAACAATGTTTCAGTGGATCAATTGTAGATATTACGAAACCGGAAATGACCTTGCCTAAATTTCTGTTAAGGTTACGTACTTTAAGGAATATTCCTTCAAAACTGAACGAAATAGAACATCTCTAAAAAAAACAATCCTTTTTATGAAAGTTTAGTACATTTGATTGCGTCAAAATCGAAAGACAATCAGAGTATACGGTTTCGAACGTTGTGTTAAAATGTCAAGAAAATCTTACATATACGGGCATATAGAAATTAACTTGCCCTTGCAAATGACCTCTAATTGATCAATCTGCCAACTACGATCAAAAAAATATTAATTAACATTGTTACTCACTTTTACCGAACTGTACTGCCATACCAATGAAGGAGACAGTCTGTCAAGCCCCCGACTATCGTCTAGTAGAGGATCCGGTGCCAACAACTCACCAGTAAGTAGTCTACCTGGGTATATGTAATGTTCATATCTCATTATTGAACACCCTCTGATCATATTGGATCATCTGCGCTATATAAACACCATACATGTGTTAGGGGGATATTACTACTTAAATGTCGAATAGGAAAGCCGGAATCACCGTGTACAATACGTAACGGCACAGAATTTTCTACATAAATCCATCCAGAAGATTGAGCCCTGTACTCTTAGAAAATCTTCAAAATTTCTCTCATTTCATGACTGATTGTTTATTTATTGTTGTTTAACGTCCTACTCAAGAATCTTTCACTCATATGGAGACGTCACCAAATACCGGTGAAGGGCTTCAAATTATGGCCTATGCTCGGCACTTACGGCCATTGAGCAGTGAGGATTCTTTAACGTGCCGACACTGGACCTCGAGTTTTACTGTCTCATCCGAAGGACAGGAAACCAGGACAGGATCAAGAGTCGAGCGCGCTTTCGACTGAGCCAGGCCGGCTCCATTCATGACAATGGTTTAAAACGATCAACAGAACAGCCCGTATTACCTACTTTTTTGTCATGTGAACACAAGTGACCAATCAACTGAATATAAACACGTTCACCATATGCAAATTTAATATATAGAACCTTTTTCACATGGTTCGAGATTTGACATAAAATAAAATCTGATGGGGTTGTGTCAAAGATTATTACTGAATTGAGCGGAAATGTTTCATTCGTTCGGAGAAAAATGCTAACAGGGCCAAGGGCCGTTTTAGTAACGCATTGTAGCATCTTGGGAATAAGGAAACAGTTTGACAGAATTTGAGTTTTAAACGTCTATGCGATTTAGGTCTGAATATATGCTTTGTATCTCAGAAAAGTCTAGTTTCGGAGATTTGTGGTGTTGAAAGTCTCATCATTATCAAAATGTGTGTTTATTTCATCACGAATAATTGGCGAAACAGATCTAGATGGCAACTTTATGATCCATATAAATGGTGTTTCTATATTGTTCAAAGGTTTAAAATCAAACCATATATCCGGTTCTTAAATGAGATCTTGTGTAGGTCAATTCCGCTGGGCATCAGACTGTTGCTTAACTGATTGGTGACCTTACCATTTCGATTTCATTTGCAGACTGGTTAACGCTGCAACATCTTCGAAAGGCCCATTGGGGCCGGGAAAACATATATAAGCTAAATCAATTTAACAATAAATATGTTATTCAATTTTATTCATTTATTTATGTTCCTAGACGGTGTTGCGAAGTAGTCACGTTATCGGCTTTCTTAGAAACAGCATCAGAACAGTCGGTACCTTAACAAATTATAATTGTCTTTTGTGTATTTTTCACATATCATTTAAATGTATTATGTAAAACTTAAGATCGCTAATCACATTTTACGTCAAATTCACCCTTTGAAAATAATATGCCATATTTTTTAGAGGGCAAATACTCCTCTGCACCTCTTTTATAGGCCTACATTAAACCCTGCGAGACCGTAAATGCAATGAAAGGCGCGACCAAGCTGGATATTAGTGGTTTTGTACATTAACTAGTATTTCACCTAAGACCGAGGTTCGAACTATCTAAATAATTTTATAATTTTGGCCTTCAGAAACAGCCCCAATACAGTTCGCAATTCATCACCGCTGTTCAATTTAGTAACTAAACACGTCGGAATAGAAGTAAATATCTACCCGTATTTTACATTAGGTTTTATAGACAACTTTCACATTTCTGGACCAAACATTTTGAAAATTGCGAATGTGTTGTGTAGTATATTTAGAAATACTTTGATGTACGTTATAAGTACACATGGTTTTTATTTTCCGCAAAAATTCTATTTTTTCTGTCCTATATGTACTCAAACTCACTATACATCAAGAGATATTCTATTTTACATCTTGATGTATGTATCCAAATGTCACATTTATTAGGGATGTAAAATATTTTTTACGCTTGTAATAAAACCGATGAACATATAAAAATATAACAATAAAATGATATATGTTTTATAAATGAAACCGAATAACATCAGATTTCTCGGGTTTCCTTTGAACACAAAGGTGTTGAAATGTCTGTAGCAAATTAAACTAATGAATTAATTATCAGAAATGTTTATACACCTGCGAAACCACTGTAAGTAATATCTTGGAATTTAGTTTTCAACGCAATAAAGATCTTTACTTAACTTTGGTAGGAATGTAATCAATTCGAGATATATTTTCATAACAGTACAGGTGTATATGATTGCGTCCTGATCATTCAGTTAAATTTACACTATATACATATAAATGTTGGCGTTTGCTAATTTTTGTCTTTTTCATAAAATGTGAATTCATGGATCCTCGAACATCCTTGATCATCACCAAGTAAGTGCTTCTTAAATGGCGAAATAAAAGTACATCAACACAGCACATTGTAAATTTGATGATTGGTCAGTTAAAGTTAGGATGGAAATGTTTAAAAAAAAAAGTATTGTCGAAATATATTATACTGGTGTTTTAAAACATAATCTAAGACATTAACACGCTAGGCCAATCAGAGGACAGGAGCGAGAAAATTTAAAAACTGAATTTAAAGATGGTGAAAAAATTTGCCAAGTTTGATTCTGATCAAATTATGTCTGGTAATTGTGATGGAGTGGGTAAAAACTGGTGAGTCCAGAAATTGAACAAATTAACGATAACTTTTCTGAAAGGCCAAATTTTTATACAGAAGAGTTTCTAAACATGGCCGTTAGTTCACCATACAAATCTTGGGGTAAACAAATACTAAATGATCTATGCAAACAAATGATTTTGTAAAGAGTTCCAACATTAAAACTCCTTACCACTCTGAAATATTTGCAAATCAAATTGTAAATAAATACATCCTTTTTATACCACTTTGGGGATCTTTTCTACTTGGACAATTTGATGAGATGCCTTTAGAAAATAAAAATATATACAATAATGGTGGTACAATAATACACAAAGTACAATTGAGAATAGATTTAGAATTCTGAAATATATCAATCTAAATGGCAGGAAACAAAACAGAACTGAGTTTTCCGAAGAATTATTTGAGGAAACAAAATCTGTTAAAAATTAGCTGCTCTAAAGAATCTCTTAAATCAATAAGTAAAATTAAAAGTAAAAAAAAGATCCACCTCCACAATTCAGGAAATGTAGAACGAAAAACAGGCAAGACCTAGTAAGTTAGAAGACAGTTACAAGGAAAATTTCAGAAACTCCCAAAAGCAATTATTGAGGCGAAATTTGATGCACATAATTCTTAGTTTAACAAGTATAATTGAAGAAGTACCAATCAATAATCAAAACTCAAGTCCATTATAACACGACGAATTAGATGTGCAAATGGTCTCAACATGAAGAACAATTAAGACCAGTTTCACACCAGTCGCAAATGTTCCATGGAAACCTTTCTAGTTCGATGAACGGGTCAAATTCGGTAAAAAGGTAAAGTTTGGTGATGAGGTCAAATCAGATGAAACTGACAAACCTTCAATTGATTTGAAAAAATCGTCCAGTGCCGTAGCCATGGATAACTTAGGTTCGACATGCTGGTTTAATTCTGTTATGCAAGCTATTAATGCAACAAAGTTTTCAAAAGAACTCGTTGAATTACATTTTTGCAGGTCTATAGATCTATATGATAACATGTACGATAAAGTGTTAATAAAGTCAGCTTTTTCGAATATTCTTATATTCTTGAATTATTGAAAAATGACTAAAAGAGGCCAAGAAAGTCCCCCGAAATTGTTAAAGCTGAATTAAAGGCTATATCTTTATCAGATCCATCTTTTGGAAATTTTGGACAACAAGATGCAAGCGAATATTACATAAAATTCATAAGTGAAATGGCAAAAATATCGATGAACAACTTCAGAATCAAAATAAACATTCTTGTATTGAATGCAATCGTACTTCTTACATAACTGGAGAATACATACAGGCATGAGAACTCCCCCATTTCATTCGACGCTTCAATAATTGATATAATACAAAAATACTTTTTTGCAAATTGTTATTGGAAAGTGTCCCTTCATGTTAGAACAAGGGAAGTATACAAAGCTGAAAATAGAATATATATAAATGAAATACTTGATTTGACCAAATTCTGTAATTCATCTGTGAAAATGGAACGTATCGAATAAAAAGTATTGTCTGACATCATGGTAATAGTCAGAATAGTGGACATTGCACAACCTGTAACAAGGTCATTGATATCAGTGATTCTGTAACTTCAATGGGTAATGAATCCGATTCTGAAATGCCATGTTACCTTTTGATGTACGACGACAGAATTGAGCCAAAACTACCAGAAATTACCTTCACTTTGACAAAATCTTTATCAGTAGCTAAAGGAATGAACTGGCCATTAATGACAATATGTTAAACAAAAGGTGTCAGAGAAAGACAAAATTTCTAAATCAGATAACATATGGTACTCTTGAGAGTACCTCATCAGAAATCACTCTCAGACGAAATGCAGCGTCTTTTAACAATAATGAAAAAATTAGACCCTATTTTCATTATTTAAATAATTTTGTATTATCTATTTTGGAAAAAATACCGGTGGTGGTGAAGAACATAGGTACTGAATGTTTTTAGAATTATTATAGAGTATACAGGCCTCTGTTTGTCATGTAAGTCAACAAAATAAATGTAAGTTTTGTAACAAGATGTTTTCCAATGACCTTTTCATTTCATGGCTTCCATACACTTTAATTATTTATTGAATACATCAGAATTGCCTTGATTTACATGTAAGTCAGTGATTTAATTAGATCTTGCTGGCTCTATAAAATATACCCTTCCTTTATTTGGTGAAGAATCAGTCAACTGTTTTAGGGAAAAGAAAGAACAAGTTCTTTGTTCTACAAAATATTGTATTACCCTAATCGATATCACCAATGCAAAAGAGCAGAAAATTGTTGATGTCTCAAACTTAAATTTGATTGAATATTGTATCCTATTTTATTATCTTAAACCCATAGTTATAGAATCAACACTAATTTCATAAATGACTTAAACGTTTAACCCATTCCCTACCCATCAATAAAATCTAAGGACATATAGGCATTCAAAGAGAGAAGGAAAAATGGTGTATTACTTTCTAAAGAAATAAAAATATTTTAACACATTCTACACGGTTATTCAGTGATGAAATCAATATATACATGAGCATTTTGTATAATCGTGCAAAATTGATTCAAGCAGTTAGACGATGGATGGTTTAATCAAAATTATTTGAAGATGATAATATAACAAAGTCTAAATGGGGTATATTTCAGGTTGAAAATTTAAATATAAAATGAATGAATCGGTCAAAAATTATTAAACCTATCAACATAAAACATACACACTGGGTACGGATTGACACTGAGAAGAAGCTCTTTTATTATTGTGATTCACAAGGAAATAGAACCGATGCCTTTGTTTTTCAACATGTGCGCTATCTTTCGTATGAATTCTTCATACGTTCAGGTATTAAAATCAATCTAGATGAATGGCAATAATGTGAAATAATCCGTCGCCAAATGATGGAAGTAGTTGTAGGATTTATGTGGGTGAAATGGCAAAAGCAACAATTTTTTATAATAGATTACCTTTTCAAAACCAACAGTTACAAAGTAATATGAGAAAACAAGTAGTCCATGAATTAATGACAATACACCTTCAGAGTTAAGTAGTAAAAAAAACTGTCATATAATATCAAGATTATCAACATCCTATGTGGTTTTCAACATACTGATCAGCAACCAATTCCCGCCAACTTGTTTTATTTAACGTAATAATTTCTGGTTTCTCAGAGAAATTATTTTTTCTTTTCGCCCGGCAATCAGATTAGTGCCTTGTGCAGGAAACACAAAAATGTATGAAATTATGCACGTGTTTGCATGTTCCACACAAGTTATAAACAGTTTATATGCATACATTAGTATTTGTTTCTTCAACTGGATTGGTTATGGATCGAATTAAAGAAGGTATTGATAATTTGACTAAGATCAGTTCCTTATATCTTTAATTGGGCTTATCTACCCTTTCCTATTGCTCTCTTCAACACTATTGTTTAGTGTGCTCACATCCTGATTCCCCGTTTACCAGTCTTTGGCAGCCTCTGGGACTTTATACGTTTCACGTTGCGAGTACAGATATACAATGACGACTGTCATAACTAATCGGCCTTTTATACCTGCAGTGGGACTTGATTTTCCGGAGAAACAACTACAAAAATGTCTGCTGTATGGGGAGATGAAGTCGGAATGTTTCAAAACAATTTTGTTATCAAAAGTCCAAAAGCTTTTTATGATCCTAGTTCAGCTGTAAGGTTGAAAGGGTTTAACTTGATGGCCTGTGTCACGACAGGTGTGGCACGTAATGGAACCATAACTACAATGTCCCCATTCCAAGACTCCTTCTTATTAATGCAGGTAACCTCTGTAATGATGTAATTCATGTTATTTTGTTATGTTCCCCTGTGTACGGTACAACTATAAAATGGGTGTTTTAAGGATATCATAGGCTTAAAAATTTGTTTGTTATATTTTGTATATAACGCCACACTAAACAAAATTTCATTTATATGGTGTGTTGCTGGCACTCATCCCAACAAAATCGGCTTAGGTTTCAGCAGGACTCAAACCCACGCTGAGCAGAGGTGTGAAGCTTCATTGTTTAAAGCGTGACCACACGGTTACGGAGGTCCGGATTATAAAGATTCATTAAAGTTAAATCGAATTCGTATTAAACAGGCAAACAAATCTGGTTAATGTGAAACTTCAATATTTTACAAAATTCAGACTTTGTTATATAGAAAATCTTCAATGTAATAAAATATAAACTCCTGTTCTATTTTATGTGCCATTCCTTACCGTTTCGACTTTTGGATTCATTTGGTACAACGTTAACCCTATTTTGTCTTCTGAAAACATTTCTGAACAATCTTCTTATCTGAAATACAATTGAAGTCTTCATCAAATCATTTGGAAACGTTAATATTAAGCTTTGGAACTAAAATGTCTTATCTCGAATTTATTTAGGCAATGTTTCTCTTTAATTATATAGGACGTTAACACCACACTTAACAGGCTTCAATTATACTATTGCACCTAGGTTATGATGGAGCAAAAAACCCAGTTACAATGCACCCTGGGATAGACCATCGTCACTTTCGAAGTAAACGGAAGAACATCCATACGTAATTAGCATATGTTCCACTAAATGCTGACTTGAAATATTTTTGTTGTATCAAAAGGAGACTTGGCTTTTCCTGTCCTTCGTTTGAGACAGTAAAAACCGAGGTCCCGTGCCACAGTACGTCAAAAAACCCTCACTGCTCAGTGGCCGAAATTCAAACACCAATACAACAACAACAATTCTATCCAAAGGAAATTCCCTATGTGATAATATATTACGAAACGTGCACTATCCCGTTTCAGGCATTCCCGAGTTCGGACATTTCAGATTTTGTTTAATATGTTGAGATCTGCTTTGTCAATAAAACTGCTCACATAAACGTCACATAATTCACAATAAATATATATCTATCTACCTAGTGAGCCGACCTGGCTCAGTCGGTAGCGCGCTCGACTCTGGATCGTGAGTTCGAGTCCAGCCGGCGGCAGGTTGTTTACCTGTCTTTCGGATGAGACAGTAAAAACCGAGGTCCCGTGTCACAGTAGGTGTCGGCACGTTAAAGAACCCTCACTGCTCAATGGGCGTAAGTGCTGAGCATAGACCAAAATTTGAAGCTTTTCACCGGCAATTGGTGACGTCTCCATATTAGTGAAAGATTCTTGAGCGGGACGTTAAACAAAATTTTTTAAAAAAATCCAAAAAAGAAAAATCATAGGGATAGTAAATACATAAAAGATATTTTTTATACTAACATTTTGCCCAACCATAGAGATGTTACGATTTTTTCCAAAATAAAAACTTTAAATCGTGGCAATTTTCTACTAATATTTATGACTACTCTAGAGATGTTACAGAAATTCACAATACATGAAAATAACCCTACCCTAGAGATGTTATAGAAATAATTTCCAATACATGTATTTGATATGCCCTAAAGATGTTGCAGAAATGTACAAAAATGCCCTTTCTTTGTAGAGTCGAGAGATGTATTTACAATACATGTATTTAGCCCTACCCATGAGATGTTATAGAACTAATTTATAGAACATATATTTAACCCTACCCAAGAGATGTTACAGATATTTACAATACATGTATTTAGCCCTACCCTTGACGTGTGAATTTACGCCTACCCTATGGCACACGTAAGTTTTCACGTAAATCTACAAGTAGACGTAACTTACGACTATCAGCCACTGAAACCTTCATCATGCATCGAAGAATTTCCAATGTACGAACACAATTATCACAGCGGGTAACGGTCCTTGACCCTATACAGCAGAACTCGAATGATTACAGTGCCCACTTCCGGTCAAAATCCCTCCAGTGGGCTTAAACGTGTTATATATTAAAAATCCTTCAGCTGCCATCTGAATCAGGTGTCCAATCAGAGACGTTCAATATATGATATGATATGATATGATAGTTTGGATTTCCTTTTTCAAATTTGGGGATAAATTGAGGATAAATAAATGTTCGAAAAAACAACAAAGAAAATACATGTATATTGAACATATACTGCAAATGAATGATAGGTTTACATTTGTAATTTTACGATAAATCAAGACACTGGAAAATCTTTGAAAGAGCACCAAGAATCACCAATACATCTGTCAAGAGATACAGAAAATGTACAAAATTCACAGTGAGAATATCACGCAGGAAACATTTAGCTTTTGCAGTCAACAAACGTGATCCCCTGGATGCAGCATGCTCAGTGTGTGTTGTAATTGCCTGGTAGTTTTTCACTAATTAAAGCTCTCTGTTTGCTTGCAAGTCATCGTACTTGCTTCACACTACTGATATGAGTCAATTCACTGCCAAGAACAGCTGCAATTTCTTTAACTTCTCGTTTGTGTTTCTGACTAAAGTGGTAAAACAAGAAAATTTCCTTCATGACAGCTTTTATTTTACTAAGATACGTATCCTTCTTTATGGCACCAAGGCCAGCCAATTCTTAACTTATGTGCATTACAGTGCATTGGAACTATCCATGGGACATCTATCATAATGTACGATATAACACCGTTTCTGTGTCCCTGCATTACTGATGTCCTATCGAAACTTGCAGAAACGATTACAGGGCCATCACTACTCACTGAACAAAGTTTGAGCCGGCCTGGCTCAGTCGGTAGCACGCTGGACTCTGGATCGTGAGGTTGGTTTCCTGTCTTTCGGATGAGACAGTAAAAACTGGAAGTCCCGTGTCACAGTAGGTGTCGGCACGTTAAAGAACACTCATTGCTCAATGGCCGTAAGTGCCGAGCATAGGCCAAAATTTGAAGCCCTTCACCGGCATTTGGTGACGTCTCCATATGAGTAAAATATTCTTGAGTGGGACGTTAAACAACAATAAACAAACTGAACAAAGTTGTTTCACGGGAAGTACACACGAGCTTGTGGCAGTACAAATGCCCTTTTACACCAGTAGAATCGGATGACGGTATCTTCTGAATGATTAATAGCTGATTAATTTCACCATCAGACACATATCTGGCATATACAAGTTCTTGTTCGGAAATTGTCTGATCTGTACTTCCATCTGCCTTTGTTTAATTTCACTACAAGCTTTCTCTTTGTTGGTATCAGAAAAATATCTTCCACAAAATCCCGTGCACGATGGCTGTTTCTGTAGTTCATTCCCATTTCAATGCCATTTTTGTCCTGGAGTTCAAAAAGTAATTCCATATCACTTAACTGCTAGGACATATGCCGTGTTTAACAAAACACGAAAACGCACAATATCACTTTCTTTCATTTTTTTGAATTGCCCTTCCCAAAGATGTAGACAAAAAAATTTTTGCTCTGGATGTGTACAAGAAAATTGTAAAGTACGTTGTGTTGTTTTCAAAATCACGTATCCGTATTACGCTCATTTGATATACCTACAACGGATACCGATTTCGAGCTGCCATATTAATATTGGATACCTAAACTTCATAAAACCCCATATAAGCAAAGATACATAGCAGGATCCAGCAAATGTTCTACCAAACCTTTATCTTTACTCCTTACCAAGATATTGACAGCCGTTAAGGAGAAACTTCAACAATACTGTACAGTTGCTTATTCCAGAAGCGGTGTAAATCAGATGTGGATACTTAAAAATTCTAAACAGCTTTTAGAAAATTTGAAGGCACACAATTTTTCTCGAATTCACAGCATCAAAACTTATGACTTCTCTACTCTTTACACTACTATTCCTCAGGAAACATTAAAAGAAAGACTTTTCAGCATCATAGACAACTGCTTTTTCACTAAAGGTGGTACCCGAAAATTTAAATATCTAGTGATTGGCTATCAGGATACTTATTTTGTCAAACACCACTCTGATTCTACACATAAATATACTGAAGTTGATATAAAAACATGCTGGAATTTCTAATAGACAATATATTTGTAATGTTCGGAGACGTGGTCTTTCAACAAACTGTCGGCATTCCCATGGGAACCAATTGTGCTCCTTTATTGGCCGACCTGTTCCTTTATTCATACGAAGCAGACTTCATTCAGAAACTGCTGAATCAAAAGAAGAAAAAGCTAGCGGTGTCTTTTAATTTGACATTTAGATATATCGACGACGTTTTGTCAATTAATAATGACAATTTTCATACATATGTCAATGCGATATATCCCAGAGAACTAGAAATTAAAGATACAACAGAATCAAGCACACACGCTTCATACTTAGACATTTTACTTAACATAAACACAGACGGGAAATTAGCTACGAAGCTATACGATAAACGCGACGATTTCGGCTTTCCCATCGTAAATTTTCCACATTTAAGTAGTAATATACCTCAGTCACCTGCATATGGAGTTTATATTTCACAAATGATCCGATATGCCAGGGCGTGCACAGCATATGAAGATTTCATATACAGAGGTAAACTACTCACTGACAAATTATTGACACAGGGATATCGAAAACCGCGTTTAATGTCAACGTTCCGCAAGTTTTACGGTCGGTATAAATAGTCTCGTTTGCGACTACTCTGTTTCACTAAGTGAAATGTTGAGTTGCCTTTTCGTTGGCGGTTGTTGAGACGTCTGTACCAATTGTGACGAGGATACACTCCTCATGTGTTTCACTGGACTTGACTGTGGACTCACGGCGGGTGTGACCGGTCGACAGGGGATGCTTACTCCTCCATGGCACCTGATCCCACCTCTTGGTTTCCAGAGGTCCGTGTTTGTCCATTTTTTATCGGATTTGTATCTATGTCCTGGACATTCTATTGATTTACACTTTGGTATCTGAGGTTTTTATATTTCCTCTCTTGTTGACTTAGCAACACAATCTAAGTGAGTACGACTGCTTTTGTGTGATTTAATGGGGTCCTTTCTGTAGTTATCAGTACCCGCTGCAAAAGGAATAGGTGTTTCATTTTTACTTTGCGCCATCTTTGGATACTATTTACAATGCACACTGTACATAACATCGTCATTACTATAATGACATAGCCAGGGGAATTCAGTTTTCCAAGATTAATCAACTTTATTCACACGTTTTATGTTGTCGTATTCGCATTTAAACGTTTGCCTATGCAAAAAAAAAACAACATTTATTTGCCTTGAGGTTTTTCGACAAATATAAGAAAAAAGTGTGTTCAAATTCAATAAATAACCAAGTCCACTCCAAGTAGCGTAATTTCCCTTTCAGGTTTTACAACAACATTATCAAAATAAAACTAATATTTTCTTTCATGTTTTTATTGCCTATGACCATAGCTTGAAATCCTTCTCTAAAACTTCTATAAGATCATGTACAGCGCCGTGTCAAAAGCATTCGCGATTTTTAAGCAATTTCTACAGAGGTGTCGTGACATCAGAGTGACGTCACCGATAAGATTTTACCGGCTGCAGTCTGAAATGTAATGTAAATAAATAATTTATTCGGAGTGAGAACGAAACCAACAGAAATCTCAGATGACGTGAAACAAAATATTGAAATGAAATTAAATGGTCAAAAAATGTCAGTTATTGAGAATGTATTACGAATATCCGAGTCAACCACGAGATCTATTTGGAAAATATAGGCCTAAGCTATTTGTCAACTGGTGAAATCAAAACTTTGAAAAAAAAACGGACGCCCGCGGAAGCTGTAAAAACGGGATGAAAACTAGATTATTCGTCACACAAACTTTGACTGGGGAGAGTTTTAAAAGGTACTCTCAGCACGGTGAATGGATTAATGTTGATAAGTGCATTTCCATTATAGAAGATCAAATTTGGCTTGTTATTGTCCGATATTTCCTTAATAAAACCTATCGTTTTCAAATGGCAACACCCCTGTTCAAAGTTCGTATTACTCAACAATACAAACAACAAAATAATATTTCTGTACATTGTTAGTAAAATAAAACAAAGTGTTATTATCTATCAGAGACTTTTTGAAATATCATTAATAAAAACATTAAAAAGAGGTGGACCCAAAATGGATCCCTGAGGGACGCCTTTCACCAATGGCTGTATGAGCTGCACAAGCCACCCAGTTTAACATTGTTTGAACCGGCCTGACTCTTGATCGCGAGTTGGAGCCCAGCCGGCGGCAGGTCGAATTCCTGTCCTTCGGATTAGACAGTAAAATTCGAGGTTCCGTGTAATAGTTGCTCAATGGCTGTAAGCAAGTGTCGAGCATAGGCCAAATGTTGAAGCCCTTCACTGGCATTGGTGAGTTATCCGTATGAGTGAAAGATTTTTGAGTGGGACGTTAAACAACCAACCAACACATTTGTTATTTTCTCTTTGTTGTACAACTGTTGAGTAAATCTAAAGCATTTTCGCTCAAACTATAGACATCCCAAAGAGATCACCAAGTGGGTTATAGAACAACTACAATAAACTCGCTAAACGTAGCCTGTTATATCCATTTCTTTGAATCCTCCATTTTCTGGGCATTGCTAATTAACTTTAAAGAGATCACCAAGTGGGTTATAGAACAACTACAATAAACTCGCTAAACGTAGCCTGTTATATCCATTTCTTTGAATCCTCCATTTTCTGGGCATTGCTAATTAACTTTCGGAAAAGTTTTACGAAGATTACCGATTGTCAAGGAAGCACATGGCAGACAATTTGTCAAAATTATCGGTATCGAAAGAATATTACATAATTTTAGCTATGGTGTGATAATTGTTCTTATTTTTCGAATTGATATAAACTAGGCATATATTCTACACAACTCTACGATGTAAACACAGGTGAGCTGTAAGTGTAAACAAACCTGACAAGCAGCGTCCTGGCTAAATAGAAATTCGTTTTAATGAATATTCACATTTAATATTTCTCATTGAAACATTTAAAGGCTGCTAAATGTGAGTCGTGTGTGGAGGCAATTTGTACGTTACTCTCTTGGACTTTATCAGCAAGGGCAGTAATATATATATATATATATAATTATCAAAAGTTAGAAGAATGGGTCGTCTAGTCCAACAGAATTGTAAGAAAACTTTCTCAAACCATGATTCGTACAGTTCACTGTGTAACCACTTTCAGAGGTTCCAAACAGCCACTTTGATGGTACACCATCAGTAAATAGCTTGTGTGGCAATCCATCCTAAAAATAACGTAAGACAGCAGAACTCTTGTCATCTGTTCCTATTTAGAGATGAACCTGTGACAATGCAGTAACCGTTTTAATGTAGAATAAGGTTGATGATTATTTAGCAAAATCGATATTAAATCAATCATCATCGACGTTGTTATCGCCATAGGAATCAATATCTTTTATTACATTGGTTGGTTACGAGGAGTGTACCAAAATGATGTAATATGTGCATTTCATGCATTGTTCAATGTGAATTCAAAATCGTCTCGTTTAGACAGATAGATCACTGAAGCATAACCCATGTAAAGCTCTCACTCACAAGGACAGTGACATTTATATGGTGTACATTGATTTGTGGTGTATTTTGATTTTGATTTTGATTTTTTGTTTAACGCCATACTCAACAATTTTTCAGTCATATGATGGCGTCCAGTTTTTATTGGTGGAGGAGAAACCCCGGTTACCCGGGTGAAGACCACCGACCTTCCGCAAGAAAACTGGCAAACTTTCCCACTTAATTCGAAATTACCCTAGCGGGATTCGAACCAGAGGTGAGAGGCCGTGTGATGAGAGGCCGTGTGATTTAAAGCGCAATGCTCTAACCACTCGGCCACGGAGGCCCCTTTTGTGGTGTATTCATTACTATATACACAAAATGACTAGTAAAAGCACAGAAAGTGTGCTTGAAATTGCCAGGATTAATATTCAATTTGTAGCTTACTGGTTCTTTTGAATTACTTCCCTTTGCTTACACAAGTTTACATATTAGATGCATAACTTTGAGAAGTCATATAAACAACGTTTACCTGCTAAAAGCTTTCAGTAAATAACACAATGATTTCCGGTGAATAATCTCCCTTGGATGGAGACTTTGAGCTTATTAATACTTTTATTAACATTAACATGTGGAGAAAATACTTGAAAAATATATATCTATAAAACAAAATAAATATGGTTACTTATCGGAGCAATTCAAACACAGATCCACAATACTTGTATAAACTAACAAAGTTTGGGGTAAGATTTACTCCTTCACTGAGTAAATTCTACTGAAGATTGCTTATTTATTAGCATGCTAATTCATTATATAAGTAAACAGTAATTTGGAGTAATCCAAAAGAGCATTTGAAGAATTTATTTCTTCATAAGAAGTCGGAGCAACTGCAACAACAAAGATTTAATATGTTTTCATTGGAATACTTTCAATGTGAGAGTATTGCTTTCTGGAGAACATTTGTCTCGCTTACATTTCCCATGCTTGTAGTAATTACAGATGTGGCTTACAAAAGGTTTCGCATACACGGAAGATAAAAATCAATTCCCCTTGTACAACGCGGTGTCCGTACTTATAGACCTTTTGGATCAATCAAATCGCTCCATCTGTCAGTGACATCATTCTAACGCATCGAGTTGGATAAAGGCGGAAGCTATAAAAACCCGGAACCTTCCGAAAAGTAAAACCACGCGGTCGACATGGATAAATTCAGCTGGAGAACTTTCGCCATTTTAGGAGTATTTGCGGGGTATTTGTATGGAATTTTGACACGAATCATAAAGGTAAATATTGTAGATTCGACTTATGATAGTTAAACGTAATGTTAACAAGTTATTTAGGCAAAATCGATGTTATAAGTTCAGCTGTGAAATCAACCTCGTTGTCGTCTGCTTATTGTTCATTCTCGCTACATGATGGTCATTTTGTCAAGCTCACTTTTGTTATCATCTTTCAGTAAAAGTTATATTACAACACAAAGTTGTTATCTTTATGTTATTAATGCATGCATTCAAAAGGAAATAATCAGCTGTCTCTCTTTTACTGTAGTATAGGCCTTCACAACGAGAACTGCGAGTTTGACGTGGCAGTTTTCTGTCAACAGTTTACAATTACCTCAGTTAGACAAGCATGCTGTCGTATCTAACCGAATTTGGGCCACCAAAAAATACGATATGTCCATGTATTGCTAGCTGTTTACGTACGGTGAACAAGGCTATGTATGTAATTGTCTTCGTTAACAAGAGTGTTGTCATTCATTTTCCGGTACGGTCCCAGGAAAGTTGTATAAAAACGTCATTCTGAAAAAAGAATAATAATAAAGACCTACTACAAAATTCGCTGCCCGGAAACGGGACTCTGGTACCTCCAAGTTTTGCATTGTGACCGAATTTTGCGAGTCAGAGAAGGTTATGTTCCTCCAACATCATCCGTGTTCACCAGATTTCCCTCCCCTTTGAGAATGTTTCAAAGATACAGTTTGAGAAATGCCTTCGGATCTGCTGTTTATCAGTATCTGTGCAATTGAGTATTTCTACCAGACCGTCACTTTGTAGGTGATAGGAAGTAGTACGTGTTTTATGTAAGCCAAGTTGTTTTCATAATTTTTGGAAAAGTTTGCTTTCAAATTGTCTACCTTGGTCTGAGTGTATCTGCTTTGGTAGGCCATGTGACATAAACTCTCTGACAAGTATACCAGCAACAGTTGCTGCTTCCTGATTAGGCATAGGGTATGGCTCAGCATATCGAGTAAAGTAGTCAGACACAGCTAAAATATATTTTTACCACTTCCTGCCGAATGCAAGGATTTCAACCCATAGTTTCAACCATTTATTTCAGCCACAATATTGAAATGAGATCAATATTCATTCAGATCTTCAGTAACATCATAAGTCTTAACCATTTTACCCGGTACTACAGTCAGATATACCAGTACCTCAGTACTTGATCTTAAAATTGTGAGGTTGCCAGAGTCAACATTAAAGCCCGGGTCAGATTGAGGTTGTTCAAAGTCGATAACATTATTTATCATAGATGTTCTGAATTTAAACCTATTTTAATTACAGTTTTCACTCCTACTCTCATACAGTAATTGTTTTCCTTCATTAAATTCAGCTCAAAGTTTACACATTTGTTCATCGATAGTTGACATTGAATTATTTACCATCCTTGAGATTGTTGTTAGTACGTCATCACCATCATAATCATTATGATATTAATTAAATCTTTTGTAGATTTCAGGTACTCCTGAACTAATTAGCATAATTCTAGCATTATCGATGTCATTTAAATTTATGTCTCCAAATAATAACTTTTCAACATTTAAAGGTTCAAATGTACGAAGTTTCTCAAAAAGAATAATGCGTTGTCTGATATATCTTGGGCATTCAAGTAAGAAACGGAATGCATCCTTGGAATGGCTTGCCGTATGTTCAGTCTCAGTCTCAGATAATATAACAAAACACAATATAAAATTGCCAACACCATTTAATTATGTTTCGTGTACAGTCCGAGGAAACGGATTTTAAAATTGCAAAATCATTTAATCATTGGTAATGTACATTCAGCAAATTCCTACTGCACCACATAACCAAATAGACACTTACGAACCAAAACTCACACCTGATCAGATATTCACAGAAAGACAGATACACGCACTTATACGCAGTCTGGTTATGACTATCACACACATGCATTCACACTGTAACATAATGTTGCTTCCGATATTGGCGTTAGGTGGTCTTATTGTGGGAGGAAACCGGAGTACCCGGGGAAAACCCACGTGTCCGAGCTGGCGACCACCATACCATCCCACATACTTCCCTGTCCAATCCTTGGATTGAACTCAGGCCGCATTGGTGAGAAGCGGGAGCGCTAACCACTCCGCTACTCGGACACCCTTTAACAAACACAAAAACACTCATACTCACAGTATGGCAAGTACAGACAGAAACGGTCATACACACACACACACACACACTCCCTCACGTAGCCATACTGTCATATAACCAGACACACAAACAGACATGGTGCAATAAATATGTCAACTATAGTAAATAAATGTTGACGCCAATTACTAATCATAAAGAAGGAAATGACGCGAAGAAGTTCGGTTGTAACTTACAAATACCTGCAGGCAATTGTTTGAAATTGTTGATTTAACAGAAACCTTTTAGAAAATAGTATTAGTTGACATACTTATGACACCTGTATTAACACACATACAGTCACTCACAGTTACAAACATAGAATCACATACACTCACAAACAGTTACATACATTCACACTAAGACCAAAACAAAAACTTTACCAACTGAAACACTAAAAAGAGCCAATTCAAGAAAAAAATTAAAATAAGAAAAAAACAAAAACATGGTCAAAAAGAGTCCTAAAAAAACTAAACAAAAGCCAACTAAAAACACAAGGTAACATTCATTAAGAAATAACAAATTAATCAAAAAAGAGCCAAACCAAGAAAAAAAATAATAAATTCAAGAAAAATTTAACTAAAATAAGCATAAATCAAAATTAAAACAAACTAAAGAAAATATTAAAAGAAAAAATTACAAACTAAAAAGCAACAAAAATAAGTTAAACTTAAGAGAGCCAAAACAAGAAATAAACAAATTTAAAAACCCTAAAACTTTAAAGAAAAAAAACGAAGTAGAAGTGAAAAGAGCCAAAACAAATACGAAACTAATGAAATTAAGACGCAAAATGAAAAGAAATAAACAGGAAATAAAACACTTAATCAACGGAAACCAATAATAACCAGAACAAAAGCAAAAATAAGCAATTTAACAAAAATTTACAAAAAAGATGAAAAATTAGTTTAACTTAAAACAGCAGCAAAAATAAAACTTAAAAACGTGAAAGAAAACATGAGTATAATTCACGGGCACAAAAACAAAAAAAATTAAAAAAAAAAAGAACCAAAACGAAACAAAAAATACTGCCAAAATGTAAACGAATTTTAACAAAAATGTGTCCCCCAAAAAACTAAAACAAAATATAATAATAGTAAAAAACAAGTTCAACTAAAGACAGCCAAAGACAAAATCTGTGGAAAATATACAACAAAAATTAGTCAAAAACATAAAAAAAATATCCAGAGCGTAAATTCCGAATGAGTCTATAAAAATGAATCTAATATCTACAAAATTATAGAAAAACATTTCAATCCCAAATTTTCAGCAAAGTCTGATTTGTAGTAGGCCAAGTTTACGGGCATATTTCATCCACGCCAGGGACTCACAATCTTACGACTTTATTTCACGTACGCCAGAGGATTGCATCCTACTCTACAAACCATGTCTTACTCTTGTCATTCACTGAAGTCTTATCTGTAGTAGGCCAAGTTTACGGGTATATTCCACCCACGCCAGTGACTCACGATCTTACGGTCATATCTCAGACACGCCAGAGGATCGTGTCCTATTCTACAGATAACGTCTCAATAAATGAACCACCAAACATGTAGCCACAAAATGATGGACTATTATTACCCCCCCCCCTTCCCCATGCCAAAGAAAAAAAGAAGACAATAATTGGATAAAGTCAGACAAATTTTAAACGGATTAAGTAAAGAGAGCCAAAAAACCAAACTGAAAACAAACTAAAGGAACCATAAAGAGTAAAGAATAGGAAATTGAAAAAGTAACATAAAAACGTTAAACCTAAAAGAATGGAATCAATGAATAAATTAAAAACAAAAACTAAAATTTAAAAGGAAAAACAAAAAATTACTAAAAAGAGACAAAACAACTAAAACTAACAAAGCAAAAAATTAATGAAATTGAGAGGCAAAATAAAAAAAAAGAAAAGAAAAAAAACGAAAACAACACAGAAATATATAACCGGATCAAATAAAAAAATAGGCAATTTAAAATAATAAAAATTAACAAGCAAAAGGAAAAAATAGTATCACAGTCTCTCACACACACTGGCATTTACAGTCCACTAAAAACAAAATAAAGAAAGGAGGATTTGAAATAAATAGAAAAATAGTTAGGTGAAGAAAGAAACAGAAACTTAAATTCCGATTTACAGTCTATAAAAATTGATTAAATATCTACAGACTTAGTTACAATTTTCAACCCCAAATACCAAAGAAAAACTTGCCTAGTTATGAACCAAAACACCCCCCCCCCCAAAAAAAATATGTTAAACTAAAAAAAAAGCCATAAAAAGATTAAAATCAGGAATAAAGAAAGTAATCTTAAACCTTAAAACTGAAAACAAACTCAAAAAGCAACAAAAAATTACACTTAAAAGAGCAAACAAGACATAAAAACCTAAAACATTTAAAGGGGTTAAACTAGAAAGAGGCAAAACAATTTAAAAAAAAAACAAAACCAAAAAATAATAACGAAATTGAGAGGCAAAATAAAAATAATTATAAGGAAATTAGAATAACATCAAGCAATAAAATTAGAACAAAACCAAAGAGAAATAATGTAAATTAAGGAAAAGTAACTCACAGAATGAAAAAATAAGTTTAACTTAAAAGACTGAAAATCACCAAAAATAGAAAAACTAACATGCAATGAAGAAAAATAAAAAGTTATTAATACTAAATCGAACAACAGACAAAAAATAAAAGATGATAAGAAAAGCCAAATATAAAACATAAAATAGCAAAAACAACTGAAAGAGATATGGAAGCCAGTTTAACCCCAAAAAAGAGTCCAAAAAAGCTTGGTTTAAACTGTATTTATTACAGAAAACACATAGGCAAGAATACATTTACAAATCCATGCAGGGATAAGAAAACAAGCTTAAAGCTTATATTAATTGTAGACATCATAAGTACAATTGAACAGCACATAAAAAAACGCCTATATTTGAATATATGAATCATATACATACATGTAATATCAGAAGCTTTCCTCGTACCGTAAACCTAAGTGCATTGTAAGTTAACGATAATGATCACGGTATCGGCACAACAAAAGGAATAAGAAGTAAGAAATAAGAAGTGACTCAGCAATTTACATATATGTACTATTTTCCTTTATTTAGTAGTTATGTCTTGTTATCATTTACTTACTTAGTTGTCTTACCAATAGTGATTTAGGACGCTATAGAAGGAGATTATTAAGAGAAACGTTTACTTTCTAGTAAGAATTTTTGAACCGTCGAGAAAATGTTCAAGTTATCTTCTCGAGAAAGAGAGGGGTTGCCGTGCAACAGTAAATTAACATTTACTTGATGGGGCAATGTTGCAATGGTGCGTTGTCTGCAGATGGTATGATTTCTACATTTAAGAAGGAAATGTTCCGCTGACTCCACCTCGCCACAGAGACAAAGCGGGGAGTCAACAATGTTTTTACCAAAAAGATGTTCGTTTAGGGAACTACAGTTAAGTCTTATCCTAGCATGTAGTATCTGTCCTTGTCGTGTTCCTGCATAAAAGTGGGAAGGTGGTTTATTATGGTTTTTTTAAAGTGTTCTTTAAACGCATTTAAAGGATAGTTTCTAACAGATGAAGATAATTCATTCCATTCTCTTATGACTAGGGGTAAGAAGGAATTAAAATAGTGGTTTGATCTACATCTTATACTTCTGATATTGTTATAACCGTGTTGGTCTTTCGTTTGGAATAGGTAGCGGAATAAGTGATACTAAGTAATCAGGTGCATCGTTGAGTAACATTTTCCGGAAAAGTAAAAGTCTGTGTAGTTTCCGACGATTTTCAAGTGTATCCCACCCTGTCTCTATATAAAGCCTTTCTATGCTGACTAATTTTGTGGCACCTGTTACAATCCTAGCTGCTTCTAAATCCATTGCCTCAAGGTCGTGAGCAAGTTTTTGAGGAATATTACACCAGACAACATCAGCATATTCAAGTACAGGACGAATGAATGAAAAATAAAGTTTTTCTAGAGAGGAGCGATCTAGAGTAAATTTGAGCTTACGCAGGATATTCAGTCGATTGCTGGCTTTCTTAATAATATCACAAATATGCTGGTTCCAAAGACCATCATTACTAAGAGTTACACCTAGATGTTTATGATGTTCAACTTCAACAACTGGAGTATTAGACATAAGGATATTAGGATGTGCTGGTTTATTCATTTTACGAGATATAATAAGTGATTCGGTTTTTTTTTTGGATTAAATGTAACAAGCCATTTCTCAGCCCAATTAGTAATCTTATCTATATTATTTTCGAGAATACGAGCAGCATCGGCCGGATTTCCAACTAAGATATGTATAGTAGTATCGTCCGCGAAGAGTCTGATTGGGCATGATATATCAGTGACAATATCATTAATAAATATCAAAAATAGTATGGGGCCAAGGTTTGATCCTTGAGGAACACCGAAGGTCATTGGTAATAGAGGGGAAGAAGTCCCTTTGAGAACTACTCGTTGTTTTCTATTTGTTAAATAGTCGGTTATGAATAAATTGAAGTTGCCCTTAATACCAATACCATTGAGTTTAGCAATAAGACCACGGTGCCATACTTTATCAAAGGCTTTGCTTATGTCCAGGAACACGGCACGAATTTCTTTACCGTCGTCTAAGCCTTTGAAGATATCATTTACGATACTAACTAATTGGTTGACAGTTGAATCGCCTTGTGTAAAACCAGACTGGAATGGAGTAATTATTTTATTAGAAATTAAGTGGTTGTGTACGTACTTAAATATACAGCGTTCGAAGACTATGCTTAAAATACTAAGTAGAGAAATCGGTCTATAATTCGAGACTTCTGAGGCATTGCCTTTCTTGTAAATTGGAGTAACATTAGCATATTTCCAGGTTTGAGGAAAAGAAGCTTTTTCAAGACAAAGGTTGAATAAGTCACACAGAGGGACACATATAACGGTACTTGATTCCTTTAGAATTCGCGGGGTGAATAAGATCTGGGCCTACCGACTTATTAATATTTATCATTGATAATGCATCTCGAACATCAGTGACAGTAACACGTACGTTGTCTAGTATACGAATATTGTTATTTTGTTGAATTAGAGGTACATGAACGTCAGAGTCGTCTAAAGTCGACTGGGAAACGAAATATCTGTTAAAAAGTTTTGCTTTGCTCAAGTTGTCATCATAGAGTACATCATTTTCTACCAGAGTAGGGATGTCCGAGCTCTTGACTGCAAAACCAGAAAAGGATTTAATACATTTCCACCACGAACGTGGGGAGCTTACAGAATTTGAATTTATTTTGTCAACAATTTTATCAGTGTACTGCTTCCTACATGCGCGAACGAGAGAAACACATTGATTACGAATTTTGTCTAAATGACAGCCACGCCTCGCTAGTATCTAGTCTTTTAGCTCTTGTGTGTATTCGTGAATGTTTTCGGATTAGTTTTCTTATTTGATTGTTCATCCATGGCGGATCATTTCTAATAGTGACAATTTTATTGGGAATACATTCTGACGCTTTGTCAATAAGGACATCTGTGAAACGTTTAACAGAAATGTCTATGTCATTTTCGTCATATAGGTTATTAAAATCAACGAGTGCTAAATTATTCCTTAAGGAATCATAGTCACCTTTATCATACATCCATATTCTTCGTTTAAAACAGGAACAAACAGGTTTTTTGGTATCAAGATGAATTGTTATAGGACAGTGGTATCTGTTTAGATTCTCGAAACAAGGGTCATTTACAACAGCATTTTTTATAACATTTACGTCAGAAGTGAGAAAAATGTCAATTAGGGTTGAAGAGTGGTCAAAGAAATGGGTTGCATGTTTGATGACTTGGTGAAGGTTGTAGGTATTTTGTAAGTAGGGAATATTTTTGGCAGCAGAACTGAGACAATTCTCATTCAGATCCCCTGTAACGAATACGTAGTCGTAATTTAGAGAAAGAGCTAGCTCTACGGAGAAATGTATTTTATCCCATAAGATTGTATCAGAATTGGGTGGTCTATAGAACGTTCCTAATAGAAATCGACATGAAGAAAAGTTTTATTTCGAGCCAGATGCACTCTACATCGAGTATTTCGAGGTCAGTTCGTCTAGTGGCGTTTATATAATTCTTAACATACACTGCAACACCGCCCCCGATACGACCTTGTCTACCATTACGAAAAGGTGTTTTAAAGGATTCAATAGAAATATCATTGTCGGAAGTCAGCGGGCTGAGCCAAGTCTCAGAGAAGGTGAGTATGTCGTTGCTAAAAAATTCTGTTTCAATTACATCAATCTTGGTCCTTATACTTTGGACATTTAAATGAACAATAGAGAGGTTCGATGCTAAGTCAAAAGAGTGATTAGTAGAATCTTCTACGGGACCGGGGTTAGTTTCAATGTCACCTGACATCAATAGCAACAACTGGATAATGATCAAACACAAAACTAGCGGGACATGATTGTCTGTTGAAACACGGTTGTTTTGGTGACATGCATCATACATATGACGTAGTATAAAAAGACAGGATATGCTAGAAAGTGTGGACAAGGGAAAAGTATACATAGGTAAATCCATAACTACACATGGAATAAAAATAAACCAGCATATACTCCAGGTAGTTATCATTACCATGAAAAGATGGTAGATTTTCCATTTCCAACACAAGTATATAAAAAAATGTAGAACGGATTGGAAACCTAAGTAAAATTGAGGATAAGTAGACTTATCATAGAATGTGCCGATACGTGATCTGTACAAGTCGAGAGAAATACCCATAGGTTTGCTCTAGGATTGTTGTCTATGAATATTACAAGTATGTGGCGCAATAACAACAAAAAAGTGAAAACAAAAAGGAATGTATAAGTATGTATGTATAAAGTGAAGAAAGTAAAGAAAAAAGTGAAAGTATATACATGGTCGTGAGTACAAGTGGATGAGTTGTTTGCAAGCTCCAAGGGCCTGCATTATCTACATACACATAAATTGATAAACGCGAGGGATCTGGTACCTATATGAAGATCGAAGTCGTGTGACAGGGATGAAGAGGGGTATGGTTAGCAAATTTAGGAAATTGTTTGTGGTGTACACAGAAGCGCTCCATGTGATATGAATCTAGAGTAGTTCACATGTGCAGTATGCATACTTAGTGATATAAACGTATGATATAAATATAGGCTACACAGGAGCACCGTGCTTGACCAGAGAGGCACTCACTAGCAGTATGCATATACAGGTAGTCAGTCGCGAGTAGGCATATAAACGAACACGAATCAAAGCCGGGCAGTATGCATGCTAAATACTACGGAGGTAAGCACGACAAGTAAGCAAACATGGGACACCGGAGATATGTATCTTAGTAGCAAGTACTGGCGAGTAAAAAGTAGGGTGGGGTTGAACACGTGCGGTATGCGTACATTGATAGGCAAACACCAGCAGTGTATATGGTGCCTATAATGTGCATGTACATTTACAATTGAACTAACTCGGCCAATGTGCATACGAAGGCAAGCAGACGCGGGAAATATGTAGGCCTATATAAATCCTTCAAAGATGGTGCACGTGATGAGGAGAACTTTAGCAGTATGCTTAGGCCTACATGGGAGGCAGACACGAGTAACATGCATTAATATGTGATGGGGCATTTAACCCTAGCGGTGTTTGTACCGGACAGGCAAACTAGGGTCATTAGGGCAACTGAGCAAGACAAACTAAAGCTATACAAGATCAGGGTTAGTAATCGTCCAAAAGAGCAATGAACAAAGGAATTATCATTATCGTTATTAAGAATTAAAGTTCATGCTGTACGTCTATATTACTATCACAGTAGTATAAATGTAGGTGATATAAAATGTCTATGAAAGAAGAAAAAAAAGACGAAAAGTTAGGACACAGATCGTGCAGTTTTCATGTAACATATCTAAATACATTAAAATCATATGTAGTCCAATGTACCGTCAGTCCACGGTATTCCTATCGTCACTGCACATACTGTAAAGAGTCCGTGTATGTGATGCAGTGACGACAGCGTATTAATTTGATTAGCGATGATTAAATTAGCAAGTGGTCTATGCACGATCACGTATTCGCTGCCACTGCATTTGCTGCCGCGTGAGCAGTGTCCCATGCTGATGCGATCAGGGATGGTTCGTAGCATTTGAATACACTGAATAAAGACGCCTCGGATGTAAATGTATGAACTCGTTCGTTGAGGTCCCGGACAAAGATTTTACCATCACGCGTCCATGTCTGTTTGGCCCGTCTAGTGTGCACAAGTTTCCTAGCTTCAAATGCTAATTTACTACGAATCTTTGTTAGATCTTCATTAACCGTAATACCTCGACAGGAAGACTCATTGCGCAGATTCTTAGCCGACCTAAGAAGCTTGACTTTGGTATCGTGATCTTTCAAACGGGCAATAATTTGTCTCGGTTTGTTTGGTTGAGATGGACCGACCCTCTCGGATCTTTCAATGTCACACTCCTCTATGTCAAGGTTGGCCTTACGTGCAATATCCATAATCAATTTATTGGTAACTTCCTCTTGTCCACCATCGGGAATACCATTAAAACGAACCAGTGGGCGACGACTATATTGTTCAAGATCGTCAACTTTGTTGCGAAGATCCTCGTTGTCCGAGCGTAGTTGGACAATTTCCTGATGGAGGGGTTCTACCTTTTGCTGAATGAGGGAATGTATGTCTTGCATGATCTTATTTTTGACACAGAGACCAATTTTCATAATGTCGTTGTCGGATAGCGTAAACTGTGTACCGGACATCATATGATAGAAATGGGCAGGGCTTGGTATTCCACCAGCGCTTGGGCATGTTATATGTTGTGGCACATGTACCATGTTCATAAGTTGTCCATTCATTGCCATGGGACTTCCAAAATGGGGGGTAGATGGGTTACCGGTAACGGAGGGATCAGTAACAGCTGGAGTATTTACAGACATTGTAGCGGATGTAGGACAAACGACCAGATGTTTATTGAAATCACAAAATTCAGACTCTTTGTACCTTTTATTAATACGATAATCGCTACGCTTTGAACTGTACCGACGTCGCCTTTTGGAAAAGGAAGTACATGTATCAACACTCATTCGAAATGCCCCAATAATTGGTCGGTTGTCATGTAATAGTCATATAATTGGATATGCATACCATGATTCGTTTCTGCCAATTTGGACTGATGAAAACGATGTAATCGATCAAAATAGTTCAGTTTATCAACAAATTCAAAACACAATGCATACTCGGAGACAGGATAATTAACTCGTGCGTGTCGACGGATGTCACCGTTGTATTTGGACAGGTAAGTGTTACTAAAAATAGCCACCCGAAATAGTACACCCTTGAATATTTAGACTTTGCATTACGACATTATTTGCCAAAAATTTGTCTTCATATCCACACATATGATGGGGAAAACTGTCTTGAACTAAAACTCACATAAAAACAGATAAACAGCCCTTGGAAACGTTGAAAAAACTCACATATTTCGCAGAGCGAGCTCGACGCTGGCCTTTGCTGTCCTGCTCGATTTTCTTTTTCTTCCAAAAAAAGCTTAAACAAACAGACTAACAAAAATAAGTGAAACTAATCAGAGCCAAAGCAAACAATCCTAGGAAAAAATGAAAACAAACAAGAGTCCTAAAACAAAACAAAAAAGTAAACCAACTAAAACACTAAAAAGAGCCAAATAATAAAAAAAAGTAAAAATTTAAAATAAAAACAAACCAAAACAAAAATTGGTCAAAAAGAGTCCTAAAATCTAAACCAAAACTAAAACTAACTAAAAACACAAGGTAACAATCAATAAGAAAAAATAAGTTAAACAAAAAATGAAAAAATTAAGTTTAACTTAAAAGACTAAAAATCACCAAAAATAGAAAAAAACTGACATGCAAAGAAGAAAAGAAAAAGTTATTAATACTAAACCGATTTGCTTAAAACAAGCAAAAACATTAAAACAAACTAAAGAAAACATTTAAAAGAAATTACAAACTAAAAGTAACAAAAATAAGTTAAACTGAAGACAGCAAAACCAAGAAATAAACAAATAAAAACCCCAAAAACTTTAAAAGAGAAAGAAAATACAAAGTGAAAAGAACCAAAACAAATATGAATCTAATGAAATTGAGAAGCAAAATGAAAAAAATAATAAGAAAATAAAAAACTTATCAACAATAACCAGAACAAAACTAAAAATAATTAATTTAAATTAACACAAATGTACAAAATAATGAAAAACTTAAAAGAGCAGAAACCAGCAAAAGTTAAAACTAAAACAAAAACGAGAAAAAAAAATTCACGGGCACAAAAACAAAACGATAAAGAAAAGAACCAAAACGAAAAAAAAATACTACTATGATGTAAAAAAAGTTTAACAAAAAGGTACCCCAAAAACTCAATTAAAGAAAAGGTAAAAAATAAGTTCAACTAAAGAGAGCCAAAGGAGAAAATGTGGAAAAAGATAAAATATAAAAAGTCTCAGATACCAAGGTATGAATCACTAGGATGTCCAGGATATAAGTACAAATCTGGTAAAAAATGGACGAAAATTGGTCAAAAACGTAAAAAAACCCAAAATAAACCAAAGCTTAAATTCCGAATTACAGTCCAAAAAATGAATCTAATATCTACATAATTATAGAAAAAAATTTAACCCCAAATTTCAGCAAAGTCTGATTTGTAGTAGGCCAAGTTTACGGGCATATTTCATCCGCGCCAGGGACTCACAATCTTACGACTTTATTTCACGTACGCCAGAGGATTGCGTCCTACTCTACAAACCACGTCTTACTCTTGTCAGTCACTGAAGTCTTATCTGTAGTAGGCCAAGTTTACGGGTATATTCCACCCACGCCAGTGACTCACGATCTTACGGTCATATCTCAAACACGCCAGAGGATCGTGTCCTATTCTACAGATAACGTCTCAATGAATGAACCACCAAACATGTAGCCACAAAATGATGGACTATTATTACCCCCTCCCCTCCCCATGCCAAAGAAAAAATCCCTAGTTATGAACCAAAACAAAAAATGTTAAGTTAAAAAAAGTCAAAAGAAGACATGAACAAATACAAAATAAACTAACTAAAATTTAAAATAGAAATGAAGTTTTACTAAAAATTAAAAAAAGAACCAAAACAACTAAAACAAACAAACAAAAGGGAAAAATAATGAAATTGAGAAGCAAAAATAAACGAACAAACAATTTTGAAGATATCTGAGACAAAAATAAAACAGTTCAAATCCTCCCCGTTACGTGGTGCAGTAGTAATTTTTTTAAAGAAATTATCAATCAAATATAATTGTCCATAAAGTAGGAAATGTCCTCTTCAGTCAGTCAGCTTCAAACTGAAGCAAAGAGAATAAAAACATATTAAAGCCACATTTTCTAACTCAAGAATATTTTGGAGAAGTTTTTAACAATCATGAAATGATATACCATAAAATATTCAACCGAGAATACGATTTAATGTCTAAAACTGAGTATAGATGGCAATAATCATCGATATTTTTGTATTTACATCGAAACCGAAATAAAACATAGGTATTAACATTTAAAATGATTTTCCATTGATAAATTTGAATTAAAATGAACTATATAAGTAGTTTGTAAATATATGTTTATACGTTTTAAAACTATCTAAAGCCAGAGTCAAAAATTAACTTTACTATTTTGAAGATAAACAGTGATCTTATATTTTTTCCTATTTCTTTTTACGTGATATGTTATAATATATCATAAGGCTTCAAAGTGATGATACGTACATTCCTCTTCCTTCCCGTCCAGCACCATCGTTGAAATCTTCCTAATCTCCATCGTCACATATTCATCAATTTCCTCTGTATAAAAAAAGCATTGAAAACAAAAAATTTAATGGAAACGATCATATCAAAATCGGTACTCTGAAATGTCATTTCAATTACCAATCAATAATAATAATAATAATAATGATAATAATAATAATAATAATAATAATAATAAATGATAAACAAAAACAATAATGATGATAATAATAATTTTCCATTATAAGTTATTGTAATAACTAACTTTGTCAACCGAACATACACCGTATGTTTGAACAAATGAAATTTGCAGATACGAGATCACGTGTATGTGCGGTGTGGGGGTAAGGTTACTTCGGCTGGCTACAGGCAAAGAGCTTATTCTAAATATTGTTGTCATAGTGATACAGAAAATTAACGATGATGAATGTAATTAAACTCATTCCTCAAGTTGAATCAAATTGCTTTCATTCAACTTAAATGTTCAGGTAATGTTTCTAGACGTTAAAACTTGCCAAATGAGACTTAAGGAGGTATTAAACAAATGACTCCCAAATTCAATTTTCTTCATTTTTTTTCTATTAATACTTCATTTTGATCTTTACTGAAATGCAAAATATTAAAAATATTTATTCGCACAATTTTGAAAAATATCTCCACCGCGGCATATCTAGGATTCTCTTGAAAAGTGTAAACAGGCCAATGTAATTTCTGTTAACTGTTCCAAATATAAATATATATCAAAAACATGAATCAATACAGGAAAAGAAAGATTTTTCTTATAAAATTACCAAGTGAAATAATACTGAATGTATATTTTTCAATATCCATATGATAAAGGTTTCGATGAGTATAGCAAATATGGAAAAAAAATTCACGATTTTCTCCTAAAAATTGCCAATTTACAAAAATCTGTACATTCAGTTTTCCCCAAAACATGTTTTCATAATCCTTAAGGTATTATTATATAACATTACTAATTTTAATAGAACGTATCTACAGAAATATAAAATATTGTCATCAAAACGCCAGTTTACTATTGTAAAACGTTACGTCGGGTTCGGAATTTTTCTGGCACGACTAAAATTTTTAAAATAGATAAATAAATACTAAATATGAATCAATTGATTAAATGTTAAAATTAGTCATATGACATTTAAAAATGAAAACAACTTCCTTTAAAGTGTCATTCTTATAGATAGGGGCGTCATTACGATGATTACACCCGTCATTCCGGTAAATAATTGTCATTATACGTCGTTTCTGAGACCCGCAACGGTTCAGAAATTACAACGCACTTTGCGTATTTTGTGCGTACTTTGGTCGCGGTGAATACGAATTATCCATAGAGGGTAGAGGAAATCAATGTAAATAAAAAAGCATTGAAGTGCTGATATGTCGCGCCATGTTCTAAATCGGATTCCAGAGAGAAAAATAAATCAGATAAATATCCGTGGATGGATGACAATTCATTTAAACGAATTTCCTAATAAAAATATGAACCTACAACTGAAGCGTATTTAGGTTTATGATACGCCGTCACTGACACTGATGTGAACTGATGTCAAATCAGGAGTATACACCTAGCTAACAACTCTAAGATATAGGTGAATGTTTATAAGTTAAAATATTTATTGTAGGACTTTTTGTATCAATCTGAACTTATCATTTATCAGCTGATACGAAGACTACTGTAGGGTGCCCGCCATTTGAAGGATCTCGGAAACGACGTATTTTAATTTACCATTCGTCAAATGCCCGACACAGCACCTTCAGGCAAACTTTTCCATCATGATGTCGCAATTATATACCCCATCAAACATTTGTGTGTTTATGACATCACAATCCAATGACGACAGAAAACACAATAAACTTACGTCATTTTTAAAGAATGCATTCCGAACGTCCAGCGATATTCGGATAGTGTTTAATTCCTCCTTAGTAGAAAGATTCATATTGAAGTTAGCATGTTATCTACAGTGCCTGGCCATAATACAGTACGCAAAACAATTGTCGTGAGAATGAAAAATAAACCTGTTGGCATTAAAAACCGTTTTAGAGCTTAACGTCTGTATTAAATACGATAAAGTTTCGTGTACAAGCTTTTCTACAGTTTCCAAAGATAAATTGGGTTTTTAGATGTTATCATTTATATCTGTGCTCATGACGTCATCAAAGATGTCGTCCAGAGATAGTGACTTGACAGTTGAGAAAAAGCAGACGATCGTTAACTTCAGTGAAAAAGGGGTTTTCAACACGGAAAATTGTGTGAAATACTGGATATAATTTGAATACTGTGCAAAAGGTGCTGAAACGATTTCCTGACAGAGATTCAATTGAAAATAATCATCGAACCGGTAGAAAAAGAAAATCATCAAATCAAAGTGAGAGGGTATTTTGCCGGCTGGTAAAAAAGAACAGACGACAATCTTTGGCAGATTTAACAGCTTCATTTAATGAAAGTATCCCTGAACATGTTTCAAAGGGGAAAGTAAGGCGAAGATTAGCCGGGAATAATTACAGGAGGTGCTCGGTAGCAAAAACAATTACGATCTCCAAAACCAACAGAGAAAACCGCGTACAGTGGTGCAAAGAAAAATTAGCATGAACTGTTGGTGAAAACTCGTCACGGGTGATTTTCAGCGATGAAATGAAAGTAGTTTTGAGTAAGAACAGGTAAGTTTATATTTGGCGAAAGCCATCAGAGAAATGCCATCCAGATTGTTTGGGAACGTATGGAAATCACTTTCCCCCCCCCCCCCCCCCCCCCCCCCCCCCCCCCCCCCCCCCCCCCCCCCCCCCCCCCCCCCCCCCCCCGCTCCAGGATGTCTGCAATGTTTTGGGAATGTGTATCTTTTAGTTATAAATTCTGTCGGAGATTATGCCAGACGATGGGCCAAACATGAAGACGTAGAACCAGACAGTTTGTCTGAATGGTTAAAAGCCATACGGTGGTTGATAAAATCTCGTATTCGAAAACTTAAAGGGACTATGAAAACACGTTATCCCTCTGTATTTAGTGATCCAGAAGTAGTAACTGCACTGGATAGATTACATGACCAATATGTACTGGTACCAGCAGACAAAGCCTCAAATAATATAGTTTTTATTTGTAAGGCACATTACTATAATTGTTTATTAGAAGAACTTGGGTTTAATACGAATTCTGGAAATCCTACATACACACGTAGTTCACTTTCAAAGGACGAGATCCTTCAAAATCACGTGTCCGTATTACGCTCATTTGATATACCTACAACGGATACCGATTTTGAGCTACCATATTTATATTGGATACCTAAACTTCATAAAACCCAATATAAGCAAAGATATATCGCAGGATCCAGCAAATGTTCTACCAAACCTTTTTCTTTACTCCTTACCAAGATATTGACAGCCGTTAAGGAGAAACTTCAACAATACTGTACAGTTGCTTATTCCAGAAGCGGTGTAAATCAGATATGGATACTTAAAAATTCTAAACAGCTTTTAGAAAATTTGAAGGCACACAATTTTTCTCGAATTCACGGTATCAAAACTTATGACTTCTCTACTCTTTACACAACTATTCCACATAAACAATTAAAAGAAAGACTTTTTAGCATCATAGACAATTGTTTTTTCACTAAAGGTGGTACCCGAAAATTTAAATATCTAGTGATTGGCTATCATGATACTTATTTTGTCCAACACCACTCTGATTCTACACATAAATACACTGATGTTGATATAAAAAACATGCTGGAATTTCTTATAGACAATATATTTGTAATGTTCGGAGACGTGGTCTTTCAACAAACTGTCGACATTCCTATAGGAACCAATTGTGCCCCTTTATTGGCCGACCTGTTCCTTTATTTATACGAAGCAGACTTCATTCAGAAAATGCTGAATCAAAAGAAGAAAAAGTTAGCGGTGTCCTTTAATTTGACATTTATATATATCGACGACGTTTTGTAAATTAATAATGACAATTTTCATACATATGTCAATGCGATATATCCCAGCGAACTAGAAATTAAAGATACAACAGAATCAAGCACACACGCTTCATACTTAAGACATTTTACTTAATATAGACACAGACGGGAAATTAGCAACGACGATTTCGGCTTTCCCATCGTAAATTTTCCACATTAAAATAGTAATATCCCTCAGTCACCCGCATATGGAGTTTATATTTCACAAATGATCCGATATGCCAGGGCGTGTACAACATATGAAGATTTCATATACAGAGGTAAACTACTCACTGACAAATAATTGACACAGGGATATCGAAAACCGCGTTTAATGTCAACGTTTCGCAAATTTTACGGTCGGTATAATAGTCTTGTTTGCGATTACTCTGTTTCACTAGGTGAAATGTTGAGTTGCCTTTTCGTTGGCGGTTGTTGAGACGTCTGTACCAATTGTGACGAGGATACACTCCTCACGTATTTCATTGGACTTGACTGTGGACTCACGGCGGGTGTTACCGGTCGACAGGGGATGCTTACTCCTCCATGGCACCTGATCCCACCTCTTGGTTTCCAGAGGTGTTTCCGTGTTTGTCCATTTTTACCGGATTTGTATCTATGTCCTCGACATTGTATTGATTTATACTTTGGTATCTGAGATTTTTTTTATATTTTAACGGAACAGGTACATTGAACGAAGTGGACGGAAATATTAATTCTGAAAAATATATGTGTTTGACGAGTTTTTATGGCCAGTTGTTGTGAAAATTTTCCCAATAAACCATGGATTTCCCAGGAGGATAACAGACCAGTACACGGGTCTGTCGTGACCCGTACTTTGAAGGAAGAGAACAATATTTCTACCTTGACTTGGCCAAGTCAGTCTCCCGACTGGAACATTATTAAAAATGTGTGGCGATTTATTAAACTTCAATTTCAACATAGATTAAATGACAAAACAACTCGTGCGGATCTTATCAGAATCGTTAAAGACATAGGGACGACAATTCCAAGTAACTATATAAAATCTTGATACGATACGATACCAAACAGATTGCAGGCCGTTAGGCCAAAGGATATATATCAAAATACTAACAGGTGAGTTTCATTAAATGTATTTATTATTCCAAAAACAACTATCCAAATGCACGTGCATTAGAAAAACGTTGCAAATCGATCTTTATTCTAATTTATTACTACTAATAATTAACAATAACTAACAATAAGTTACCGTAACAAAAACAGCACATTTCTCATTTCTAATAATCAAACAAAGTAAATAGGAGCTTAATATCTGAGCACAAAAAAAAAAGAAAAACGTTGCATAACGTCGATCACTTTTGCGTACTGTATTATGGCCAGACACTGTATGTAATGATATAATTAATGTTTTTTTTAATGGGGGGTATGTTTTTATTTTTTTTATGGTCCTCTGTGACCTTCAACTGTAAAAATGAATGTTTTACGGATAGCATAGGCTTAAAAAGTGTTTGTTGTATTGTTTTAACGCCACACTCAACAACTTTTTCAGAACAGTTATATGGTACAGCAGCGTGCCAAAATTGAGTCAACAATTACCATTTCCTATATCTTTCTATGTAAAATCAACATTTTTCAAATACCTGTCACAAAGTAACTGCATCAATGTATGTTGAAATTCACATATTTATTAATAAAAGTCTGTTCATCTTTATCTGATATTAGATTTAAACTCCTATGAAACTTTATTTCTGAAAACAACATATTTTTGTTTCTATGCTGCAAGTATTTTGTTAACACGACTTACTATGAACAAGGAAGGATATGTCACAGTAAGTTTCACTTGTGACTTACAAGATTTAATGAAAAGAAACTTACACATCCCCAAACTAATTGAGAAAGATAGTCCGTAGACTTTAACACAAATGTGCAAACACTTACAAGATTTCATTGTGTTCATAACTCAGGTCATATTTAAAGTGTTTATTTAGCATAAAAAGCTATGGGGGGAATTTTAGGTGGCTCACTTTTGGCATGGGACTGTAGTTGCCTGTTTGTAATAGTGGAAGAGAGAAACCATCTTGTTACAATGTACCTTGGAAGGGTCCATCGACCCTCCGCAAGTAAACTGGCAAATTTCCCAACAAAATCGGCTTAGGCTTAGGTTTTAGTGGGGCTTAAATCCACTCTGATCAGAAGTCCGAGACTTCATTATTTAAAGCATGACAACTCCGTTACGAAGACCCAGATTAAATTTTTTCTCGAGTTAAATTGAATTCGTATTACAGAGGCAAACAAATCTAGTTAATGCCAAACTTGGATATTTTACATAATTCAGACTTTGGTTTGCTTTGTTATATAGAATAAAATCAGTGAAATACTTCATGTTAAACAATTATCGACCTCATATGAGGTTAATACATGGTGTTATCAACCCAAGAACGTTTTTTCCCCGAGGCCGGAGGCCGAGGAAAATATCCTTTTCTTGGGTTGATAACTCCATGTATTAACCGAAAATAAGGTCATAAATTATTTTATTACATGACATTTAATCAGTTTGACACCGATGCCAATGTTTAAATCTCGCAAATATCAGTAAGATGTGGGAGTCTAGCTAAAATACAAGTTGATACAGCTAAATGTTTGGAACGTCTAGTATTTTTATAATCATTCTCTTCCAATAATGTTTGGACACTCTTGTCGTCTGTCATCTTGAATGCACTTTCTTGACGCTAAATATAGATAGGCCACGTTGATGATTGGCTATACAATGAACGCCGAGTGTGCCAAAGTTTGGGAATTCCTTTCTGCTATTTTTGGGTACGACCTCGATGTGTTGGATTGTTATGTCAACCTACGAAGCAATTTATGGGTTAATATAACGATTGAGTGAGAACAGAAAGTATGAAACGAGCCAGTCAGAAACTAGATGATAACTGAGTCATGTAATAAAATAAAATATCAACTCCTGTTCTTGTTTTATATCTTTGTTTTATATGTGCAATCCCTTACCGTCTAGACTTCTGGATTCATTTGGTGCAACGTTAACCCTATTTCTTCTCCTAAATATGTTTGCGAACACTCTTCTTATCTGAAATGCAATTGAAATCTTTATCATGCTAATATTAAGCATTTGACCTAAAATGGCTTATCTCGAGCTTCTTTAGATTGCGTTTCTCTTTAATTAAAGAATGTTTACACCACTCTTAATAGTTTTCAATTTTACGTTAGTGCCATGGTTATGATGGTGGAGCAGGAAAACCAGTTACAATGCACCCTGTGATAGACCTTCGGTCCTGTCTGAGAAAATGGAAGAACTTCCGCACGTAATCAGCTTAGATTCCACTAAGTATTGACTTTGAATATTTGTATTTTTTCAAAGGAAATGCCCTAAGTAATCTTATTTTACGTATATGCACTATGCAGTTTCAGACATGAATAAGTTAGATCTTTTCAGATTTTTTTTTAATGTAGAGGTCTGCGTATTTTACAAAACTGCTCACATAAATATCACGTAATTCACAATACATATATCTACCTCTACTGTAGGGACAGTACATAGTAGAAATTTTCTAGATACAGATATAACTCAAACAAATGTTAGACATTTACAATACATATATTTAAACTTACCCAAGAGATGTTACAGACATTTACATTTATACATTTATTTTGCCCTTACGCTAACCCAGCCTAGATATGTTACCGAAATTTAAAATACATATATTTACCTGTACCCTAGAGATGCTACAGAAATTTACAATACATATATTTGCCCTATCCTAAAGTCTAGAGATGTTACCGAAATTTACAATACATGTATTTAGCCCTACCCTGAAGATGTTAAAGAAATTTACAGTACACATGTATGCCCTGTCCTAAAATCTAGAGATGTTACCGAAATGTACAAGACATATATTTAGCCCTACCTAGAAATATTGCAGAACTTTAAGTCTACAATACATTTATTTAGCTTGGTCAAAGTTTTCTTTCATAAAGTCACCAATTCACACGGAGATTGTTTGAGTGCAAGGACCGAAAACTCTGTGTAAAAGATTGGCTTGAAACAGGTAGATATTGATTACGTCATATCGAAATTCTTCTTTGATTGGCTGAAATCTATGAATGTCCTTCAAAGTTTGAAAAAAATTAGGATGAGTCCGTCAAAGTCCGTCAAAGTTCTTTATTAATTCGTGACAGTTATTGGGAAAAAGTTTATTTAACATAGAAAGCTAGGCCTATGGGAAAATGACAAAAGTTACATGCATTTCGCACGCAACCGCAAAAGAAACCACAAGTGTGACGTCACAGATGCTGAACTACAACGTCACGAAAAAGTGATGAAAGTCAGGGAAATGGGTTTTTGTCGTCCGATTTACTTAGCATTACAATCAAACTATTTTTAAAACTAATTTCGTTTCTCTCTGGGAATAAGGGGGAAATGAACCAAAAATAAACAGCAAAACCATTCTTATATTAGAACTCATAAATTCTAGAATATGTCGCTATTCGATCAAATCTAGTCTACTGAGATAATGTATCTATCAGTATCATTTTAGCAGTTTCGTTATCTATAGATCTATCATCTATGATGAGTTTGAAAAGTTAAGAATTTTTAAAATCGAAATAAGTCTTAAGTGATGAATTTTGAAAATCATTCATGGAAAACTGGATTTGTAATTGCGATTTCGTAATTTTATTTCAGTAGATGCAGATCTATGAATTGAACAAAATACCACAATCTTCCTGATCCTGTAGATCTAGGTAATGTTGTCCAATCTAATTCGTTTTTGTCCGATTTTTTTACACTGAATACTTACACCTTTGCCTAATCTTCCAAAACAGCCAGTTTTGCTCCCATCTCTTGCCATTATGCTTCTAAAGTAGGTCTTAATGCTATAAAATATACTCTAAGATTTACAGATTGATGCAGTGCAGACGCTAGTCGATATCTGGTGACTATGGAAACGCGGTATCTAAGCAAGTTTACACCGGCACATTCCGCGATGTCTGTCCCCCAAACAGAATAGTGCATAAATTAGAAATTCTCTGTCACATTTATTGGTCGGTTTCTCTCCATGTTATGATTTATGTTCCTTTATTCTTATTATTGGTGAAACTGACACTTGTAATTCACAACCAGTACAGTCATAGTATAGAGTATTTGTGATGACGTCATACAATTGTTTTCGCGGCGAAACAATCGGTGACCCCAGACTCGTAAAGAGTCAACCTTCACTGATCCCTATTCGGCACGGAATCAACTCCCTGCTGGTTCTGAACTGATTGTGTGAAGTTTGCCGATTTATTTTTGAAAAGCTGGTGGTATCTTTCCTCGGACAATAATGTAAATCCTGGAAGATTTCTACATGTCTTAATTTCCATCATAAAAAAAAGTGTTACCAGGATATGCCTGAAAATAAAAAAAGTTAGGGATTACGTAATACAATAGAAAAACAAAATAAAACAAATAATTGAAATTTTTATAAAGGCGCGCTAATAAGTTTTGCTAAAAAAAGGCTAATACCGTTGTTATATTGAAACCTCTGTTTACGAAATGTAATTTACCTATTAAATAAGTATATATTATATAAATTATTTAGTGACTTCAATGACTATAAGTAGATGATGATGATGATGATGATTGACTTATATTCTGTAATTCTAAAATCTGATTGATTGAGAAAAAAATTACAATGGATCTATATTCTTCAACTTGAATAATTCTCGGGTTTTTTTCCCCACCGGATTCAAGCCCGTCGGAAGCGGTGTGGGAGGCTGGGAACTTTAGCAGTGGTTCAAACTGTATTTTATTCCGCACAAATAATTTCCCCCATATGAATTCTGTACCGACGGGCCAGGGATTCCTGCAATTTAATAACAGTATCATGTTGTAAATTTTGAATATAAAATGGATACCAGGACCAACTATAACACGATACTCAGGTGGCGGAATTGCCAAACCGAAACGAATTAGCAACTAAGTAATAATTACTTCATCTGTGAGATGTTTTTAGTAAAAATTATATTATAAACTATACGTGCAGTTTGTATTTTATGGAGGAAGATGTAATTGCGACATTTTAAATCAGTTCCATTTACAAAATTACACATGAAACTTTAGAATTTTGTATTACGCCACACACTACAATTTTTCAGTCGTATGGTGGCGGCCAGTTTTTAGTGGCGTAAGGGATAACCTGGTTACCATGTACCCGGGAGAAACCACCGGCATTCTGCAACTAAACTAGCAAACTTTCTCACAAAATCAGCTTTAGGTTCCAACAGGACTCGAAATTGTGCTGACTGGATGTGACAATCTCTTACACTTAGTTGTCGGTCCTCCTCAACATGACCACATTGATTTGGGACTTCTTTTAGAGATTGTTGAGGAGTGCAAGGACCGACAACTAAGTGTAAGAGATTGTCACATCCAGTCAGCGCAATTTCGAGTCCTGTTGGAACCTAAAGCTTTGTGGATGTGTGAGCGGCGATACTCTAACCACTCGGCCATCACACGAAAGAGCTGATGTTGAAGCTCAAGTTCTTCTTGGTGATTTTGAAAGGAACATTTTCCTAAACGAGTGTGTTTTGCATAAATCATATGAAGAATTTGAAAGACATTTACAGAGGGCTCACTTCCAGTTTACGAAATAAAGATTTATTTTTGATATCCGGAAAAAAATACTTTTATTTAATTTTCAAAATTGATACCGCGTTTCATTTCCTGGAAAAATTCCCCAGGTATCTTACTCAGGGGCGGATCTAGGATATTAAGGTAGAGGTGGCACAAGCATTATGGTATTTTTTTTTTATATGGGAGGATCTGCTATATGACAGAATATATGTGGGAAGAATGGACACATTTGTCTTTTAGATAAAATTATTCTTGTTCTTTTGTACATAAGTTAGCCTCTTGAAATTACTCGAACCTTTCATACGATGCGTGGAAAGGGTAACGGTTTTTAATCAACCATGAGATATCTCACCTCTAGCCAGAACAGGATCGAGTCCCACTGGAACCTAATCTGATTCTGCGAGAAAGTTTCCCAGTTAACTTGCAGAAGGCCGGTCGTCGCTCACCGGGTACATTGGAAAATTGATCACCACCATGTAACTGAAAAATGGTTGATTGTAGCATAAAAACACCATTTAAAAATTCACATAAAAAAAGTTCCCTCATAGTCATAATCCTTTATGACTTGTGACTTTATACATTTAACACTTATTCGAGTGCAAAATTCATTAATATTTTCAACAAAAGATCGTCTGTCAAGAAGTGTTATTGGTATAGACCGTTCGGTGTGGTCTAGTGGTAGAGTATTCGACTCGCAAGCGGAGGGTACCGGTTTCGATTCCCGGTACCGAGTCGTACCAAAGACTTTAAAAATGGTAATGACTGTTCCTTCGCCAAGCGCTCGGCATACGAAGTGTTAGTCACAGGTCTTTCGGATGAGAAGGAAAATCGAGATACCATGTTACGACAGGCGTGGCACGTAAAAATACCGTCACTGTATTGGCATCAGTACATAGGACGGGTCAAAATTTGCGGCACTTCACCTAAGCTGTTGACATCTCAATATAAGTGAAAAATTCTTGACGGGATGTAAAACAACAAACAAACAAACAAGTCATTCGTTTTCAAACGTCGTTTTAAACGACACCTGGTGGCCATCTACAGCTACAGCATGGTGACAAAAGTCTTTCCTTTCCCTATCAGTTTCTTCTTTGTTTTATATAAAACCAACAATTATCATAAATTCTTAACAGATTTTCACAAAAGTTCACAGAATTTTGAATAAATTCATATTTATAAAATCCATATGTCACAGAGTTTCCTATAATACATGAATGAAATTTATAAGAAAAATCATAGATCCACTCACCGGAAACCTAATGTGTTTGTATATTCATTTGTGTTTGTGTCCAGTGGCGTATCATGCACACAATGTCCGTGTTAAATGTAATGTCTAATTGTAATTAACAATGACTCTCTGTCTTCGTCTATTCATTTCATTGGTTGAGCGGCGTATTATTTCCAAATATGGAAATACGGGTGCAATACCGGTTTTTAGAAGAGTGTTAAAAGCCACCCGTCTTTGCACACTTTTGCCTTGCTATATTTGACTTGCGTAAAGAAAGCATTTTCGTTATCTGAGGATTTCATAGCATAGTCAAGCGGCTTCTCTGCCTGGACATCAAAGTGATATGAAAATAAATGAAATTATAAATATTTCAGTTTGTCATGAGTTGTGTAAATTTAAAAGCCAACCCATTGACACATATATCTTAAATTTACTTGTTATATTTCTGGGAATATTTAGGTTTTAGTCATAGAGAAAAAAAATTAATTTCCTTACTTGTTCTCTAAGTCAATTTTAGTCATTTTTTTCTTGTAAAATAATTTTATCTCTCATAAAATCAATGTGTATTAAAAATATGCAGAGCAGTTATTTATATTTTGGAATAGATTCAAAATATGAATTTAATTGCCACAGATAGAAATGTTTCTATTTAGTTTCCACTTAAATTTTTGGATTCTATGAACATTTAAAAATTGTTGGTTTTATATAAAAGTGTACTAGTGCACATCGTACGTATCTATACCTAAAACAGGGATCAGTACTAGTGCACATCGTACGTATCTAGAAACAGACTCAAGTGCACATCGTAAGTACTATATCAAATCAGCACACATCGTACGTATCTATACCTAGAAACAGACAGAGATCAAGTGCACATCGTAAGTATCTATACCTAGAAACAGACAGGGATCAGTACTAGTGCACATCGTACGTATCTAGACCTAGAAACAGACAGAGATCAAGTGCACATCGTAAGTATCTATACCTAGAAAAAACAGGGATCAGTACTAGTGCACATCGTACGTATCTATACCTAAAACAATCAAGTCACATCGTAATTTATAGATGACAGAGATCAAGTGCATAGTACGTATCTAGACCTAGCAGGATCAGTACTAGTGCACATCGTAGAGGACCTAGAGCAGTGCAAATTCGTAAGTATCTATACTTCAGTACAGTGCACCGTAGGATGCGGAGAGAGATCAAGTGCACATCGTACGTATCTATACAGGGACAGGGATCAGTACTAGAGGCACATCGTAACAGAGACTAGAAAAACAGACAGAGTTCAAATGCAATACGTAAGACCTAGAAACAGACAGGGATCAGTACTAGTGCACATTAAAGTATCTATACCTAGAAACAGACAGGGATCAGTACTAGTGCACATCGTAAGTATCTATACCTAGAAACAATAATTCATTTAAGTAAACTATAGTACTAGTGCACACGTATCTAGACCTAGAAACAGACAGAGATCAAGTGCACATCGTAAGTATCTATTAGAAAAGACAGGGATCAGTATAACATCGTACGTATCTATACCTAGAAACAGACAGAGATCAAGTGCACATCGTAAGTATCTAGACCTAGAAACAGACAGAGATCAAGTGCACATCGTACGTATCTAGACCTAGAAACAGACAGGGATCAGTACTAGTGCACATCGTACGTATCTAGACCTAGAAACAGACAGATCAAATGCACATCTAAATCTATCCTAGGACAGGGATCAGTACTAGTGCACATCGTACGTATCTAGACCTAGAAACAGACAGAGATCAAATGCACATCGTAAATATCTAGATCTAGAAACAGACGGCCATCAAGAGCATCTTATAATTACCCAGACCGAGTGTCGGAAAACAATAGAATACGTCAACAAAATTCCAATTTATGATGGGGATGAGGGTAACAGAACTATACTAGACTGTTATAATACAAGCCTTATCAAACATGTTTTGTTTTACAAATTGTTGGACAAATTGTGAAGCAATAATTCCTATAGGCCGTATTTGTAGATACTAGAAGCCTTCCAGACACGATAACTAAGTGTGTTTTGAGGGTCGTAAATATCGGTCGGAGCGGACGAGGCGCAAAAGGCTTGGAAAACATCTTTTTACTTAAAAATCAGAGGTTTTACAACTATTTATTCGCTGCGCTTCTGTCTAAATCCTTTCCTATTCACTACACATAATACTAAGTGTTGGATCGAAATGGGGACGGGGTTTAAACATCTTTCAGAAAACACTTTATATTTGTAAGTCCGTGGACGCATTTTTCTGCTTCCAGACGGAAAAATACTCCTGGATTCCGCTAATAAATAACACTGATTCTCATTCTCAAAAGAAGTTTGTTTTAGCAAAAAAGTAACCTAAAATTGGGACATAATTTCGGCCTAAATAGTAATAGCCTCCCGACACTGTTTTTCTTGAAACTCATCAGATTGATAGTAAAAATATTAAATAAAAATATTATATAACAAAGTAAATGAAAAAGAAAATAGAAAATGTAAATATCGCCACCTGATATCCTATGTTATAGGACAACGTTTGCCTCGTCGTCCAGGGCATTTCCCCAGAAATGCACAGAGTTAATTTTCACATTGCGACTCCTTTTTATCCCAAATAATGCATTAAATTGAAAGAATATTTATTCACCAAAAATCACAATTGTTACCATAGCAATTCAAGTGGGGTCCAGAAAATTTTTATGTTTAAAAGATCTGGGAAGCCTTTTCTGGATTCAGTCTAGAAACAAATTTTGATTTTAAAATCTCTGAGAGGCTATTTTATTGCTTTCAGACACTAAAATTTTATTTACTATTTTCTATTTAAAAAAGAAAAACAAAAACTTTAGGGGGCGTACGCCCCACGTCCCTCTAAATCCACCAGTGCTTGCACATTTACAATTTTATAACTCAATTTATGTGGTTAAACCATATTTCAGATATGATATCGCATTTAATGGCATCTAAGCAAATCTAATACTTCCGGTTTCGATTGCTTGATATCATTGATACCGATCTTCAAGGTATCCGTCTTTGAGAATCTAAATAACCTAAACGGTGTACTACAATTTCAACTATATATGTGTTTATTGCAAAATAAAAAGGTAAAATAGCTAAGAACTACAAAATATCTTAATATGGTAAAAGATGGACATGCGGTGCGGATCATGGAACATATTGAAAATGCTCTTTCTAGAAATCTTAAATAAAGGTTGATAATAGACATTTGTCTTCAGCACAAAAGATGGATATTTAAACCGATCTGTTATATTTTATCTATTTATAGAAAAGGTTCGTAATTGTGATATTACTGGGAGAAACCGTATTAGACAAGCATATGTTGTAATCTTCAAGAAATGGAAGGTAAATATTATTTTACTGACACGCCCTCATTACACCACTTTATGTATCGATTATATTTAACCCTAATACTTAAGAAGACCATCCTTTAGCAAATTTGTTCAACAATTGTATTGACAAAATGTTTCTGAACTGCATAGTCTCGGAATTTAATAGTTTAATGCTTTGAAAAAGAGATTTATCTGGATTACATTACAAATTTAGTGTAAGTTACAAACTTGATAATTTTGTGGTGCAACATACTGTAGACTGAGCGTTAGATATGTAGTTTTAAACTTCGTATCAAATGTCTAACATTAGGACTGCTTCTTTGACAGCTTATATTGTAATCCCATATCCAAGAAAATCTAGTGTTTTTATTGTATTGTCTTGTTTTGGGCACTCAACATTACATATGGACAGATCAGGGATTTGAAGCCTATACCTTTTTCAACATTAGATATGGACAGATCAGGGATTTGAAGCCTATACCTTTTTCAACATTAGATATGGACGGATTAGGGATTTGAAGCCTATACCCTTTTTAACATTAAATATGGACAGATTAGGGATTTGAAGCCTATACCTTTTTTAACATTAGATAGGTGCCCATTAGATATGGACAGAACAGAGATTTGAAGCTTATACTTTTTTTTTAACATTAGATATGGACAGAACAGGGATTTGAAGCCTATACCTTTTTTAACATTCGATATGGACAGATCAGGGATTTGAAGCCTATACCTTTTTTAACATCAGATATGGACAGATCAGGGATTTTGAAGCCTATACCTCAGTAGCTTTCCTAGGATATCCAACTCAAGGGATTTATAGAAACGGGGAAAACGTGAGCGGTGGCTTGGTAAGAGCCCATCTGCCAGGCAATTAGAGGACCCCGGGTCTGATTCCCGCTGTGCGTCATATTTGATACTTTAACACTTTCAACCCTATAACCATAATAGACTGGTCTTAAACAATAGAAAGAACATACCACTCAGATATTCAGGGGTGGAAGGGTACAAACATGTAGTGGACATCCATGTACCCAACACAAAAAGTGAAAGCCTATTGGGGTTATTTTGGTGAGACTAAACGGCGTGGTCACATGGTAGACATATTATTGAACCACTATGACTTACCATTAGTCCATAAACCATAGCACAGGTCAAAGGTTGCAGTGAATTTCAAGTATAAGTACAAATGGATATATTCGAAACTCCAACCCCATTAGAATAAGACAAATTAGATGTAACAACGGTCTCATCACAAAGAACAACTGCGAATTCCAAGTGGGATGGGGCCAGTTGTCCTGAAGGATCCAGCTTCCCTGAATTTCAATTAAGGTCAAAGTAAAAACTGAAAATCATAGTCAACTTATATCACCTTGTTCTAACATCACGCTTAGTAACAATGTGACACTCTGGTTTGTTTTATCACAAGAGAGTTAAGCGCCACACCTTAACAAAGTCTCCGACCAGTATTTGCTTTGCAATGCGGTCAACAAATGAACTCTTCTGACAAACAACACAAAACTTCATGCTAAATCTGAATTATCTAAACTTTAATATATTCAAAAGAAACAAGTAGATATATACAAAATAAGAGTGAGATTCTAACTCATGAATATTTATGACCAGCATAAATCATTTTTTTTATGTCTTGTATAAAATCTACATCTTTTGATTATGTCCCCACAACATCAACAAATTATACTCACTGATTTAGAAATTCGTACAAAGAAACAACCGCAAAATGTTTTATTATATGTGCAAAAAATATGCATTATACAAATTAAATCCATATGCAAATTTACCACAATTGCAACAACAAAAATACCACGTTCTTGGCGCTAAATGATAGCGCTGACTCATGACTGCGTAATGAAAATAAGTAAATTGTTTGATATGCCTATACCTATGTTTCTAGAAGAGGAAGGGTTTGACTGTCCTGAGGACATTTAAATATTCAAATTACACAGGTTAAATTTGTCTATTAATAAATCTGAAATATATGAGAAATAGAACATAAATTAATATATCAAAATATTAATTGCTAAATTCTGTAAAATAATGTATAATGTAATATAATATGTGAATGAATTTAGGCGTGTCTAACAATAATTCAAATGATACGAATAATCTGAATGCATATTTAAATTATTTCAGTAAAATCTCTGAAATGAGATTATAATATTTGTTCAGTTTCATCACACATTTCAGCAGCAGCTGCTTCGAAAAAATTGAGGAGGATAAACAGAAACTTTTAATTAATACATGCAGTTCTTATTCTTTTTGGTTTTTCTTTGAACTTAATTAAATTTGTCTAATGAAGAGCATAAAATGATCTATATGTGAAGATTAAAAGGAATAAAAAGGTGGGAAATTGGAAATAAAATTTTCACAACAGCTGATCTGTATCATTTCATAATGACAAAGGCACTATCAAACTCTAGTGTACGAAAAGATAACATTACTGTGGATTTGATCTATGGGTCTGACCAAGAAGATTGATGACAAGTGTATGTATGTACGATTGATTAGCCAATCCTTGAATATGTTTAAATTAAAGTATTTACATAAAAAACTCTAATGAAAAACAATTTCATGCTAAATTTATTGTATAGAGAAACTGATTTGTATTTAGATATGAAATTGTGTAAAAATCTTCCAGGATACAGTAAACTATTGCAATACAACTCATTTTTTATATGTTTTTTGTTAAATACAAATAGTACAAAAATGCAAAACAGTTGTAGATATTGAGAACAAGGCTATAATTGTATACATATTTGGTCAACATTTCAGTTTAACAAAAACTGGTATGTAGATGATTATAAATCTTCCAATTAACGTAACATTGACGTCATGGTTAAGGTTATAGTTAAAAAGACTCAAAGCAACCCCCCAAAAAAAACTTAAGTAAACCTCAATGCCAACCCCCCAACTAATGTAACCCTCATGTTAAATAAAGTTAGAGAAACCATGGCAACTCAAGGTAACTCCGCCAACTAATGTAACCTTCCAATCAAAGGCATATAATTCAAGGCAAATCATGCAATCAAATTCACCTCCTAGGTAAAATCACAAACATCTTGACAACTCCCAGAAGCACATCATGCAGTCAGCATTACGTAACCCTCAAAATCACACACATGATGACAACTCAATGCACAATACAGTGCGCTTCCATGTATAAAATTCAAGTGATGTCAGCTCAAAGCACACCCTTCAATTAACCTGGCCTTGTCAAAATATACACGCCAGCTCAAAGCTTGATTGTAGCCGATTTCATTATCAAAACCATCATAACGTTAAATAACAAGAATGAGAACAGCATTATATATCAGTAAAAACTACAAGTCTCTTTGGTGGCTGGAAATATCTGAGGTAATGTTAGTGTTATATTACTTTGGAAATGAGGTCAAAGGTTCTTAATCACAAGATATCATTAGTGAATACACACACTTAATTTCATTTGGGATGAACTGCCATTATAAAAAAAATATTATTCTGAGTCTTGGAAGAGTAATATTCCATTGTATGTTCTGAAATGAGTGTTGCTTCCAAGAGGTGTCGCTAATCTTTTCCATCATTCACAGCAGCCTTGATGACAAATAGCTTTACAGCTACGTGTCACTAATCTATTCCACCTCTCTAAACAGAATTGATGAGAGATAGTTCTACTGCTAGGTGGCGAAAATTGTTTTCACCATTCACAGAAGGATTGATGAGAGATAGCTCTACCTCTAGGTGGTGTTAATTTTTTCCCAACATTCACCGCAGGATTGATGACAGATAGCTCAACTGCTAGGTGGTGTTAATTTTCTTTTTCAACATAAAACTTTGTACAAATAGCTCAGCCCATACAAGTGTGAAAAGTCAAATTAAAGCATCTGGTTATATGTGCATCACAATCCCTCTAACCATGGAATATATTTATCAAGTGATGAATGTCTCTATTGTGCCAATAAACAACAATTTTCAATTTTATTTACCAAAAATATTTGACAACATTTTTAGTTAATATATAAACAAACAATCAATAAGATATACACTTGTTAGTCATTATAACAAAATATTCAAAATAAAACTTTAAAAACATTGACAACCTTTTCTTAAGTAACAAAAAAAATACTTTAATGATAAATGATATGCGACTCCCTTGGGCCTTTCTAATGTAGATTCAACATGTTTTAAGGAATTTAGTGACGTTTTTGCTGTTTTGTATCAAAAGAACAACCATTAAAAGAATGGATTTATAAATTTTTGCCCATTTAAAACACTATTTTTCTCTACCATGGCGTCATATATTGCAAATATTTACGGACAAATTGAGGAAAATGTGTACAGTCGACGTCTACTTAGTTGCTCACCTAACAGGGTACAAAATATTCTTCAAAATAAAAAGATATGTAAGAAGATGTGTGTAACTGTAGATAGACATCCAAGGGTTAGATTTAAAAAGGGAGTTAACTGATTATCTACGTTATCAACTATGTCATATTTGGAGCTTAAAACACAATATCAGATATAAGACTTTGATCAAGTTTACAATATAGTCAATATAACACAATATAAACAAATAGCTTAAACTGTATATAGATACACACATAATCAACATCAAACCAAAATTACAACATTTTCTTCATTGTTCCCTAAAACAAACGCTGAGCCCTAGCCAATCAAAAACGGAGTAATATCACAACATAAATTTTGATTGGTCAAAATTTGTTTCAGATTGAGGTCATGTAAAACATGTTATATAATGTTAGGTCATGATTTAAGATTAAGATTTAGTATTATCAGATCTTGAGAGAAAAAACATAAAACAAATATATGAACACAAAACTTCTATTAAATCTTTTGCACTAAAATATAGCTGGATTTTCTCTCAGTAATTTGGATTTCTTTTTGCACCTGAACAGGTCGCTCATCATCTGGATTGCTGGATCACTTTTTATCACACGCTTGGTTGCTGAAGTAAACTGCATTCGTTGCACTCGTGGTGCTCGGCTCCTGCAATGCAGATATCAATTATTACAATAATCAATTTACCTGGCCCAGGTATGACAAATAATGATGGGCTCAATGTTAAATTTTAATTAAATAAGATAATGATGATTAATAATTTTGGTATCTGTGATTTTAATATGTTGACAAACATATGTTGTATTTTAAACAATGTTTTAAGTCGGTAGCGCGCTCGACTCTTGATCGTGAGGTCATGAGTTCGAGTCCAGACGGCGACAGGTTGGCTTCCTGTCCTGCGGATGAGAGAGTAAAAACTGAGGTCCCATGTCACAGTAGGTGTCGGCACGTTAAAGAACCCTAACTGCTCAATGGCCATAAGTGCCAAGCATAGGCCAAAATTTGAAGCCCTTCGCCGGCATTTGGTGACGTCTCCATATGAGTGAAAGATTCTTGAGTGGGACGTTAACAACAACAACAACAAACAACAAACAAACAATGTTTTAAAGTAAATAATTCTTTCTCTCTTTCTGGAATGTTTTGACCTACCTCATATTTCAAGGATGGATTTCATGATATATTTTTGAAATATTTTTCACTAATTGATATTAGTATATTGATTTATTATACATGTAATCATATATAGCCTTTTTGAGGTCAATTTTTGGTTTTAAAAATTCTGATGTCGATACATTTTCCTCAATTAATAAAAACTTATGTTAACTGATATAAAAGACTTCAATTGCTTAGTTATTTTCTTTTGGTTTAATAAATAATATTATTATAATGGAAAACAATGTCAAATTTGTTGTTCTATTTTGTTTGTTTGCTTGTTTAAATGGTGTTTTACGCCACACTCAACAATTTTTTTTTCAGTCATATGGTAGCAGCCAGGTTTTAATGGTGGAAGAGATAACCCAGTTACAATGTACACAGGAGGAGATAACCTGCATTCCGCAAGTAAACTGACAAATTTTCTCACAAAATGGGCTTGAACCGACGCTGACTACAGGTAAAAGCATGATTTTAACCACTCAGCCGCAGAAGCCCCACCCCCATGTCTCGGGTTATCAGGATGTCATAGCAGAAATAATGTCATGATCACTGTTATTTGACATCCAGCTACTTTTTACTACAGTACACTGATGCTAAGGCGATAGCATAAACACCTCTCAACCAAGGCCAACATAAAATACATGTGTGTTTCAGATTACATGCCCAAAATGACAAAGGGTATGGTAGGTAGATCGGAAAAAAAACATCTTATGTTGAAAAAAAAATTTTCTTTCCGGAAAATGGTAAATGGCTAAACTGGAAATTTATGTACTCTACATCTGTAGTTTAACAGGAAGTACTCGCTATTTAACCTTAATATTGCATTTGGAAGTTTCATTGAAATCAAATATTTAAAAGACATGATTCAAAGGCTAATCTAAACTAAAAAAAAAAAAAAGTTTCAGAAAAAAGTTTCAGATATTTGTTTTTCCGATTTGACATCAATAAAATGTTTGAAATTGCAGCCAAAATTAAAGTTGTTCGGGTACCTGGAAACACAGTGATATATAATGTACGTTGGCCTAAGGGGGCCTATGATAATACAATTCAAAGCCAAAAATTCTTCAAATCTTATCTACAAGCCTTTGACCTAGGGGCTATGAGTTTCACAATTTTTAAAATGGTTTACTTTCAGATTACATCCATGTTACCACTTCGTCACACAGAAAAACATTTTTTTCTGTCTAACTACCTCAAAATAAGTGACGAGCACCCTTCTTAAAGGATTTGTTTGTAAGAAGGAGTCTAAGGAAGGGTTAATGGGAATGGTTAGAATTTACAACTTTTTTAATCGATTTTATAGACAATACCGGTACTTTATTATAATCAACAGGTTATGTCGGAACAATATTTCTGTGAAACAATGTTTAGCCAGAACAAATGATAACAGATTAGTTAAAACAGATTAAGGAAAAAGTTAGGAAGAACATTATTAAGATAACATCTTGAAACAAGAATGAGTATAAAATTGTGAAATTAAATTGAACTAATACTTGTAAAATGTTGTATATACCTGTGTGCTGAAGAAATGATGAAACAGAATTATTTTCCATCAATTTTGCTCATAAAATTGTTGACAATTTGAACAATACTTATTTACAAGATATCATACATCTTAGTCTTAGAAAGTAATCCCATTTCTTGGTTTCCATTCACTGGGCATGTGAACCCCACTGTCAATTTTTATATTAGACAAAAAAAAAGAAAGATGCTAACATTTTAAAATAATATGGTATATGGTAATATGGTATTTGTTGACAGTTTGTCTGTAATATTGGGGTGAAGCTTTAACCTGGTAGCAATGTACCAAGGGCTCCTAAACATTAACTGGCAAATTTTCCAACTTTAATCAGTTTAGATTTCATTGAGATCTAAACCCTTGCTGAAAGGAGGACAGAGATAATTGCTTTGTAAGTGTAGATTTCATTGAGACCCAAATCCTTCCTAAATAGAGTATGGAGAGAGTATTGTCTGCTTACGTTAATTGAGACCCAAACATATTCTGACAAAAGGATGGAGATAGTTTTGTCTGCTTATGTTAATTGAGACCCAAACATATTCTGACAAAAGGATGGAGATAGTTTTGTTTACTTATATTCATTGAGACCCAAAAATATTCTGACAAAAGGATGGAGATAGTTTTGTCTGCTTATGTTCATTCAGACCCAAACCCTTGGTGTATAGAGCATGGAGATAGTTTTGTCTGCTTATGTTCATTCAGACCCAAACCCTTGGTGAATAGAGTATGGAGATAGTTTTGTCTGCGTATGTTCATTGAGACTCAAACCCTTGGTGAATAGAGCATGGAGATAGTCTTGTCACCTTACGTTCATTAAGACCCAAAACCTTGGTGAATAGAGCATGGAGACCAAACATACTCTGACAAGATGATAGAAATGTTGTGTTGTCAGCTTACATCCATTGAGATCCAAACCCTTGGTGAATAGAGCATGGAGATAGTTTTGTCTGCCTATGTTCAATGAGACCCAAACACTTTCTGACAATAAGATAGAGATGTTGTGCTGTCAGCTTAGGTCCATTGAGATTTTAACCTTTACTTTAACAGAAAGGCCGATCATTTCAATTTAACTGGTTTGTAATTACATCTTTTCTTTACGTTAATTGTCATATCTGATAATACAATTCCTCAACTTAGAACTTAATCATGTCAATATTCTTTTTAAGTATTAATATTATATCAAATTTCAATTCTCACCTCTAAGCTACTGAAATCTTTGTTACTGCTGTGACGCTTTTTCACAATCTGAAAAGAAAAATATTTACAATTTCATATAAATGCTCATACAATGTACAGGTATATGAGGCTTTGCTAGGATAACTGGTATATATGATATAAATATGTGACAAATACACAGAAATCTCATAAAACATACAGTCAAACTTCTCTGTAAAGGCCACTCAAGGGAACACATAAAAGTAGCCATTATAGACAGGTGGCCTTTACAAAAGGTTTATTTATCAAGTTAACAAAGGTCATGTTTGAATGGTCTTTATAGGCAGTTCTCTTTATACAGAGGTGGCCTTTAATGTAAGTTTGACTGAACTTATTGAAATAAAAAATAGCGGTTATTACTTCCAAAGACATGTAGTCCCTTCTAATTGTTAAAAAATTGACTTAACATTTAATACATCTTAATATTTCAAAACAATTGACGATATCTTTGACCAGTCCCTGGAAGGTACATCATAAATTTTTAACTTCCAGAAACTCAATCACATTTCTTCAGTATTCTTCTTGAATCTTAAAGTCAAAATACTAAATATTCATTCACTTTATGAAAAATTATTGTTTTTATCTTTAAAAGAATAAAAAAAAGTACAGTGGAATATATAATTAGGTGGAAATCGGATGAGTTGAAATTACGGTTATATCAAAGTTGAACAGCCAGTTCTGGTTTTGATTGATAGATGAACATACCTTGAAAAATTTTTTATTATATCAAATTCCAGGTATCTTGAAGTAATAGCGGTGAGTCTAGTGAATTTTGGGACAACGAGATTCTACAGAAATGAATTATGATTTGTTTAACATTATATAAGAAATGAAATACTTACAAACACAGCCAGTACAATGACAAATAATGCCACCACACAAACCACCACCACAATTACGATAGTGATGGTTTGGGGGGATTCAGTATCTGTTTTATCTACGGGAGAAGTGGGTACTTCCTCTTCCTGAGATTGAGCCTCAAATCGAAAATCTGACGATATTTGTCTTTCTGCTGTTAAAACTTGGTCCTCAAAGTCCAACTCAAATCCATTATTGACCTGTGGAATTAATTAAAACAAAAATACATGATATATCACATGAATGTAAAACAATTTAAGACAATATGTGTTAATCAAACACAACCAAATTCAAACAGAATTAAATGCTGACATGGTGTTTGAGATACCTTAGGATCCTGATGTGGATAATAATGTATTATTTCTTGAACATTTATCACTCTAAATCACCTTAAAGTTTAACCTTTATCACAGATTATGTATCACTTTATTCTCTGTAATTTTGAATTAGCTAAAATTTATATATTTTATTAGTTTTGCATACCTCACTTTCCAGCAAGTTAACAAAGGCGCCAACATCCTCTTTATCAGTACCTTTTGTATCAACTCGTTTTATTTCAATCTCTACGATAATACTTCCTTTCCGTATCTAAAAGTAAAAAATATTTACATCTGGGTTATAAAGAAGTTAACACCATGTAGTACAGAGAGAGACAAAGACAGACAGCACTTAATTAAGCATCATATAAATTTTTTATCTATTTCATATGAATCAGTTTATGTCTACTATCATGATGTTGTTTCTGCTATAGATTTTACACCACCCCTTTTAGCTTTTTAGTATAAAAGAACAGATATTAAAGTAATAATTATCAGGAAGTCCAGAAGATGATATACAAATAAGGTGAACACTGAACATACACAGAACATCAGAAAAACCAGAGGTGGGATCAGATGTCATGGAGAAGTTGGCATCTGAGCGGTCACACCCGCCCTGACTCATGGGATCAGGTTAGCATCTATTGCCTATTACCGGTCACACCTGCCCCGAGAGGTGGGATCAGATGTCAGTTGTCACAACCGTCGCTAGTCCATAGTAAAATACAAATCAGAGATGGGATCATGTGTCATGGAGGAGTTTATCATTGCCTGCTGATGACTCACACCCATCCCTAGTCCATAGTAAAATACAAATCAGAGATGGGATCATGTGTCATGGAGGAGTTTATCATTGCCTGCTGATGACTCACACCCATCCCTAGTCCATAGTAAAATACAAATCAGAGATGGGATCATGTGTCATGGAGGAGTTTATCATCTCCTACTGATGACTCACACCCATCCCTAGTCCATAGTAAAATACAAATCAGAGATGGGATCATGTGTCATGGAGGAGTTTATCATTGCCTGCTGATGACTCACACACATCCCTAGTCCATAGTAAAATACAAATCAGAGATGGGATCATGTGTCATGGAGGAGTTTATCATCTCCTACTGATGACTCACACCCATCCCTAGTCCATAGTAAAATACAAATCAGAGATGGGATCATGTGTCATGGAGGAGTTTATCATTGCCTGCTGATGACTCACACCCATCCCTAGTCCATAGTAAAATACAAATCAGAGATGGGATCATGTGTCATGGAGGAGTTTATCATCTCCTACTGATGACTCACACCCATCCCTAGTCCATAGTAAAATACAAATCAGAGATGGGATCATGTGTCATGGAGGAGTTTATCATCTCCTACTGATGACTCACACCCATCCCTAGTCCATAGTAAAATACAAATCAGAGATGGGATCATGTCTCATGGAGGATGTTTCATCATATCTCCTACTGATGACTCACACACATCCCTAGTCCATAGTAAAATACAAATCAGAGATGGGATCATGTGTCATGGAGGAGTTTATCATTGCCTTTATCATCTCCATAGTGCTGATGGGACTCACACACATCCCTATACAAATCAGAGATGGGATAGTGAAATACAAATCTAAACAAATAAGGAATAACTTCACCATCAGTACAGACCACTGTTAACATTGGAACAGGTAACACTGATGATACTCTTACCCTAATATCATTGATATAGTCAGCTAACTCTGCAGAGATATTCATCAGTTTATCTAGGATAGCTCTGTAATAGATAAAAACATGACAATGAAATGTTTGTAATCAATCTATTTTCAATGATGCTTTGCTTCACATCTAGACATTTTTCACTTAAATGAAGACATCTTAGGCTATAAGTATAATGAAGTACCGATGGATATTCAAAAGTTCATTTGAATACAAAAAATTAGATATTATGACGGTCTCAACATGAAGAACAATTGTGAATCCCAAAAGGGACGGGACCAGGTGTCCGGAAGGAGACAGTGTCCTCTGTTAGCATGCCACACCCATCGCAAATGTGGAAACCTCTCGAGTAAGGTGAAAAGATCAAAATCGGTGAAAAATATCATCAGTTAGTTGAGTTTTAGTTGCATAGGCTACAAATCAGAAGAGTTTTGTGCTAAAATTATGAGAGTTTTAAATCAAGTTGTTATGGTAACCATCACTTGTGAATATATTTATGACAAATTTATTGATTTAACAGTAAACAAAATACAGAGAACATAGAAATCTTCAATAACTTACTTTTTAAACTTATCTTCTTTGCCTTTGACAACAGTGTTGTAATCAACATCAAATTTCAGTTCAAGCACGGCTGATACTGTTTTGTTGTATTCTGCAGAAGAAGTAAATAATTACAACCCTAATTGTAAACTGTACAACAAAATACAATACACCCACCAAACTTCAGTGCAAACAGGTCATATTAGGTACTCAAAGTGCAAATCGGTCATTTTTTGTAGTCAGTTCAAGTTCATATCCATTTTGCTGTTTCGTGTTACCGTATTTTGTAAAGACACAATGACAGTTAATTCTTCTTGACTTCTGTTTTCTGTGGACATTGGACGAGTTATTAAATGCATCCTCCTCATTTACTAACATCCAAAATAAAAACCAATGAACAAAACAAACAAGACAAATGAAATAAAAACCACATACACGTGGACAGAATTGCCCGGTCGGTAGAGAGACAGATCTTCAACCTGCAGGTCCCTGGTTAGATCCCCAATCGTGCCAGATTTTCAGAGGTCAGTTTTCATCTCCTATTGCACAGCTCTATGCCTAGATGGAGGGTAAATGATCTAGGATGTGCAGTTTGATTACCTTTGTCTGATTGTACATGTGCAGTGGCATTTAAAAAGCCATCGGAAATGCAGCACAAACATACAATCATTCTTCTCCTAAAAGATTTATTATGTAACAAGTACATAACCTTATAGCCTAGTTTGAGTAACAGGCAAATATTATGGCTGATACATTGCTTTTCATGCTTTTAATTTAGACTGAGTCTGTATTAACTTATTTTTCTAGGCTCTGAAAAATACTTACTGCATTTCAGATCTTCTGAAAAACTTGACACTTTCTTTTTGGAGCCTTGTAACACGTTTCCGAGTCCATTAACACACCAGCACAGTTTCTGTTTGTCATCACACTGTTGAGGAACAAATTCTCCCTTCTCCGAACACTGTGACAACACTTTGTATTCTTGTAATTTCGCGTTTGTGACACTCTGAGTTATCTGCTCCTGTTTTTCTTCTGCTCTACGAAGCTGGCAGATGGGCGTTACTGTTAAGTATATAGGATTATGAAATGTTAAACGTTCATTTTCTATTTTTAGGTACATTCAACTATTTCACACCATTAAATGCCTGAAATTAAATATTTTATCCATGCTGTTTTCCTCAACTAAGATATATAAATGGATGTACAAGTCAATCTTGAGATGCTCAAAAGTGATGATTCAATTATATAATAGCTAAAAAGTGAAACTTTTGGATGGCTATAAATGTAGTTATTTGCATTGTTTTAACCCTTCCAAACCTGTGTATGTAGATGGTATGTTCTTTTCTATTGTCTTGACAAGTCTATTATCAGGTTTAGAACATGTTATTTTTACAACTTCAGCATATGATTCTGATGTATCTCACCTTTTTCACAGTCAACTGGTTCCTCTGATACAATGTCAAAAAACTCGACATTACAAGTACACGGGTTGATTTTACATTGAGCTTTTGGATATCTTCTGCATCGTTGATCCATACATGTTGACAAACATGTCTTAGGTCCCTCTCCATTACAGATAGACCCTAGAAAATAAAGTTTGAAAATAACATGTCTTAGGTTCCTCTCCATTAAAGATAGACCCTAAAAAATAAACAGTTTCAAAATAACATGAAGTAGTATGTTGGACAAGAAAACGATTTAACACTAGGGCTCACTTACTGAAAACATTAGAGTAATCCATCCTTTGAAAAGAACAAACATGTTCTAAAAATAAACATAAAGTATCATGCTGGACAGGAATGGACTCACTTGCTCAGAACATACATATTTTTCGAATTTCAGAATTTTACTCAATTCAACTAATCATAAAATCTGATTGACTGAGCAGGTCAAATTATCCAAATTTCGCCCAGATTGTCTCCAAGGGTTAAATGTGCCATTTTTCATTAATTTTGGATGTATATCAAATTCAGAGGACAAAATCAAATTTTAGGGCAGAATTATTAAGGATCTACAGTGAAATTCATTTTGGGAACTTACTTTTGTCCTACTACTGTATCATGTATCACATCTAGCAGTAAAGACCTACTACTGTAACATGTAGCACATGTAGCAGTAAAGACCTACAACTGTAACATGTATCACATCTAGCAGTAAAGACCTACTACTGTAACATGTATCACATCTAGCAGTAAAGACCTACTACTGTAACATGTATCCTACACTGTCTAGCAGTAAAGACCTACTACTGTAACATGTATCACGTCTAGCAGTAAAGACCTACTACTGTAACATGTATCACATCAAGCAGTAAAGACCTGCTACTGTAACATGTATCACGTCTAGCAGTAAAGACCTGCTACTGTAACATGTATCACGTCTAGCAGTAAAGACCTACTACTGTAACATGTATCACATACTACTGTAACATGTATCACGTCAAGCAGTAAAGACCTACTACTGTAACATGTATCACATCTAGCAGTAAAGACCTACTACTGTAACATGTATCACATCTAGCAGTAAAGACCTGCTACTGTAACATGTATCACATCTAGCAGTAAAGACCTACTACTATAACATGTATCACATCTAGCAGTAAAGACCTACTACTGTAACATGTATCACATGTAGCAGTAAAGACCTACTACTGTAACATAACATGTATCACATGTACTACTGTAAGTAAATGTAGACCTACTACTGTAACATGTATCACATCTAGCAGTAAAGACCTACTACTGTAACATGTATCACGTCAAGCAGTAAAGACCTACTACTGTAACATGTATCACATCTAGCAGTAAAGACCTACTACTGTAACATGTATCACATCTAGCAGTAAAGACCTACAACTGTAACATGTATCACATCAAACAGTAAAGACCTACAACTGTAACATGTATCACATCTAGCAGTAAAGACCTACTACTGTAACATGTATCACATCTAGCAGTAAAGACCTACTACTGTAACATGTATCACATCTAGCAGTAAAGACCTACTACTGTAACATGTATCACGTCAAGCAGTAAAGACCTACTACTGTAACATGTATCACGTCAAGCAGTAAAGACCTACTACTGTAACATGTATCACATCTAGCAGTAAAGACCTACTACTGTAACATGTATCACGTCAAGCAGTAAAGACCTACTACTGTAACATGTATCACATGTAGCAGTAAAGCTACCTACTACTGTAACATGTATCACATCTAGCAGTAATGACCTACTACTGTAACATGTATCACATGTAGCAGTAAAGACCTACTACTGTAACATGTATCACATCTAGCAGTAAAGACCTACTACTGTAACATGTATCACATCTAGCAGTAAAGACCTACTACTGTAACATGTATCACATGTAGCAGTAAAGACCTACTACTGTAACATGTATCACATCTAGCAGTAAAGACCTACTACTATAACATGTATCACATCAAACAGCAAAAACCATTATTGTATAACACTGGTCATTCAATATCAAGTTTTTATGTCTTAGATTACCTTTGCACTGCGATTCACATTCCCATTTACTTTGGAAATATATATCATCACCATGGCAACGAGAATATTTGAAGTCCATACAAGAGGATGACAAATCATCATAGTACCACCTCCTCATTATGTTACCACACCCTTTCCTTGGCTTGTTTGTCATGCTGGGTCTCTTCACACTACACATATTGACTTGAAAAAAGAAGTTCAAATAAATTTTTAAAGCATAAGAAGTAAGCATATCAAAGTGAATTAGAGAAGAGATTAATAGTATCTAACACCACTTTAAGGGTCAGGGATGGCAATATCTCAATCTGAGTGCACAAAACTTTGTCCATGAAGAATTGAGATTTCGCCATCTCTCTCTCAAAGTGGTGTTTGACAGTTTCTCTCTCACATTAAACAGTATAAAATAGCGACTTAATCAATCTTTCTTTACAATCAGATGACAAATATACGTTAAAAAGTACTTTCTGAAATGTGTTTATCTAACTCTACAGGGTCAGATAACATTTTCTCCAACATCTAAATTCACTGACAAATCAGTTTCAATTAAATGAGAGTAAGCAATAATAGTGAACAATGTCTTTCCTGGTCAGAAAATATCCCCAAAATGACAAACAACTACTGTATGTATATTTAAATTAGCGCACTCATATTATAGCGCTCTGAGGAGGTGTAAACTTATGAGCACAATCTTGAATTTGCGCTATTAATTTCATTAGTTTTGTCGTGTATGCAGAATGACGATGGAGAAATTTTAGCACTGCACTTGAATTAGCGCAATGACTTGAATGTGAAAGGCGCTTATATTAGAATGCCACTAAAATAAGTACACATACAGTATATAGTCATAATAATGAGATAAAAGTTGAGCTCAAGAATAGAGTAAAGGACTATGTACGGTAAGGGACTGTATTTTGTCCCCGTAATTTTTTCTTGAAATTTGGATAATGGACTTATTTTCAAAAACAATATTTTTTGCATAAAAAGCTGTATACTGATACACTTACTTTCAATGTCAACAGAATATATATACATGCATATTGTATAAAAATGATAAACTTGGCTTCTTTCGGCTCCATTTCCCTGGACGACAGCAAAGTCCTGACCAGGACAATTTTGACAGAAGTTGAAGTACAAAACGTTAAAATTATCCTAAACCTGACAGATAGCCTGACATACTGGTTAAAAGAAATGTACAATCCCCTTTCCTGGCTTCACTGGTAAGGGACTAAAAACAAATGAAATGAATACATACCATTACACTTCACAATACTGCCTTTCCTGTCGGTGAAGGTCACCTTGCAGTTGTCACATGGGTCAGCACGACATTTGACATCTCTTCGTGATCCACAAGTAGCCAGTCTACAACTGTCCTCACAAAGTTGTGGTTTGTTTCCATTTTTGCAAACTGGAAAAAATAAAATTGGACAAATATTAAACATTTCTACCACTGGCATTATCCAATAAACATATCTTGACAGCCGCGTATTATCTTTTTCATTATTATACAAATGATTTTACTTACTTTTCCACTATGACAAGTTTTATAGGAAAAGTGTTTTATTCCCCTACCTCCGACTGGATAGTCCTATGTATGGTGATAAGAAGGGGAGATAACTTTAATTAAAATGTCAATATGCTGCATAACCCAAAGTTTGTACTCATCCAGGTCAAGATAGGGTTCACGAGACTCCATCTTGCTGGCTTATATGAATTTGATTATATTGAATTCATATTTAAGGATTGTTTTTCATTTATTGAAAAAACATGGAGTATACATGCAATGGCTCATGGAAAGAATTCTGTGCAGCACATTGATTTTGTTTCCATGAGTCATTGCATGTATATTCCATGTTTTTCAAAAAATGAAAAACAATCCTTATATTTATATACATTACCATTTTCTGTGAATCTGTAGTCAGCTGGATATGAAATTCATTCTATATAATTGACTTTTCGATGAGAGGTTTTCATATGATGTAACAGCATTAAATATAAATGCAACCAGTGTATATTCGCAATGACGGAAATAACAGTCAGTATGTAAATATTTGAATTATCATCAAATTTTAGTGACAGGGAAAAGTTCTTCATTCTTTTTATATGTAATTTTTCCATTTCAATGTTCAGTGGACTTGAAGTATTCCATGATGTAATTTCTTCTAACTGAAAATTCTACAGAAAATAAAAAACATCTATCTTGACAAGAAACATCTCTCTTGTCTACATTCAGTAAACTTGTAGTTTATCTCTCTTAACCCTTCAAACACAAATAGACTTGGCTATATCATTATTTTTTCAGGTCAGTCCATTGTATAATGGGTGAAAGAGAAACAATTACACTGTTTGGTGCATATTTACCTGGTATCCTAGAATTATCATCTACCTGGGGGGCACCACCTGATGAATAAACAGAAATATGAAATAAATACAGAAACATTTAATGTACATTATGATCTTCGTAAAATTACAATGGTAACAAAATGTTCTTCTTGATATGATAAACTCTCTTCCTTTGTTTTCAATTATCAGAGCTCATTTCCTTTAAATGACTACAAAAAGTGCAAAAATGTAATATTAAGTAATATTAGTGTATTCAGAACTGAGATTTATTAATACATTTTTTTTCAAATTATGAAAAAAGTGTTAATATTCACAACCACTCATTTAATTTAAGAAGTTTTTGCTATATCCCCGTCCTGAAGGCTTGACCAACCCAGGAGCAAACTACAAATACAGACTTGACCCACAGCGCTATTAATCCTCCATGAAAACTTGCACTACCAGTATATAGAGTAACACTTACATTGAAATTTAGCTCAGCAGATTCAAGAAGAAATTAACACATAACATACCACATAACACAATATAAAAACAAGATGCCCATCAGCCACATTATTCACCTAAAATGTGTTGGTATCTTACAACTATGGGAATCTCAATTTACAAATTATTATAACAGTTCTTGCGAGTGGAGGAGACTTAAAAATGAATAAAAATGACAAAGCCAGGAAAGATGTCAAAAACATGTCAAAAAAGATTTTCAAATTTATTCCAAAAACAGGAAAATTGAATCATGCATCCATGTAAATCACTCAGATGCTATTAGTTTTTCAATCCATAGCAGCAGTTCTGGAGAAAATTTTCAAAGAGGGTACCCTATGAGACCTATTTTGCCCCACCCTGGATCCACCTCTGATTTAATCTGGCTAAAAAACAAAAACTTGGTAGGGGAACTTGGTTACTTGCTTCCTTTTAAGCTTTGTCAATATCATTTAAGTGGTTTTGAATAACAAGTTGAAAGTGTGAAAAAATGCCCCCTTCTTTTTGCAGTTTTAAAAATTCATAAAAAATTCAAAAACTTTTATTACAGCAAAATTCTTTCAGGAAAGCATTTCCCTACCTAATAACATGTAAAACACATAAAATGAATGCATCATGATGAATATATGGGGAGGAAATAAAAAAATCATACAAAAATGAATGAAAATTACAAAGTCTAAAAAGTTGTATATTACGGTGCTTGAAAAATCTAGTGAATGTTCAATAAGTTATACCAATAGTGAAACAGGGTGGTTTTCCGACACGGACTGTTCCAGGTTTCAAATGGCCAGTGCTGTTGACACACCAGCAAACAGGGCCCTGACACTGCATTTCTGAAAAATGTCCATCACTCATACAGTCAGGAATGAAAATGCCTTCACTCAGTGGTTGCAAAACTCCAGCTGAAAATCAGTAACATTAGTATTTAATTTCCCTCTCTAATTTATAACCTACACAAAATGACTAATAGCAAAATAAATGTAACTGTGTTTTGTATATCTACATCACACTTACAATTGTTCAGTTTCCACTACATGTTAAAATATCAAAATTGGAACATACATTCCAATAATTCCAATATTGTGTGATTTAAATCTCATAAAATCTTTTATATCGTGCAAAATTTCGTAAAATATAAGCTTTATGTCTATATTCCTGACCGTATGCTAAAATTGCGAGTTTTTCAAGTCATTAATCCAAAGCTTAATACAGCAAATTATGAATTCCAAGAAAATATGTTCACCAAATTCAAAGTTCAATGTCCTATTGTACCTGCCATCATGTCTTATGATTAATGTACATTTTATCATAAAAGATAACTTTAATCCTTTCTAAGGTTTTTGTCACAATAGAGTGTATTAATTTGTTCGTTTATTATATATTTGTTTGTTTCATCATATTTTTACTCAATATTATCACATTTGACTTTGTAAATGACTTTAAATGAAAGATTATTCTTAAATCTTATATATCTTAATACTTACAAACACATTCTACCTTATTGGCACTCTTTACAACACACACTGTATCTGCCGGGCATCTAACTGTCTGCAGCAATAAGAAGATACATTATAACTTTTTTCATCTATTTGTCTATTGAATATAAATTCTTCATAGAATTGTTCTTTTGGTTAAATTTAACCAACCGTTAAATACAATCCTAGATTAAATATGGTAACCGAGGGTTATAAAACCTACGAGTAGTTCTGATAACAGTGCCAATCTTTCAGCCATTTTGAAATAATAACCCTTAATTGCTTAAAATAAGTAACAGAGACTTAAAGTTTTGGTATACTTTCTGTATTTAACTGATGATTTAACCAAAGTTAAGTTTAACCAATTATTGAGCAACAGAATTGAACCAAAGGTTAAATTTTAATCCTTGGTTATCATACGTAACTGAGGTTTAAATTTTAACCAATAGATGAACAACTGGGTCCAGATGTTAGCCATATCTGCTTAAGAGTTTCTCTTGTTTGATATAACTTATTATTTATAATTTGTCTGTTATATGGAAGGGATTTCCCTCATAAAATGTGGAAACAGATTTTCAGTTGCCTACATTTTTGCTGTAAGAAAAGTGTATTTATTCCACCCACAAAAATTTATATATTTTTTTTACAATATTAAAACTTTGGTTTATCAGTTATATAAAGAAGAGGTAAATAGCCAGAGATGAAAGGCATTCTTCATGAATAAATAAAAGGGATGTAATTCAATCTTCCACTTAAAATCAAGTCTTAGAGCTGATGTTTTGTTAATATTAAATCATTTACCTCACATGGAGCTGCCATTACACTTTGACTACCTGTGGAAATAAAAACAAAACGTAAATCTCCTGTGGTAAGAATTTACAGTTGAGTCTCACAAAGAAGACCACCTCACTAGGGGGACCAACTCGCATCCAAGGCCATGTATAATCAGTCTCTTGAAAATTCCTTAATAATTGTTAAATACATTCAGATCCTTGCTTATGAGACCACCTCACAAATCAGGCCACTTTAGGTGGTCTTAATAATGAGAATCTACAATAAATCAAACTACTGAAAGCTGAGAGCCGCCATGGCTCCACGGTAAAGTGCTCGAGGGTCACAGGTTTGAGCCTCAACGGAGGCGGCTGGCTTTTCTTGTCCTTCGGATGAGAGAGTAAAAACCGAGGTCCCATGTAAGAGTAGGTGCCAGCACGTTAAAGAACCTTCACTGTTCAATGGCTGTTAGTGTCGAACATAGGCCAAAATTTGAAGCCCTTCACTGGCATATGGTAACGTCTCCATATAAGTGAAAGATTCTTAAGTGGGACATTAAACAACGATACAACAACAACAACAACTGAAAGCTGAGCTAACAAATACTCAAGCCATTTTAGTTCATTCTTGTTCTTCATAATGTTATGAAAGCTTCTGAAAAATAATTGTCCCATTTATGACTGGTTATGTCCCAACTACAGGTGCATTCAAAATTAACTGTTTCATTGTTCAATGTGTTAATTGTTGGTGAACTGAGAACATAGGTATTAAATGAAATAAGTCACTCAGATGTTTTAATCAGAGACAGGAACATATCAGAATTACTATCCATTGTTGGAGAAGTAGCTTGATAGTCCTTCCCATACGCAAGTATAAGGGAGATAACTAAAAAAAATATTGCTCCTAGAAAACTGTGCATACCCACCATAAAGAACATCAAGGTGCTGAAAGTGCTGAAAGCTCGACTTACAAATACGCAGAAAATATTATTGCATTTTTCTTGGCACAATATTATTAATCTTCCTGACAAATAATTGAGCCATTGGAATGACTTGGTACTATAGACTGGTATTGTACCAACTGCGCATTCAAACTTCACTGACGGACAGACTAATGTGTTTCAATGTCTGTGGTAAATAAACGGTCTGGCATCTGTTTTATCGTTGTTATTTTCAAATTATCATTTGCAAACAATGGCAGATCACAGCAACTTGAAACTTGACATTTTTTAATTATTAAAAGACAATTACCATTCACTGAAAAACCTGTACAAACAGAAATAAGGTTTCTTTATTATGTAATTTACTCACTGCAACTAGTATAACACTGGGCTTCCGTAGCGAATCTGTTTCTATTTCCCCCACATCCTCCGTATACAAAACTCTCACATTGATTGGAAGTCACATTGTAGAAGAACATAGGAAAGTAAGCTCTACATTTACCAGTCATGGGTTCCTCTAAACAGTGGTCTGGTAAACCTGTAAATTGTCAAATATGTACTGAGAGGTCAAAGTAATCAACAAACATATCAGAGTAATCAACACACATGTTTGAATCATGAACACACAGGTCTGAGTAATCAATACATACATGTCTGTGTAATCAATACACAGGTATGAGTATTCAACACATGTCTGAGTAATCAACACATGTGTCTGAGTAATCAACATACACATGTCTGAGTAATCAACATACACATGTCTGACTAATCAACACACATGACTGAGTAATCAACAAACATGTCTGAGTAATCAACACATATATCTGAGTAATCAACACTCATAGTCAAATGAGTACTGAGAAATCAATGTAATCAAGACACGTGTTTGAGCAATCAAGACACATAATCAAATGTTTACTGAGAGGTCAAAGTAATCAACAGATAAATATAAATAGAATTGTAAGTAAAACACTCCCTTCTCAGCAATATAACCCAGGTACAATCCTCAGACTGGTTAGGAAAGTACTGTAAAATCAGAAGATTGTGTGGGGATTAAATTTCATTGTTTTAAACATAAAACAAATCCTTTGACATTAAATTTTGTTGCAATAAAACAACATGTTTGTAAATGAAACTATTAGTACGTATTGCTAGATGTAATTTATGTAAAATTTCATCATGGTTTTAATTTTGTTGATAAACAAAAAATCCGAAATAAACAAAATTAAAACCATAACAAAATTTTCTGATTCTACAGTTTGTTAAAGGGAGTTGGGGTCATCAGTTCTGGCAAAATTAGAAGAAATACAAATCTTACCTCCAACACAAGCTCTGTCACAGGCTGCAAGTGTCTTGAAATTGTTTTCATTGCCTTTGCATCCTCCATATACAAATTTCTGACAAGTCTGTGATGTACTATTGTAGAAATATCTTTCTATATTGGCAAAGCACGACCCAGCCAGTGCCTGTTGCTCACAAACAGGAATCTGTTGTCTTTTTGATACTGGAAAAATAATTACATAAGTCAAGAACAGCTATCTCAATGTTCAAATACCTGCTTGTAAAAAATGGTCTAAAATTTGAAAGAAAAACTCACTTACACTTATATAACAGTTGTACTCATATCTAATTTATATCAAAAAAGAAACTGTTGAGAAGAAATAATACATACTCGTATTGAGAGAAACCTTTTAATTATGGCCATATTTGCCCTTAAATGAGAGGGCTAATTTGAAATGAAGGTGAAACTATACAAAACTAAATAATTAAAGCATGGACATTGAGTAATGCCCTTCATTAGTATTATGGTAATTAAGGGCAAATTTAAGACAGGATGGATATGTATTTTCTGTCGTAAAAGGGTGAAAATAACTAGGGGTAAAAATAACTAGTGTCAAAAATAACAAGGGCGAAAATAATTAGGGCAAAAATTTCCATGTATACAGTATGTAAACTAAAAAATATGTATTTACCAATGAGAGGAAATGTACAGGTTTTTCCAGCATCATTGATACAGCATTTCCTGTCACCAAGGCAATCGTCATCACTTTCACAGGGAGCTGTTACTTTTCCCTCCCCAACAACTACACCAGGACATTCGCCAGACTTTGAATTACCCTTAATTCTAGATATTATTTTATCATCTGGTTTTTTAGCAGATTCTGAATCACTCTCAGCAAATTCTAAAAAGGCTACAGCTGGCACAAGTGTCGTGTCGACCCATTTCAGACTGGCATCCTGAGCTTCCTGCCTTTTCAATTCACACTCACTCAAAGCTGTAAATAACAATTATCTGACATCACGTACACTGCATAGTTTATTGATCTTCCATTTTATTAATATTACATTTATTATTGTTATGATTATTGTTATGATTATTGTTATGATTATTATTATTGTTATGATTATTATGATTATTGTTATGATTTCTATTATGATTATTGTTATGATTATTATCATAATTATTGTTAAGATTATTATTATGATTATTGTTATGATTATTATTATGGTTATTGTTATGATTATGGTTATGATTATTGATATGATTATTGCTATGTTTATCATTATGATTATTGTTATGATTATTATTATTTATCATTTTGCTCCATTATGATAATTTCTCAATCTAGCCAATGCAAGTAAGAAATATTCAATTTTCTAATGTAATCTATAACCCACATGTACGAAGTATGTCAATTTATGTCATTTTCAATAGCTTTATAATTTAAATCATTTTTTTTTTTTCAAATAATTGGCCTGACTTGTATTTGCAAAGAAACCTTGTTCATTTATGAGGAAGTCTATGGACCATCCTTCTAAGTTGGTTTGGAAAGTATCTATTTCGTTTTATGAAAACTGCAAGTATTTACAAGTGACAATTGAAATTTACAGCGCCATTTCCTTTTTTGTTCATAGTTAATGGCCTCAACAGAGCACTAATTGCAGAGAAAAAATATTGCTTCTTGGAAATGAAGCCTCAAATAAATTTAAAACACAACATCAGATCAGACTTTCTTCTAAACAAATGAAATTTTTCAAGAATTCATGAAAGCATTAATTTGTTTCAGTTACTGGAATTTAGAATTTGAATTTGAAAGTTGTTTTATGCCACACTCACCAATTTTTCAGTTATATGGTGGCGGCCATTTTTTAAAGCGATATAAGCTGTCACAATGATGATGTTTGTCCCATGACACATAGACGAGCATATGATAAAATGGGTGTTCAAATACATTATTAAACATGTGAAACATTGTAAAAGATCTTCTTTTCGAAATTATTTGTTTTATAAGAATTTAAGTTTTTCTGTACCTTAAAAAATTTGACTGTATTTCCGTATGCAATGACCTTTCAGATAAACTCTTTTTGGCCATATCAAATGTGCTTCAAAATTGGGGCATGGGGATCTTGGTCCTTTACACGCTCGGTCTATCAGCAATCTCAGCCCTTAACATAATCAACTTTTGTTAAAGTCGGCCTATTTTTATGTTTTTCTTTTATTTATTTTTAAAATACAGGACGTGTTTTTATTGGAAAGTGTTATGTAAAATATGTGCTTTACAACACTAACAACTGAATCAAATCAGATGAATATATGAATAAAGATACCAGGTCAATAAAAGAATTTTTTCCAATCTTTAATGTTATCCTGAAATAATTGCTGACATTGCCAAAATCAAAACAACATAACTGTTAAAACTATGTATATCTCATGCTTTACAATCGTGTTGCCATGTCCGGTGGAGTTGGGCAGTTCATATGCGTCGTTGAATGATTGAGCCGATAATGCAATGGGACAAGTTAAAAATAGGACAAGATCACCCGATATACCCGACACATGGACAATTTCAGAAACAAATGTTTTAAAACAACGGAAAAGACCAACTTGGCCTGATTTAAGTATGGAATGATGATGTACGAAAATAAACACAAAGGGTGATAAGAATAGAATACATGTATGTATATTAACTGCAAATCGCATGTGCTTATTGGACACTCGGTATTCTTCGTACAAATTACCGAAAGTTAATTTGCAATGCTCAGGCTAATGGCGGACAAACAAATAAACCTGATATTATGGGTCACGTTTGGGAAGATTGTTGCAATTATACCCATATATTTTTAATTCTAGATGGTCTCTTTGGAATATATATGAAATAAATTATTACATAAAATGGGTATGTAAATTTTTTCACCTACAACAGCTCATATCGCTTTAATGGTGGAGTAGAGAACCTGGGTACAATGTACCTGGGAAGAGTTTTTTATTATTATTCAACAACATTCCTAAAATTTGACAATAACTTTATAGAAACTGAAACCTGAACATTTTACATTCAAAGAAGATGTGTAAAAGAACACGGTAATATAAATCTTGAGAAGCCAGGATAACAAAATAGGAGAATGAAGTACTCAAAGATTACAAAATTTTACTCACACAAATTTATTTTACATCCCCCATATTAACCTGACCTTATATTCAATCTGCTAGACCATAACATTGAAAAAAGTCTTAAATAAACCAAAACAGGATTATTTTTTGCAGAATAATAAAATAATTATCCAGCACCTGAAGCATTGGATATGCTAACTATCATATGACATGTATATCATGTAAGTTTATTTGATGTATGCACAGTAGAAGCAGATACACCTGACCTCAACCACATATGTATTCAGTGAAATGTTTGATATCTAATCTAAAACAATGTACAGGTCTACCAAGGTAAATTAGAACATGTTTACAAACACAACGAGTCTTAATCAAATCATAACCGGGGTGACAAGCTACTTGTCGTCACAGAAGTATTAGAGATTAAGTAATGCATGGAGTCCATACAAGGCAATATGTTTTACCTGTACAACCTATTTTTGGAAAGTAGACCGTATTGTTTTTGTTTCAGACTGAACCAGGATGTACCACTTTACCTTTGTAGACCTATACATACTTTATAACTGTGAAATAAAGCTAATTTTTGGCAATGATTTTTTATTCCAGATGTTTGAAATACAGTGAAATCTCCTTGTCTTAAAAATTCACTGGACCGCCCTTATATTTCTTCAAGATATCCGGAATTCAAGATAAACGAAAGTTGAATTAACATATTTTACTATCCATAAGAATCGGGACACACACGGTATAAAGATATCAGGAACTTCAACTCATCAGATTCCGACATAATAAAATTCCCCTGTACAAGCAAAGAGTATTGTTTTAAAATTGATATCTAAGACCTGACCTATATGTACTTACCCACATTACAATCCACAATATTATTGGTATCATCATAAAACTCCACTTTACAGCCTCCACATGGGTTGATGCGGCACTTGGCATTGGGATTATAAGGACAAGATCTACGTAGACATAAACGTACGTCACAGCATTGTGGAGTGCTGCCATCCGCACAAACTACAACAAAGAAGGGAGACAACTCATATTTGAAATCATGGATTTTGGTGGTTGTGAATCAATCCAGGACTAAAGATTTTATAACCACTTTGTGTATGCAAATGTATCATACATAAATCTTAACTTCTACATCCCCTCATGTCTGCTTGTCTGTCTGTGTGTCTGTGTATGTGTGTCTCTCTCTCTCTCTCTCTCTCTCTCTCTCTCTCTCTCTCTCTCTCTCTCTCTTCCCCCCTCTACCTCTCTCCTACTATACCTGTGTTGATTTTCTGTGGACAACAGTACCCATTTTGACATGAGTATCTGTTTGAACTACAATCTGTATCATCCAGACATTTCTTTGGTTTGCCATCCATCATCATAACCATGCCATTCCATGGACAAACATCTGTATCAATGAGAGTTCAAAGAATACATGTACTTAAGGTATCCATTGTATATTAAAATGAGAATGTTAAATTTGGATATTTCTGCTACAATCTTGGTATATACCAGAAAAAGTAAATTTCATTGAAATATCTAAAAATGAATTTTTCTTTAGATGAAAGAATTATATTTGATATCAATAAAATGTTTTTGAATGATTACTGCACAGCAATCACTCAACAATTAACAATAGATATGTTTTACATATGTCATACACCATTTCCAAGATCCCGCGATAGACCACTTTCTGACATGTGACTTTCATTACCATGTGACAAAATTTAAGGCATATTTTGGACAAAATGGTGGGTACCTGCAGTAAGTCCTGGTCGCTGATATATGATAAAGTTCAGATTGATACAAAAGTCATACAATTAATATTTTAACTCGTAAACATTTTCCTATATCTTAGAGTTGCTGGCTGGGTGTACTCCTGATTTGACTAAATTCGTTTAAATGAATTGTAGTCCATCCCTGGATATTTATATGGTTTATTTTTCTCTCTGGAACCTGATTTATAACTTGGCACCACATATCAGAACTTGCTTTTTGATTTATATTGATTTCCTCTACCCTCCATGGTTAATTCATATTTACCGTGACCAAAGTGCCCTATATTTACTCAAAGTCACATGATCAGTACACTGTATTTTCTGCACCGTTCTGGATCTCGGAAATGCCATATTGAGATAGACATGGATATTAAGGTTTTACAAGGTCCCTGAAAATCTTATATCTGTACATGGGATATACCTATCATAAATATTATAGTACTTTACCGGGCATCACATTTTGACTTTTTATACAATGGAAACCTTAAACAGAATCTTAAAAGTATTTGTAAAAAGAATATACCTCAACAAGATGAGTGTTTGAAAAACAACTTTGTAAAGGGGAATTAAGTCATTTAGGGGAAGTAAGTCATTAAGGGGGAAGTAAGTCATTCAAGAAGATTTTCGATATCCATAACTCTGGCAAATCGCCAACTTTTGGCCATAATCATTCTTGTCGTAGGTTTGACTGATTTTTAAAATTTTCATATTAAATTTGGTTAAATTTTGAGGAAAAAAAACCCCTAAATGACTCCTATACTGGCTATATGACAGAAACCGAAATGTTGCAAATAGATGAACAGAAAAAAATATATATATGGACAGATAGTCAAACCGACAAATGCAATGCCTAAAACCAATAAGCCTCTGATCTTCTTCAATCTCCCAAATATTAAAACAACAAAGCCAAATTTGCTTTTACAATGAAATACTTATCACAAAAGCATCCAAAAACTTTCTTTTAAAATAGATTGGAGGTAGGCGTTATGTTTTCTAATGTTTGCATAACCCATAAGACTGAGGTGGGAATGGAAGTACATTGTTTTTTGTTTTTTTTATTTCATCTTTTTATTCGAGTTTCATCTTTGGTATATCACATACATCAGTTTTACGCAACAATAAATATGACAGACTCTAACGTTTTTTCACATCCTTAAAACTTTCTATATACTCTAATGAAGATTAAGAAAAACATGTATACAGCAAAATGAAAATAAGACTACAGTTAAGCTCTAATAATCTGGATCCTGGTCATCTGCACTTTTCAATTGTACAATTTACAAGACACTTTTGTAAACTTGCCAAAACATTTTAATCCTCCCATCCCCTTAAATGATATTCAATTGTCTTGAATAAGAAAAACTGTTAAGAAGAATTTCTCTCAGTTCTAACATATATGTCAAAATATCACATAACTTACCAGTGGTCAGTTTTGCTGGACAACAATAACCCTCTTGGCATGTGTAGGAGCCCATTCCAGATCCCTGACACTCAATGTTGTCTGTACATGTTCTGGGTTGGTTGTCAGACATTAAAGCTTTACCATTTTGTGGACAGCTTTCTGATGGTAAAAAAGAGGATTACAACCTACAGCAAACTAACTATTTCTACCCTAAAAATTATGATAGACTTGTCATTTACAATAGAATGGAACATACCATTACAACACTTAGTGATGAACAGGTTGAGAAGGTGGTAAAGTACCTTAAGTCACAATATGTATTGAAATAACTTCATAATAAGAAGAAATAAACAAATTAATTTATTATGTTGCTATGATACCAGGCAGGTAATGTGTAGATTCAATATAACGACAATATCCATCTTTTATCATGGTCCACTTACTTACATTCTGTAAAGAGTGTAGAATGATCCACTCACTTACACCTTGTTAACAGTGTAAAATGATCCACTCACTTACATCTTTAAACAGTGTAAAATGATCCACTCTCATTCATCTTGTAAACAGTGTAAAATGATCCACTCACTTACATCTTTAAACAGTGTAAAATGATCCACTCACATTCATCTTGTAAACAGTGTAAAATGATCCACTCACATTCATCTTGTAAACAGTGTAAAATGAGCCACTCACTTACATCTTTAAACAGTGTAAAATTATCCACTCACTTATATCTTGTTAACAGTGTAAAATGATCCACTCGCTTACATTTTGTTAAACAGTGTAAAATGATCCACTCGCTTACATCCTGTAAACAGTGCAAAATGATCCACTGATTTACATCTTTAAAGTGTAAAATTATCACTTACATCTGACTAAAAGCCTTACATGCACCAAGTACTTACTAGTATTAATCTTCTGTGGACAACAGAAATTGTTCACACATCTATAGAATCCACTCCCACTGTTGAGGCAATCAGCTGTCAGTGTACAGGTTTTGGGCTTTCCATCAGAGATCAACACCAAAGCTTTGTTAGGACACATGGCTACAAATATAGTAAATCTGATTTCAACAATAATGTCAATTTCATACATTCCAATAAGTTTCTTTTTACCATATAGGTATAGCTTACAGGTTATTGCGCAGGTTCTTTTAGTTATTGTTAAAACATTATATGCGTAAAATGTAAGTATAGTACACAATACTGTAATTTATCCAAGGAATGTGTCATGTTTGGATCAAACCTTATTCACAAATATAGAAACTGTTGTTTATTGATGAATACAGTATTAAAACAGTTTGTTAAATATTTACCAGTTTATCTTAATACAAATATCAAAACAATATGCTGAAAATAAACTAAACGAAGATGAGTATACTTTTTGGTATATCATATCCCATATTTTCATTTTCATTGGGCAATAGTATTTTTTTCCAAACCCATCTGTAAAATTTCACTGGACAACATTATTTTCCACATACCTGATATTTTCATTTTCATTGGACAACAGTATTTTCCACATACCTGATATCTTCATTTTCAATGGGCAACAGTATTTTCCACATACCTGATATTTTCATTTTCACTGGACAACATTATTTTCCACATACCTGATATTTTCATTTTCACTGGACAACAGTATTTTCCACATACCTGATATCTTCATTTTCACTAGACAACAGTATTTTCCACATACCTGATATTTTCATTTTCATTGGACAACAGTATTTCACATACCTGATATTTTCATTTTCACTGAACAACAGTATTTTCCACATACCTGATATTTTCATTTTCATTGGACAACAGTATTTTCCACATACCTGATATTTTCAGTTTCATTGGACAACAGTATTTTCCACATACCTGATATTTTCAGTTTCATTGGACAACAGTATTTTCCACATACCTGATATTTTCATTTTCACTGGACAACAGTATTTTCCACATACCTGATATTTTCATTTTCATTGGACAACAGTATTTTCCACATACCTGATATTTTCATTTTCACTGGACAACAGTATTTTCCCATACCTGATATTTTCATTTTCACTGGACAACAGTATTTCATCACATGCCTGATATGTTCATTTTCATTGGACAACAGTATAACTGATATGTTCATTTTCACTGGATAACAGTATTTTTCACATACCTGTTATATTGATTTTCATTGGACAACAGTATTTGTTCCCGTCTTTGCTGACCTGGCAACTATAGGATTTTCTTAGACAGTCATCCGAAGAGTTACAACTTTTAGGTGTGCCGTCCATTCTCAGTGGGATACCTCTGTTTGGACAAATATCTGAAATACAAATCAAATGTCAATATTTCATTTTTGAAATATAAAATTCCTTAGTTATTTATCTCAAATAATTTAGCATGGAAATTTGAGTAAAATTTAAACTCCACAAAAACTTTAAAGAAAAAAAAAATATGTGCTGTAATTCAAACCTTGGAAAATACAGTCAAACTTGCATTAAAGGCCACCTCTGTATAAAGGACAACTGCCTATAAAGGCCACTCCAACATAACCTTTATTAACCTTCTTATAATGAATAAATCTCTTTTTATAAAGGCCACCTGTCTATAACAGCCACTTTTTCCTGTTCCCTTGAGTGGCCTTAATAGAAAAGTTTGACTCCAGATCCAGAAAAGTCAGAATTTCAAAATTCAAAGTCATCATTGGTATAGTAAAATGCATAACACCTGGTGGGATGGAGACTCATCAACAATTTTCTCGACCAGGGCAAGTTTAGCTTTTAGGTAATAAATTCCTACTTGTCACCATACATAAGGGAGTACCCAGTGAGGAATTAAAAGTTTTTTCACGTGCAGCTTGTCATAACCGAAAAGTGAGTAGAATCATCTGTATGACAATCAAAAAGTTACTCCACCCTGCCAGCTTGAATTGGTCTATACAAAAATTGTAAATTTTTGGCATGTGATTTTTTCCATTTAATTCATAGCTGAATCTTCCCAAAAGTATGAAGAAAGAATTGATGTAAAATTTTCATCTAAAAATTAAAATAAAAGAATTCAAATCAATAGAATTCAAACAGCTTTGTAATCCATACTAGCACGAAAGATCAACTTAAATATAATGTGTTCAAGGGGAGATAACTTGTTTAATATGTCATGTACAGTGAAACCTCATTATGAAGACCACCTTTCTAAATGGCTCAAAGTAGTCTTATTAGTGAAGTGGTCTCTGAAGTGAGGTTCTGTTCTTTTCTAATTTTTATTAAGAGATTGGAAATTTATGGTCGGAAATGCAAGTTGGTCTCCTAAGTGAGGTGTCATTTATGTGAGGTTCCACTATACTACATTTACCTGTATTAAATCTTTGTGGACAGCAGTACATGGAACCTGGTGTACCCTGACAGCTAAATGAAGCATCCCCACAATCTTCCGATGTGGTGCATGTCTTTGGTTGTCCATCTCTCATTAAAACAAAACCTCTGTTTGTACACAAACCTGAAATGATTTGCAAAAAATTGTTTCATCTAATGTTTTGTAACCATTATTTCAATTCTGTGTGTTTTGGAATGCAAATTTAAACTACAGTGAAACTTGTATATAAAGACCCCCTTATAGGGAAGTGGTCTTTATATAGAGATTGATTTGTACACAAACGGTACTATTGGGGAAAGCAAAAACAGTTTTTATGACCAGGTGATCTTTATACACAGGTGTTCACTAAAGCAGGTTTTAATGTAAAGGTCAAAAGAGCCCTAATGATCCTCTGAGACCCTATCCTGACATGCAATCCACTAATCTCAGAGTTATTTAAAGGGAAGAAGGACACCTGGTCATGTGACCAGAATGTCAGTATAGTAACATAAACTGGAACTGGTGTTGGCAATCTAAACAAAGATGGTAAACAAAACAAATTTGTCTACAAAGGACTTAAACTGAATGGTAAATTCACATGAAGAAGTAAATTAAATTGTTCTTTGTGAAAAAAATAATAATTTAACAGTCATGTGTTTTTGTGTCAGCTATGAAACACAGCTTCACATTGTCGGGCATCTTTTGTCCCTCTGTCGGTTTCTCTGGGTAAAGTCACGTATTTACATCAATTATCATTACTTTTTTATTGTATATGATACTTTTGTGAAATTTACAGGATAGGTTCATTGTAATAAGGTGCATTGCCTAGTCAAGGTCAAGGTCATGTTCAATGTCACACTCAAGGTCAAATGGTGGTACAGTCTTCTCTTAAAGAATTTTTTGTTAAAAAATACCCAATTTTGGCATACTTCAATGTGGTATTTCTTCGCTATATACCCACAACTTGTTTTCTTGACTCTAAATAATTGTTAACCATTGTGAACTGATAATTTACAGAAAAAATATAAAAAATTTGATGACTAAATTTTTAGCAGTAACCGAATTTCAGATTTAGGTGTTATAAAAATTTGGTATTTTGTGGGTTACAGTTTTCAATCTTTCATCCTCTTTATCCACCAGCTCTAATAAAAGCATAAAAACACATTGATACCATTGCTTTAGATCCAATTTTACCAAGTTAGCTAGAAAAATATTGAATTTTGTAAATAAATGATTGTTGTTTAATAATGAATAGAACAGTTGATAAAAAGAATCAAAATTCTGGAAAGGGGCATAACTCTTGCATATGTGAATATCCCTTATATACCCACAAATGTGCCAGATTATTCATTCTATTAATTCATACATTCATTATGAATAAGTATGCAAAAAATAAGAAAAAATTGATGATAAGTTTTTTGTATACCCCAGGGTACCCTTCTTCCCCTTAATCATAGGAGTTCACAAATGGGCACAAAGTCACCTAATTAACTCAATAGTCAAGCTCCGATATTTTTGTGATTTTAAGATGAAAACACATAGAATTTATGCTGCAACAAAACATATTTGTATATATATATATTGCATACAGATGTAAATAATGATGAAAATTATTGCTCGTTAGAAGAAAACCTCAGAGGTACCAACAAATGCTGTACCAACAAATAGTAGTACCTATACTGTCTCATAAAAGAGGTATTTTTCTTTTTTAATTAGAAATTTAATATTTTATGTCAATGATGAAAATCCATTTCCTAGTTAGCCACATCTAGAAGTTATACAAAAACTACTGGGTATAGTCAAAATAACAAGATAAAAGTTAAGATTTAGAACATGCTTTAGCGACCACCTGTTCATAAAGACTATTTTTTGCTGTTCCCGACAGTACCATTTGTGTACTAATCAACCTCTATATAAAGACCACCTCCCTGTTAAGACTGGTATTGTTGTGCCCCTAAGGGGGTCTTTATATACAAGTGGTGTCTTTGGGACCTGGGCTATGTGTACATTATAATTATATATATGATAAGTTTGTTACTTGTTCTGTACCCTAGAAAGGCCCAATTATTTTTTAAAGAAATTAAAAAAATGTTCCAAAATAACCAAAAAATGCATGGCATCAGAACCCAATAACAAATAAAACTCCTAAAGTGACTTCAGATCTTCACTGGATCTTGATGGCTCAGAAATCACAATCTCACAGTTCTAAATCTCACAAAGTTTTTAGAGGTAATGTGGACTTCCAGGCATCTTGAGTCACCTGTGTTTACATAGACGACTTAAAAAACAATTTAAAAATACCTATACATGGTTCTTTGATGGTGTCAGATAGGGTCAAGACTTAGAACTGAATTTGGCTGTGGACTCTCCAACCTGAGGATGTTTCAGAGTTCTTTGTCCAATATTTACTGTGTTTGCATATTGTCCCATGGGATTCCCTACAGTTAATATTTTAGGATCAAGTAAGACAGTGGTAAGTACACTCAGTTCTGAGCAATTTGATTAGAAATCCATTCCATAGATTGGACATGGACATCGGGATTATATCAGATGGTATGGTGGTGCTAGGCTGCCAGCTGTAAAATGTGTGTTTGCCTGCATACTCTGGTTTCCTTCCACAGTTACTACGCCTTAAGGTCAATATCAAAGACAACAAGAGACATTAATATAAATTGTATAACTTGTTTGTTAATTTGTCAAAAAGTAAAGTTTACACTGGCATTTATATTTTATCTGTACTTTTTTATACTGATTAACTATATATAATTTATTACATGAAAACTTCATGATTCCATTTGACCCTATTTTGCTTCAGTTATGTCCCTTGAATCGAGATAAAAAATTCTTGGGAGATTAATTCTAGTATTACTTACCAGCGTTTATTGGGGAAGGACAACAGACACCATTTTCACATGTAGATGGCATACCACAAGACTTAGAATTTGTACATTTTTTTATGTTGCCATCCGCATCTTTCAATGGTTGAACTCTCCGTCTGCATTTACCTGAAATCATAAGTCATTTATTTTTTTAAATTATTTGACTTTTAAATATGTTTATACAGTGGAACCTGTCTTCTGAGACCACTCTCAAGAAAGACCACCTGTCTTCTGAGACCACTCTCAAGAAAGACCACCTGTCTTCTGAGACCACTCTTATGAATGACCACCTGTCTTCTGAGGTCACTCTCAAGAAAGACCACCTGTCTTCTGAGACCACTCTCAAGAAAGATCACCTGTCTTCTGAGACCACTCTCAAGAAAGATCACCTGTCTTCTGAGACCACTCTCAAGAGAGATCACCTGTCTTCTGAGACCACTCTCAAGAAAGATCACCTGTCTTCTGAGACCACTCTTATGAACAACCACCTGTCTTATGAGGCCACTCTCATGTAAGGCCACCTGTCTTGTGAGACCTGACAGTCTGAAAACCACTTGGTTAAATAATCTTCTAGATAAAACCTCTTTTGAGAGGACCACCTGTCTTGAGAGACCACATTTCAGTGGCAGATGGGATGGCCTTTCAAGACAGGTTCCACTGTAACATAAAAAATCTCTAAAAATTTAATCTTTTTAAAACAGAAACATTTTTTTTTCAGTCAAATCATTGCAAGATATTAACTGTTAGACTTCTGACAACTTTAGGATGTGTCCATGACATGTTGTAATTCTACAAGAGAAGATAACTCTTTTTCACTCTTTTCAGAAAATCATATGTAAAATAGTTGACATTTTATGGGAGGGGCTGTGATTCTTTTTATCAAATTCTCTGTTATACAGACAATGTAGATACTTGCCGAGTAAATGTAAAATGAAGCAGTTTGTACATTACCACAATTTGCAACAATTTTCTAAATTCTCTATACCTCGCATTCAATTTTGGTATATATATATATATATATATATATATATGTGTGTGTTAAACTATATAAGAATCTCAGCTACCAAATTATTTATCTTCAGGATGTCCAGGAGACAAATATAAAAATCCTCTGAGCATTGGACAAACAGGAAACTCTGGAAATCCAGAGTTGGGATCAGGTGCCAATAACCATTCACATGTGGCACTTGATTATATTGATGCTCAAATTATTAAAATTGCTAGGTACATCATGATGGGTTCATCCTCACAATAGCATGCTGACTGCTAAAGTTCAATGTTTCATGAGATGCAAATCCATTTGAAATGTTTCCTCTAGAAATTTCATAAAAAATTACTGTAAGAATTTACATGTTGATTTTAATCCTGTACTAAGATTTAATTATTGCATTCTTTGTTAAACTTTTCATGACACCGATATGTCTAACTTTTACCAACACCATTGTGACTGCATGCAATTGTTTCATTACTATTTTAACCATCACCAAACATTTCAACATTTCTAAAATTATTTCTACCCAGCTCCAGTGTATTTTAATTTTTGTAAAAATTAATAAATTTTGAAATCATATTAAAGTCCACATACACACGCATACATTGACACACACACACACACACACTTGCACACACATTGACACAAAACACACACTGAATCAAAAAAAAACACACACACACACACACACACACACACACACACACACACACACACACACACACACACACACACACACATTGAAAGTTCGAAACTTTGTCAATGCCAATGTATCAATAATCATGCATCTAATAAATAAAACATACTAGACATTAAAATCACCATGGAAACCAAAGTAACGCTTATTTAAAGTACCAAAGGATATCAGGGACGTACTTAAAGTGTACAACTAAGCACATCACAGTAAAGATATGAAAACTTGTTACATGTACCTTACAACTCCATAGACCATAATAGATTGGTCTACAATAACAGAACAGAACATACAATTGAGATACTTGGGGTGAAGGATTCAGAAGAACTTTGAAAACCAATTATAGACATCAAGTTTTAAACTGTAGAATAGTAAAGGTAAATAGAATGTAAGTCTGTCAAATGATGAAACATTTGATAGATAATACAATACAAAACTGGTAAATGAGTAAAGGGAGATAAACAATACAAAACTGGTAAACGAGTAAAGGGAGATAAACAATACAAAATCGGTAAATGAGTAAAGGGAGATAAATAAGTAGCTCCCATTAGATAACCTCTACAGAGGCTGATAACCAACTAGAAGAAAGATCAAAAGTAAACAAGAAAATGAACCATGATCATATGAGAGATACACAATACAAAACTAGTAAACGAGTAAAGGGAGATAAATAAGTAGTTCCCAAGATAACCTCTACAGAGGCTGATAACCAACTAGAAGAAAGATCAAAAGTAAACAAGAAAACGAACCATGATCATATGAGAGATACACAATACAAAACTAGTAAACGAGTAAAGGGAGATAAATAAGTAGTTCCCAAGATAAACTCTACAGAGGCTGATAACCAACTAGAAGAAAGATCAAAAGTAAACAAGAAAATGAACCATGATCATATGAGAGATACACAATAAAAAAACTGGTAAACCAGTAAAGGGAGATAAATAAGGAGTTCCCAAGATAACCTCTACATGGGTTAATAACAAACTAGAAGAAAGATCAAAAGTAAGCAAGAAAATTGAATCATGGTCATAAAAATAGGTATACATCACAAAACAGGCAAAGCAGTAACACGAGAATAAGAAGCTCCCAAGAAAAACCCTACAGGTCCTGATAACTTCCTAGAAAAAAAAATCAAAAGTAAGCAAGAAAAATGAATCATGGTATATAAAAAAAACAAACATACAATGCAAGACTGGCAAACCAGTAGTGGGAGAAGAAGTAGTAACTCCTCAGAAAAACAATGCAGGGCCTGATAACTACCTTAAAAAAAAGATCAAAAGTAAACAAGATAAATGAATCATAATCCAATACACAAGATAGAAATATAGTTAGTTGTGAGTATACAAGGATGGAAAAATGTCATAAAAAGAGAAACTTTTGGCATCAGTGGGTAATGCAGGTAAGTAAATGAGGAACTTTGGAAAGCATTAGCATTTACTGATTAGTATACATACCAACGGCATAAAATGTGTGTAACTAAAATCAGCCAGGAAGATATCGTTCATAAGTCATGAAACTTTATATTGACTGAATCTTCAAAATGTTGTGTAAAATATCAGATTCAAAGAATTGACCATTTGTACTACTTTAAAGAGGAAATGTGTCTCATCTTGAAACAATGTCATCTAATGTAGCCATCATCATTAAAACTCAAAAGTTTCTCACCTGAAAATTATGCTTAACTTGCAAAGAAAACCAATAGAAAACCTTTGGGAGAAATGAGTGTTACATTGAAAGAGATAATAAGCATTCTGCTTCAACGTGCCACCAAAAAATATCCTTGAAACAATCAACTTGATATTAATCAAGGGAGATTTAGCAACTCCAAAAGATTCCCAGCATGCACCATCACCTGAGACATGTTCTGTATTATTTTACCTGTATCATCACCATCATTGTGGTCACTGGTTTGTAATTTTGGACAACAATGTCCATCTTGACATGAAAAACTCTGCACACCACAATCAGTGTCCATGTTACATGTTTTGGGAACGCCATCAGACATAAGCACTTCACTTTGGTTTGGACATAAGCCTACAAGGTTAAAGATCTCAAGTGCACTAAGGGGAGGTAACTCGTGTAATGGATACTAAGATGTTTTATCAAAGTTTGCATCAATGATCATGAAGGCATGCACATCAAAACAAAATTAGATAGACATGCTATCCAAACTGTATTTAATCTGTTTTGCCATCAGAAACTTTTCAGGAAAAATATTTACGAAAAATTACTTTTGTACATTCTAATAAGTAGGAGTTATTTTCTTTACCATTCCTTCAAAACATTTGTCTGCATTTTGATTTTTCATGAAAAAATCTTGTCAGTTCAACAAAAAAGAAAATAATTATAACAAACATTTTGTGACATTCAGTACTATAAACAATTTTTTGTAATTAAACAGTTATACAACAGTATGTACTAAAGATACATGTAACACCTCTTCACTGTTAAAGCTGAAAACCAACACATGAAAAAGCTGTATCCCAAAACCAGAACACTAGATAAATAGGAGATGAACAAGAAGATAAAGTATGACCCACTGTGTCAGTAAGAACATGCAATAAGACATGTGTCTGCATTGTGTGAATGTTTAAGAAATACGGTGAAATACATTAAAATCTAAAGCCTGAGAATTTTCTCCATTTCAGCTAATTCTGAGATTGTCAATATAACTTTCAGAAATGCTTTCCATTTATTGGAGATGAGGAAAAACAAGGAAATGTTTTGAAGTGCTTTCCTATCCCACTGGAAAAGATAGTTGTTTATTTGTTTTAATGGTTTTTTTTATATCCTGTCTTTAATATGACTGCATTTTTTTTTTTTATTTTTTTTTTTTTTACCTTTTGTATTTTTTTTTATATAATGGCCTTGAGATTAATAGATCAAATTGTCTGCTTTTTCAATATTGTATAAAATCACAGGTTTCATAACCTGAAAGTGGTTGTCCTGGTAACATGTGGGTATTTTTCAAAACCTTTTAAACAGATGTGAGGATATGTCAATATTGGGAAGAAAAAGAAACAGCAAGATCACTGAAGGAGGTCAATGCAGCCCCAGCCAAACAGCAGAAAGCAGATATTAACAGAAAAGTGAAGCAATTACACATTGTTTTTGTGTAAAATGAAGACCACAATATTTTCTATATAGATACAGAAACTGGTCTTCACTAATGATATTAGCCAAGTGCAAGGCAATGCAAATTGTTCTCAAACCAGTGTCTGTCTGTCATCTGAGAAGAATTTAAAAATGCACTGCAAACCGGACTGAGCTTAGAAATATAGCAAGAACGATTCAGATCCTCAGCCAAAATGAATAGAAAATAATAGTTCAATTCATCAATTATCCCTTTCTTTCATAAATAAGCTTGACCATCCATGAAAATGGAAGATTCCATTCCAAAAGAAGGGATTATCAATGATTTAAGGACATGCAAACTGATGTGGGACTAAAGAATAGAGCAGATGGGATTAGTTAAAGTCAAGAGCCAAGGATCAGATTATATGTTCATATATGATATGCGTCAAGTTCAGATATACCTGCTGAGAACTGACAAAGTCGTTCATAAAACTCAGAACCAGTCAAGGGCACTTTGGTCACATGAGTTTTATCAGAATATTTTGTGCATCTTCCATTATTGTCCTTTTGATAAACAATGCCAATACAATCGGCAATTGTGTCTCTATCACATGCGGCTTTGCACGCTTCAACTGATGGCATGGTTCCCGTGGCAACCACACCAACATATGTCACTGTAGTGTCTATGTACCGTCGATATATACATATCGGCCCTGTAACATATCATGAACGGAGGAATTTTGATGATTATTTGAAATAAATATTTAGATGAAAATAAACAATCCATTCCAATTTTCAGTTAAACCGATGTTACTTATGTAGTCTTGGGTTCTCACATGGACACATTTGAATGTTAAAGAGCTTCATGAGGTGTTAAAAAATTTAAAAGTTATAAAGATAATATTAGGTAAAATGATGAAGAAGATGATGATGTTGCTGATGATGTAAAAGAAAATGTTGATGATGATTAAGATGATGATGATGATGATGATGATAAAGATGGAAAGATGATGATGTTGATGATTTATATAAGGATGATTATTTTAGCAAAACTAATGATGATGATTATAATAAAGTTAAATTCAACTAAAGTGATGATAATGATAGTGATAACGATAGTGATAATGATAGTGATAACGATAGTGATAATTATAGTGATAATGATTAATATTATTTCATTATTAAATCACAACACTTTCAAATCTAATTTCAAAATCTTCCATTGTAAAATAAAATCCCCAACCAATGTTAAATAAACCAAAAGGCAAAAAAAAAACACAAACAAATAAAACAAAAAACCAAAAAATAAACTTTTAAATAATAGCAAGCATTCTCTGGCATACTCCTTAGGACAAGATGCATAACACTGAATAAATAGGATATGTAAATAAAAACCTGATTACATGTACCCAGGTATTTACATGTACCTGGGCATTTACATGTTCCCGGGTGTTTACATGTACCCAGGTATTTGCATGTGCCCAGGTATATACATGTACCCAGGTATTTACATGTACCCAGGTATTTACATGTACCCAGGTACATGTAAGTTTGTAGAATAATCCCCACTTTTCAGCCAAAGTATAAAATATAATGTTACACTTTCAATAAAAACACAAAAATTCTAGAACTAATTATTCAGGTGTTGGAGGTTGAAAATAATCAAAAACTAGGTCATTGATTTAAGACTATGAATCGGTCATGGAAAAAACATTTTAACGCATTTATTTCAATAATATCATTGCAAAAACTTTTAAAGTTCTCGAAGAGTTTTTTTTTAATTTAATAAGAATAAACTCCTCAACTACTGAGACTACAAGTATAAATCTGGGTACTTAACCCACAACAAGGGTCAGAGGACAGACTTTTTTTTTACAACAGATCAGTAATTGGTTCCTTCAACAATATTTTTATTCTTGTTAAATTCCCACACAGCCAACATCCTAATTTTTACATCTTAGTATTTACCTGGGTATAATCTGTTTTTGATAACCTGGGTAAATTTGATCCTTCAGGGGTGAATGGGTTAATACCCTTTTGTTTTCTGCTATTAACTGGGTTAATGATATTTGTCGACATGGAAACTCTACTGGTCAGAGACCAATTGAAGGAACCAATTACTGATCTGGTCAGAGACCAGTAGCCAGGTAGGACCAGTAGCCAGGTAGGACCAGTAGCGAGCTAATACATTATTTTGGCTATACAGAACACAGTTTTTTTAGATTTATTTAGATCATTAATCAGCTGTTGGACATTTTTCTCAAACAGAAGGAACAAAATATAGTCATGGTACAAAAGCCTATTAAAGATTATATCATGCCATAACCAGCTACTGGTCCTAGCTGGCTACTGGTCCTAGCTGGCTACTGGTCCCCAACCAGTAGCTCACAGCAATCATAAATATAATACCAAAACGAATCAGGTGACTGAAGCATTATCAACGCTGTGGAATTAAAAGGTCGTAACTGCAATTTTACAAACTTTTCAGTAGAAGGAAAAAACTTATTTTCAATTAGACTAACACAGATATTGTAACAGTAATTTGCACAATTGTAATCAAAACCTAAGTAAAACTAGACTATAAATAGCAATGATTGATTCAAAATATTTCATGTGAAAGCTGAATTATAGTCTGAGCCAGGAGTCAGGAATTTCAAAATGAATTTGTAAAGCAACCAATCGTCAAAATAAAAATATCTAACTGATATAATTAACAAAGAAAAAGTTTAATCTATATCTTTTCTACATACTTTTTTCTTTGTTTGGTTGCTTCAATTTTTGAAAACACTCTTCTTACGGCAATCTCTGTGTTATCCATGCGATGTCAAATAATTGGGTCATGTGAGAAATCATTAATATTCTTGCACCTCTCTTGACAAAAGAGTTATATGAAGAAGAATAACTCCCAATATATATTATTGTCGTAAAGAAATGGTCGATTGTGTAATAACAGATCATTGAGCCAGGCTAAATCAGTATTACTAATAAACGTTCCCTTTCTTTTACTTCTGCTCTCAAACTTCGAAAGATGGCTGCCATTACTTATGGTAAAAATATTTGGCACAGACTATAGATGTAAATACGACCTTTCAACCCATGATACCCAAATTAATGGTACAGTAATTTGGGTCGTGACTGCCACTTACAACCTTTTGTGACTGACTTTATCTGGTTATTTTAGTTTGTATCTGTCACTGGCGACCTTTCATAAGTCACTTTTTCTTAATTTTTGACTTGATTTTTTCACAGGAGGATGCCGAATTGAAAACTATCAAAAATAAGAAAAAACATAAAAGGTCCTAAGTGAGAGTTACAACTTTCATTTCCACAGCGTTATTATGTATATCTACTGGATCCATGACTTGAATTACATTGATAATATAGTCCTAAGGTTTGTTTTATGACCAAGTGTGTGTGTGTGTGTGAGTGTTGGGGGGCGATTTAGTCACCAATTATTCTACAAACTATATATTAAATTTTTTCAAAATCACATCAATCAGTTTCTTACCAATGTTGATTTTGCCTGGACAACAGAAGCCAGATTCACAACTTGCCGAACGTGGACATTGTCCCTGGGAGCCACATCTCCTGTTTGTTGTCCTTCCATCTAAACATGTATGTGTTTGAGAAGTTACTGCAACTAGAAAAAATTGTGAAGATTGATTTATAGTTTAGAATGTATATGTTACTTGGGAAATAATAGACCCTTTAATGATAACTGTGGTCCTGTAACTTTGAGTGGCAAAATGACACAGATTCCACCCCCCCCCCCAAAAAAAAAAACATCAAGAAAGAATCAGTTACTATTATGACGTCTATGTTTTTGCGCGTATCTATCATTTTGCCAAAAAATTGTGAAGATTGATTTATAGTTCAGAACGTATATGTTACTCCAAACTTAAAAGGGAAATAATAGAACTTTTTATGATAACTGTGGTCCCGTAACTTTGAGTGGCAAAATGATACAGACCCCCCCCCAAAAAAAAAACAAAAACAAGAATTTGATACTATAACAACGTCTATGTTTTTGCGGGTAACTCTATCATTTTGCCACTCATAGTTACTAGACTGCAGTTAACGTGAAAGTGTCTATAGTATATTATTCAAACAAAAACTAACCATTTAGTTAAGATACACTTTCGTTTTCTCCATTAAATTACACAAAATAGATTGGATTATTTGTGGACAAAGAGACTTAACTTAACAAAGGTCATAAAAATAATACCATAACGCCTCGGACAGCAGAATCCCTCAGTACAAGCATTGGTGCTAGGACATGGATTTTCGTTGTCACAAGTTGTATTTGTCGTAAACACTCCATCTGGACATGTATATTCTGTGAAAACATAGGAGACTAAACTTGTTTGAGAAATACCATGCTCATGACAGCTAAGTCACACATGAAAAATTTAAAATCCCCAAAACTTCAACAAATATTGCTGTTTTGTTGCCATTATCCTAAAAGTAATACAAGTACATAAAAATATGAAGCAAATAATGGCTAGGTGGTTTTAAGAAGAGGTTGAAAATGTTCAAAAGTCTATATACAGTATAATCTGTCTATTTCTCATTGCTGTGGGACCAACTTGAAAATTCTGAATAGACAGATTTCAGATTGGTGAGGATTTTTGTTTGGACAGAATTAACATAGATATATGCTATATTCTACTATAAGTATTGTTTTAAGATCCATATACTTCACCAAACATTACCATTTGGTAAACAACCAATTGATAAATGAGATACGATGAGAACAAATTCAATTTTATTTGCAAAGCAGTTATATCTTTTGGCATATTCGTAACACAGTCAAACCTGCCTTAAAGGTCACCTGTTTTCACCAGCCACTCCTCTTCAACAGCCAGTTTCCGTTTTCCCCCAATCAATTTTATTATATAAACATACCTAAACCAGAAGCCACCTGTCTAGCACGACCAATGGCCATAGATATAGAGGACAAAATGTTTGGTCACACTGTTACCAGCAGCCATTTTTTTAGGATAGTTGATCGGACAATCTATTTTTAGAAAACCTGTAGACAGGTTAGCTGGGCAGCACTGTAATGTACATGATTTTGACACCTGATCATCTTAACATCAAATTGTCATGTAATGGTATGTGAATATACATATGTTGCTATAAACTGCATAATGGACACCAATTTTCTAGTGATTTTTGTCAACCTGGAACCAAAGGCCACCTGTCTTATGCAGTCACTTTTTCAATTTCCCTTAAGTGGCTGCTGAAAACAGGTTTGACTGTACATATAATGTATGTTATGCATCTTTTTAAATAACCATATACAAACATTGAATAGCTATAGGTGTGTGTTGAGCTTATAAGAATCAAAGGGAATACAGGGTGCCTATTAAGTAATTATGGACAAATTTTATGATCGAAATACAAGATGTCTAATTAAGTAATTATGGACAAATTCTATGTTCAGAATTCAGATTGGACAAGATTCGGAATACAAGATATACAGTAAAACCTGCTTTAGGTGACCACCTGGTTATAAAGACCACCTGGTCACAAAGATCATTTTTTTGCTGTATCCTACAGTACCATTTGTGTACAAATCAACCTCTATATAAAGACCACCTCCCTAAAAAGACCAGTTATCTTGTGTCCCTAAGGAGTTTGTTATATACAACTTTCTCTGTAAATGTGTAAACAAGTAATAGTAAAATATGTTAAGACCAAATCATCTGACCGGAATAAAGCAAATATTGAAATACTCAAGATACGAAACAGACAGATTATACTGTATAAACATTGTATATCTTAAATCAGAATTCAGTATGATTGATTCAAAAAAAAAAAAAAGAAGAAGATATATACCGCCAGTGTCTCTTCTTAGTCTCAATTTTGAATTCTGAGGAACTGAAAAATAAAGAAAGCTGATATGAACTTAGTAGCATAATAAACATTTGCATAAGACGATTTTCTTAACTTAATGTTTTTAAAAGCAAAAGAAGTGAACTGAAGTTTTGTGTAGATATGTTTCATAGATATACATACCAGTTAACCCTAGTGGTTCCATGCAGTGGTAACCACAGCCATTTGAGCAACATTTCTTCTCTGCATCACAATCATCATCCGATGAACAAGAGTTGTTACAGAAAAGATCAAATCTAGGTAAGGATAGAACATTTGGACACACACCAGGCTTTGTGGCTGTAACAGACAGATATATAAAACTACAGAGTGGCTCATATGTGAAGTGTGGCAGTATTTAGAGCATTGTGACTGTAATATATATATATAATACAACAAAGTGGCTCATATGGAAAGTGTGGCAGTATTTAGGGCTTTGTGGCTGTAACAGACAAATATATAAAACTACAAGTGACTCAAATGTGACATGTGGCAGTATTTAGAGCATTGTGGCTGTAATAGACAAATATATAAAACTACCGAGTAGCTCATGTGTGAGTGTGGCAGTATTTAGAGCATTGTGGCTGTAATAGACAAATATATAAAACTACAGAGTAGCTCATGTGTGACGTGTGGCAGTACTTAGAGCTTTGTGGCTGTAACAGACAAATATATAAAACTACAAGTGACTCAAATGTGACATGTGGCAGTATTTAGAGCATTGTGGCTGTAATAGACAAATATATAAAACTACAGAGTAGCTCATGTGTGACGTGTGGCAGTATTTAGGGCTTTGTGGCTGTAACAGACAAATATATAAAACTACAAGTGACTCAAATGTGACATGTGGCAGTATTTAGAGCATTGTGGCTGTAATAGACAAATATATAAAACTACCGAGTAGCTCATGTGTGACGTGTGGCAGTATTTAGAGCATTGTGGCTGTAATAGACAAATATATAAAACTACAGAGTAGCTCATGTGTGACGTGCGGCAGTATTTAGAGCATTGTGGCTGTAATAGACAAATATATAAAACTACAGAGTAGCTCATGTGTGACGTGTGGCAGTATTTAGAGCATTGTGGCTGTAATAGACAAATATATAAAACTACAGAGTAGCTCATGTGTGACGTGTGGCAGTATTTAGAGCATTGTGGCTGTAATAGACAAATATATAAAACTACAGAGTAGCTCATGTGTGACGTGTGGCAGTATTTAGAGCATTGTGGCTGTAATAGACAAATATATAAAACTACAGAGTAGCTCATGTGTGACGTGTGGCAGTATTTAGGGCTTTGTGACTGTAATAGACAAATATATATAACCACAGAGTAGCTCATATGTGAATTGTGACAGTATTTATAGCATTGTGATTGCAATGAATATATAAAACTTCAGAGTGGCTCATATGTGAAGTGTATTTAGGGCTTTGTGGCTGTTATAGATATATAAAATTTCAGAGTGGCTGAAATATGTGGCAGTGTTATAAGGCCTTATGGCTGTATCAAGTGAACTTACAAAAATACAACTGGATGTGTGACAGTATTTTAGGGCACATATTTTGGGTCTTTGTAGTAACATGTAAAACGAATCAAATTTTCAATTTTCAAAAGAGTTGGGAACTTATAAAACTAAGTTTATTTAAAAACAGGTGTGATGGTACCTCTACTGCAGTCAGGATTTCCCCGAATTTCTGTTCCAGGGATCTGGGTTCCGTTGGGGTGTACACAGAAGCACATGCCATTGTGATCATAACATTGAGTACGATGATAGTTGCCATCCTTGTCACATCTAAAAATATGTCAAAACAATTTTGTAATAAAAACAAATTTCTAACTTATTAAATACAGTAAAACCCAGTTATACTGCCACCATTTGATAAGTCAAAATGTGGGATTATAAAGGGGTTTGGCGATAGCTTGAGGGAAACCTTATAAGAAATTATAGGAAAAATTGGAAAAGTGGACTTTAAAAAATTGTGGCAATAAATGAGCTGGCAGATGAAATGAGGTGAGGAGGGGTGGGGAGGAGCATTATAAAGAGGTTTTACTGTATATTGAAAATCAATTTATCTAATTTGAGCTGACAACATTTGCGAAATCCCATAATAATTTACAGTATAAGATAGCACGAAGACAAAGTGGAGATACACCTGACCTTATTTATAAAACCTTTGACACACAAAATCAACATGGTCATTTAACATTTGCCCTAGAGTTGCTACACGCAAAATTTGAGGAGAATTAGTGGTGGCATACCCGAAACAGGGTCTAAAACATTAACAATGTCACATGACAATGCACTCTCACACAACGAAATGCAGTGGGCATCAGTTTGTCATCTGAATGGCCTTGGGGAGGGGGGGAGCAATCATTTAATCATATTTGACCAAACTTCTTGTAATCAATCAGAGGTTTCCTATGACAGCTCAATCATACAAGTACAAACCTTGGAACAAACACAGGTGTGCATGGATCGTCTCTGGCCATCACTTGTACCATTGCTAACCTTAGCTCCCTCTGACAGTCGGTCTTCTTGTCTGAATAGTGAAAAGTTTGTTTGTTCACCAACTTAACACAACAGCAATGTTAGGATAAACATGGTTATCATAAGAAAAGAAACTTAGTTATAAATTTAGCAATTACAGAGTCAAAACAAAGCTAAAACTGAAGTTTAATACAGAAAGTCAGAACTGAGGTGATACAGAAGGTCAAGACTGAAGCTATACAGAAAGTCAGAACTAAGCTTATACAGAAAGTCTGAACTAAGCTGATACAGAAATTCTGAAATTAGGTTATGCAGAAAGTCAGAAATGAGACAATACAGAAAGTCAAAACTGAAGTTATACAGAAAGTCAGAACTAAGCTAATACAGAAAGTCAAAGCCAAAGCTATATACAGAAATTCAGAACTGATGTTATACAGAAAGTCAGAACTAAACTGATATAGAAAGTCAAGTCTGAGATTAATCAGAAAGAGTCAATTTTCAGAGTTTAAAAATCAACAACAGAGCAGGAATATGAAGATTAGAAATACACAAAGTATACAATAATTTACATACCTGGGGCTGTGCAAACATAATTACATCCATTATTACAACATAATTCTTCCCCGGGGCATGTATCATCATTACGACATGGGGTACCTGACCGTTCATTGCCGACACAAATTCCGATTACATCTTTGTCTCTTGAAGGACATCTACTAGTTTTCACATTGATCACTGTAATTTTGATGAGACTTACTATATATAGATAATTTTAGTAAGTGAGTGTAAGTAAGTGGGGAATGAGGGATTAATTAACCGTTCAAATCATCAAATTCGTCATCAGCTGTGACTGATAATTGAAGAATGATTTGCATGAATTCAATATATTGACATAACTCTCGAAAATTCCAGAGAAATTTCATAAAAACTGATGAAAATATTTCTTGAAATAAAATATGGTTGTGAAAGAATGATGTCCTCATTTAAAAAAAAAAATAGTTCTAAAATGAACATGTTCTATAACTCAGTTAAAAACTTTTGGTCAGAAGTAATTATTTTACTATTAAGGCAGAAATAAAAAAATAAGTTAAAATATAAGCCCAAAAATCTTCTATTCCAGAAATAAAAAAAGTTTCCCAATCAGCATGATGATCAGATTTCATGAATTGTCAATTCACAGAATATTAAAAGAAAACCATCTGAGCTTTAAATAATAATGTATAAATCTTTACACAATTTTTATACTATCACCTATAAAACAAGGAAATGAGAAGAGATCTTTTGCAACTTTCATTTTTTGATGGTTTAAGAAAAAACAAAAAAAATACCTGGATCAAGACAAACATGTCCACAGCCATTAGAACAACAAACTTTGATTCCGTTACAGTCAGTGTCAAATGAGCATTGCTGTACACAAATACCAATCTGACCAGGCAAAGTAGCTGGACACTGGTCACCTGTTTAGTAAAAACAAAAGATTTCAAAAAAGGACATGCAGATTGTAGTGGCATAACACAAGGAGTCACTTAATACAGAACGTATCTGATGTGACCAACTTTACCTCTTTATATACAATGTACAAAAATGTATACATAGAATTATTCTGTATAATATTCTATATTCTGTATAATATTTATGTAGTAAAACAAATCAACCTATAATGTCAAGGACCAGTTGCTGGCTAGGACAAGCAGTGGGCTATTACATGATTTTGGCTACAGTATATAGAACAAGATTTTGTGAGATCTGTTTAGATCAATCATTTGCTGTTGGTCATTTTGCCCAAACAGAAGGTACATGTGAAACAAATTAAAATGAAATCACACCATAGCTGGCTACTGGTCAAGGACCATTAGGCTTCTGGGCAATTTGCATTATTTCTGTTTATGCAGTTACATTCAACTCATAAAGCTATTACCAAAATCACACTGACAAACTGACCGATCAATAGGTAAAAAACCCATGGTTGTCCTCCAAACCAGCATTTTCAGAGGTAGGGGACTCTAGGTAAAAAATTACCCTCCTAGCTTCTAAACATGCCAGTGTAACTATGCAGTCAGCACATTGGATCCATCTATATTACCTCTGTTTATTGGGACAGGACAGCATACACCTCCAACACAAGCAGCGGTCCTGGTGCCACATGATTTAGTACTTGAGCAAGTTTTGATGTAACCGTCAGCATCCTTCAATGGTTTCCCCCCCTTAGGACAAAGAGCTGGAAAGCAAGATTTAGAATTTAGTATGAAATAATGTCAGACTTTTGTATTTCATGGTATGTTTAACATAACAAAGAAAGTTAATACACAGCCATTGTACATATGGGGCCTCCATGGCCAAATGGTTCAAAACCATGAAGTCTCTCATGGAACCTAAGATTTTTTTTTCGTGCGAAAATCTGCCAATTTACTTGTGGAAGGCTGGTGGTCCCTTCCTGAGTCCTGAGTACATTGTAACCAGGTTCTCTCCTCCACCATTAAAAACTGGCCACCGCCATATAACTGAAAAAACTGTTGAGTGTGGCAGTAACACTAATCAAAATCCAAACAAACAGAGACATTATAGTACAGCCATTGAAAATAGACTTAAGTCAAAAGACAGGGTCATTATTAAGGGGAAAAAATGCAATAATTATCCAGCACCTTAAGCATAGGATGTGTTTAGAATCAATTGACATATATGCCATGCAAGTTATTGTATGTGTGTTTAAATTAGCGCACTCATATTTTAGCGCTCTTAGGGGGTATAGACTTATTAGTGCAATCTTGAATTCCCACAATTCATTTCATTAGATTTGTCGTGTATACAGAATGACAGGATGAAGAAATATTAGCGCTGCCCTTGAATTAGCACAGTGATTTGAGCACGGAATGTGCTAATATTAGAATACCGCTAAAATAAGAACATCTGCAGTACTTGTCAATGTACCAGCAATAGTTAACCGTGACCTCAATCAGTCATCTGAACTGGATACAAAAGTTGATGCTGGGGCGATTGCATAAGCTCTGTCACCATCTTCACTGAGGTGAGCTAATAGTATGTACATATTTAGGAATGTTTCAAAGTTTTTGGCAAATGTTTTTAAAACAGTTAAAACTGTTTCACATACCCAGTTGGATGAACTTAAACTCAACTGTGACATCACTGATTTACCCATGATGCAATTTGATTTTCCAGGTACAATGTAAATACTGTTTGAAACAAATACACCAATGTGATTTTTCAAGAATAGTTGAAAGTATTTTTCATTATTGGGTAACAGTTATTTATTTCATGAGTGTTTTTCAACAGTCAAAATATTGTCCCTGAAATGAATTATTTCAATTTTTTCTACTTCGACTACTTGTTTTTGATGTACAAAAACTAAAAAGAGCTATACACAGGCAGAAATAAAAGAATCTTATATTCCTATATACTTTGTGAAAATAAGGTCAGGTCCAGTGAGGTATGCATATACAAATAGTAAGGTTGAATTAATCAATTGCAAGTGAATAATTGCCAAACTGGGTTTCTCAAGCAATTTTCACAAAATTTATAGGAATTTAAGAATTGTTATGCCTGTGTAGAGTATATCTCTTTTTTGTTTTTGTATATCCATCTAAGTAGTAAAAAAAAGAAAGAAATTTGAAAAAAAAACCACAGCTAAAGGTTCTTTAACAGTTCCTAATGCTTCGAGACATATTTTGAAGGTTGCCTGAAAATCCATGAAATAACTGTTAATACAGAACACAAACGGAATAACTACAACTCTCCATTTCTGGAAGTTTTATATAAACTAGATACAACATACCAATATTGATAGGGATGGGACAACAATGGCCTCCCTGACAAATTGCTGTGGCTGTCCCACAAGATTTGTTATCTGTACAAGTCATTGAATGCCCATCTGTGTCCTTCATAATGTTCCGGGTGCCGTTGCAAAAATCTGGTAAAAAAAAAAAAAACAAACAAAAAAAGATTTCAGAAAAAGACATGATAGGGGAATATTCAAAGTCCATTGCAATTTCTCATCTAAGACCACAATCATTTTGGTTTTTGGTTTGCTTTTTAGTGTATTTTTTGGGGGAGGTGGAGGACTGATCATACCAACCAAAGCAATTGCTTTAACCAAGTTTCTGATACTCCTTTTTATCTTTATTTAAAATAAATTATGGCATCATGGTGAAGATGGGAACAATCATAAATTTATTGAAAATACTTTTACAAAAAATTAATTAGCACAAGTACAAATGTACCTGCACATTCATAATGTGTCCGAGAGATTATTTGTCAGCATTCTTATAATTATCAGACATCAACTTACTGTAATCCTATTCAAGACAAAGTTTTCAATTTTTAGCCAAATTCTTCTAGCTAAAATCTTATTTTCAACATCAACATATAGTTCATATTTAGTTTTTTTATAACATATAAAAGTGTAAATCATTTTTAAGTTCAACAAAACATTTTTTTAACGAGTTAGACCCCTGTTTTCTCCATGGTGACAAGTTATGGAGGTCACATTACTTCCTAAAGGTCACATATGTTTTAACTCATTCACCCCTGAAGGCACATTTGGACTGGCCTAAGTCATTGATTTACAGAAGAGTCCATTACTGTTCAGGGGTTGATAAGTTAAAGTACTATTATCCATCATTAGAAATATAGTGTGACATAACTTGGCAGGATGGAGTAAACTTTTGATTATCTGATAAAATCTATTCTACTAACTTTTTGGTTAAGACAGGCTTCACGAAAAAATGTCTTATTACACATGATCAAAAGTACATACACATATTTCCTAAAATTTAAGTTCATCCAGGTCAAGAAAGGGTTCAAATTAAACTCCGCCCACCAGGTTATATGGATTTTACGATACTGGCACATGATCAACAACTGTATCGCTAAATCAAGACATACCTTTTACCATAGTATTGATTGGTCTAGGACAACAGAAGCCATTTTCACAATCTGCCGCACCAGTTCCGCAAGATTTGTCATCGGAACACTTCATGAGATTTGCATCTGCATCCAGTAATGCATTCATTCCACCAGAGCAAACTTCTGAAATTCAAAGAATTCTTGTTTTCTTGTGTATTTCATAAAGCATGATTTGGTAAATGTTTAATGACATATTAGCTATAATCATCAATCTTCTCTTTTATAGGCTATGTAGACAGGTAAAATTAAACCAATAGTGTTTTACATATCTATCCAACATGCTTTTTTTCATGTTGATATTTGTTTACAAGTACTATCTGTTTTGGCAGTTTGGATTGTTCCTACAATCATGGGGTTACTGATATCATCCAGTACTACACAAGCCAGGCATATTTGTTTGTATATATTTTCTCACATATGGGCCAATGTGTAACCAATATTTTACAGTTAAGTCATAATTTTCTCCATTAATATACCGTACTGGCGGACTTTCCCAATATTGGCCCAGATTGTTGATGATATTGCAGCAAGTGACCTTGACCTTAAACTTTGACCTACTTTTCTGCAAATTACAGCAATATATAAACAGTTAATTAACAAATAATTAACTTAATGATCACCAGCAGACGGACATATTACAGAGAGTCTGTAGGTATGCAGAGTTGAAGGTCAACTGAAGAACTACTTACTTTTTGGAACATTAAGCCTGTATGGACAACAATATCCATTCTCACAATTGAAAGGTCCACGGCACGGCTTTTCATTGTTACACTTCTGTTTGGGTACGAAAGAACTGCTGGAACATACTGTATCTATGCAAACAATAAACTGTATTAAATGATGGCTACAAATAATAGGTCAAACGAGGCATCACAAGTGATACTAATCCCGCGCAACGGAAATATTATATAATACCTGTGGAGCACTGACAATAATATTTCAATGAAATAAACAAAGGGCATTAACTCTGTAAATAAGGGTTACAAAATGCAAACTCATCTGAGATATTACCACAGTGAACCCTTGTATCAAGTTTCATGAAATTCCATTGAGAAATCAAATATACCATGAACATACACACATAATAAATAATGCACAAAAATAAAATATAAAAAAATTTACTATGTCAAAGGATGGATAAAATAATAGGCAAAAATAATTTGAAATACTAATTAATGCAAGCAAGAGTTGTCAAACAATAAAGCTCACCAAAATGGGTGTAAATTTTCCAAACAGATATTTGACAAACAGCTGTCAGGTTTTAAGGTCAAAGGACGTAAAATTTTATTCCTTCAGCTCAGGTTAAAAATTTTGAAAAGTCAAGGTCATGTTCACAAGGTCTAAAATCAAGGTACCAAATGAAGGCTCTGGTCATAAGAAATCTATATGTGAAATATCAAAGCAATATCTCTCTTGGTTAAAAAGCTTTAGCTAAGGTTAAAGTTTTTGAAAAGTAGGTCAAAATACAAGGTCAAGGTCACTAGGTCAAAAGTCAAGGTATCAAATGAAAGCTCTGGTCATAAGAAATGTGAAATAGCAAAGCCCAATCCCTCATGGTTTAAAAGATATAACCAAGGTTAAAGTTTTTGAAAAGTAGGTCAAAGTTTAAGGTCAAGGTCACTTGGTCAAAAGTCAAGGTAACAAATGAAAGCTCTGGTCATAAGAAATTTAGGTGTGAAATATCAAAGCCCTATCCCTCATGGTTAAAAAGATATAGCCAAGGTTAAAGTTTTTGAAAAGTAGGTCAAAATTCAAGGTCAATAGGTCAAAAGTCAAGGTACCAAATTAAAGCTTTTGTGATAAGGAATATATACATGAAATATCAAAGCCCTGTCCCTTGCAGTTAAAAAGTTATAAGGTTGGTTAAAGTTTTGTCTACAGATGACATTGACAATGACACCGGGGGTATGACATTAGCTCTCTGGACTTTCATCCCACCAATCTAAAAATTATAGTTCAAATAATTTACTATACCAAATAATGCATATAATAACAGGCAAAATGATTTGATATACTTCATAATGCATAAAATAATAGGTAAATCATATTAGAAAACAATGACAAAGTTAGTATAATTTTTATTCTTTCCCATTCTTTGGATGAGATATTAAAAACCGAGGTCCCGTGTCACAATTGGTGTATGCACATTAAAGAATCCTCAATGGTTATAAGTGCCGAGCACAGGCCAAATTTTGAAGCCCTTCACTGACATTTGGTGTCATCTCCATATGAGTGATTTTTGAGTGGGGTGTTAAACAACAATACAACAACAACATTACAGCCATTAAACATGTAAAGATCAGAATCACATACCAGCATTGTATTTGATCGGACAGCAATAACCATTTTCACATTCCGATGCTCCCCTGCATTTTGATTCAGGACCACATTTTATGTTTGACGTAAAATCTCCATTGGAACAAGCATAATCTAAATAGAAAATATATAAACTTACTGTCAAACACTTAGTTCCACATCAATAAACATAGAAACAAAGGTCAGCTGTCTGTTGTGTCCAACTAACGGTTACCAGATGTGTGTTGGTAAGCAGCTTTTGGGGGAGGCGGGGAGGGGGAGGTTATATAGATTCTATCTCTCTACTTGTGTCGTGTTATTTCATTGGTCGATGACACTGAAAACTTGCAGGGGATTCACATTTCACTGCTTGTTTATATATGACATCACACAGACTGACTTTGATGAACTTGTTGAACGTTACTGTTTAAACATTTTGTAATACAATGTACGGTAAAACTTGCTTTAATGACCACATGTGTATAAGGACCAACGGGTCATAAAGATGCTGTCCCCAATAGTACCATTTGTGTACAAATCAACCTCTTCATAAGGACCACCTCCCTATCAAGAATGGTTTTGTTGTTTTTCCTGTGAAACATGTCATAAACGAAAAGTCAGTAGAATCATCCATATGATAATCAAAAGGTTATTCCGCCCTGCCAAGTTGTTTGAATCAGAGTATACATGTACATCTTTGGCATGTTATTTTTTTTCATTTAATTCATACCTGAATCTTCACAAAAGTACAATGTTTTACCAATATGGGACAAAGTTTAAATTTCTACCAATCACAGGTCTCAGTCTGCCACAGACAGCAACTAAACCCATATAATTGAAATCACAATCCCTCACTAACCATTAATTCTAAATTTGATAAAAATTGGACAATGTTTAAATTTCGACCAATCAGAGGCCTCAGTTTGCAAAAGACAGCTACGAAACTCATATCGTTGAAATCACAATCCCTTAATACCCGTAACTTCAAAATTTGATCAAAATTGGATAATGTTGAAATTTTGACCAATCAGAAGCCTCGGCTTGCCATAGACAACATCTTTTTATGCTTACAACATACATTGTGCACATCTACACATCCAAATTTACAATCATATGAAGTTTCGTGAAATTCCAATGAGCTCGTCCGAGATATTACCATAGTAAACCTTATATCAAGTTTCGTGAAATTCCATTGAGCAATAAACTTGTTAGAGTACTGACAGAAATATTTCAATGATATAAACAAAGGGCAATAACTCTGTGAATAAGGGAGCAAAGGTTACGAAACACTAACTCATCTGAGATATTACCACAGTAAACTCTTGTATCAAGTTTCATGGAATTCCGTTGAGAAATAATTTTGTTAAACTGCTGACAAGGAAAGTGTGACCTACCCACAGACATATGTATAAGCTTAACCCTATATCCCCTTCAAACTTCGTTTGTGAGCAGATAATAAGGCACAGTGGTAAAGTTGTAGTATTTATGAACAAGGTTTTTCTGGTCCACATCTTGATATCAACCGACCAGAAAAGATACTTGATTTTTTGTAAAAATAAGGTGAGCAAATCTGAACTATAGGGTGAGGGACACTTATAGGGATATGGGTGTTTATTGGGTCAAATACAGTATTTTATATTTACCTGTATTAAATCTTTGTGGACAGCAGTACTTGGAACCTGGTTTACCCTGACAGCTAAATGAAATATCCCCACAATCTGCCGATGTGGTGCATGTCTTTGGTTGTCCATCACTCGTTAAAGCAAAACCATTATTCGGACACAAACCTGAAATAATTTTCAAAAATTGTTTCATCTAATGTTTAACTAGTTACCATCTCAATTATGTGTGCATACAAATCATTATCCCCAGACCCCAGGGTAATTAATCACTGATCACAAATTTTTGTACACTCAATAGTCAAGCTCGGCAGTTGTTTTTTTTGTGATTTTGAAATGTAAACATTTAGAATTTATGCCACATATGAACATATCTGTATATATTTTTTATATAGATGTCAATAATGAAGTAAATTATTGCTCATGCATTTGAATGAAACGTCAGAAGTAAAAACAAATAGTATGTGTATCATTATTTCTTTTTAGTTAGAAATTCATGATTTTATGTGAATGATAAAAAAAAAAACATTTCCTAGTTAGTCACATCTAAAACTTATACAACAAGAATTACAAGTAATTATGTCTCACAAGTCCCTACTTTGATATTAAATGTAGCAAATTATACTTGTAACATGCAGTATTAATAAATGTAGGATCAGGGATCTGAATGTATTTCAAGTTATAAGTTAAAATATATATTCCAGGAGGTGGGGCACGACCCCCATATACACCACAGAATATGTTTTCCCATAATAATCAATAATAGATATGATTTAAGGGTGGGGCTGTGAATGGTTTTTAAGTTATAAGTAAAAATATAAATTTCAGTAATAAACACCAATAAATGTGTCTACTCATAACAAACAAGAATATATATGGTTTAGGGGTAGACATGTGAATGGTTTTCAAGAAAAACATAAAAGAATAAATTTAAAGGGGTGGGGCATATACCCCCAGAGACCCCAATGCACATCATTAGCACTGACCTAACACCATCATTAACCGAGAACCAAGCCTCTAATCATGCTAAGTAAGGAAAACTTAACATTGATCTGAACACAGCAAATTTTTGCAAAAAGCGTAACATGGATACCACAGAGGCTGTACAAAATGCGCCCGCCATAGGTCGATGAGCAGTTTATTACTCCCTACATAATTGGCAAGAAATTTTGGTATTCAGGTAGAACCAACCAGAAGTCGGCTATTATATGATATCAGCTGTTGGGAATTTTTTCTCAAACAGAAGGAAAACAAATATTGTTGAAGTACATACTAAGTAAAAAATCACACAATAGCCAACTACTGGTCTTGCCAACTACTGGTCCAGAACCAGTATAGTTATGATTGTACCCTACCCTATTGGTTACAAAATCCTACCAATTTTTAACTTAGGAGAAGGGCTTTAACATGAACTTAAATCTGTAGCTAATAAACTAAAAGTTTTAATGAGTTCAAGATTGACAGCACATAGATCTACAATCAATTTCATTATTATTTATTATATTTCTCTATAACTTCTTAAAATGTCAATACAAAGGTCTGATGCATCATTGTGTTAAGATTTATTCTTTGTCAGACCTAAAAATTTGTAAAATGTCTTGAAATAAGATTTTTTGCAGAAGCCAGTGCCAACATGTTGACATTTCTGATAATTTCTCAACTTTTTTTACCCCTCACAGAAAATGGCACTTTCACAACTGTTGACAAGCGAAGTGATTGTTGCAAAGTTTGCAATGCTTAAATGCAGTCATCGAATTACCTACACTTTATCATAAATAAGAAAATATGACTATCGGGTACATGTATGTAATATTAAAACTTTTCAATAGCAAACATTAAACATACAACATTGAAATTTTCCATATTTGTTACATTCATGTGGGCTCAGGTACAAATACCTTGTAGTTAAGATATTAATGTACCTACCTAGGTTGAATTTTTGTGGACAGCACCACCCACTAATACAGGCAAACCCGGTATCACATTCAGGTGCTTCAACATTACAAGCCTGTGTGGATATGTAGTCGTTTGGACAAGTCTTATCTGAAGAACAATAATCAAGTTACATATATATACAACTTTACACTTAATACTTGTTTTACACAGATTACTTGTTTTACACAGAAATGTTCACATAGATTACTTGTTTTACACAGAAATGTTCACATAGATTACTTGTTTTACACAGAAATGTTCACATAGATTACTTGTTTTACACAGAAATGTTCACATAGATTACTTGTTTTACACAGAAATGTTCACATAGATTACTTGTTTTACACAGAAATGTTCATATAGATTACTTGTTTTTAACACAGGAATGTTCACATAGATTACTTGTTTTACAAAGAAATGTTCACATAGATTACTTGTTTTACACAGAAATGTTCACATAGATTACTTGTTTTTAACACAGGAATGTTCACATAGATTACTTGTTTTACACAGAAATGTTCACAAAGATTACTTGTCTTACACAGAAATGTTCACATAGATTACTTGTTTTACACAGAAATGTTCACAAAGATTACTTGTTTTACACAGAAATGTTCACATAGATACTTGTTTTACACAGAAATGTTCATATAGATTACTTGTTTTTAACACAGGAATGTTCACATAGATTATTTGTTTTACATTGAAATGTTCACATAGAATACTTGTTTTACACAGAAATGTTCACATAGATTATTTGTTTTTAACACAGAAATGTTCACATAGATTACTTGTTTTACACAGAAATATTCACATAGATTACTTGTTTTACACAGAAATGTTCACATAGATTACTTGTTTTGTTTTCCAGTATCAAAGGGCAGCATAGATTACTTCTTTTACACAGAAACCTCACCCAGATTACTGGTTTTATCACATGGCTGTTCATATAGATTTACTCGTTTTTGGAGCAACACAGGAATAGCTCACATAGATTATTTGCTTATTTACAAAGAAATGTTCACATAGATTAGTTGTTTTACACAGAAATGTTCACATAGATTACTTGTTTTGTTTTCCAGTATCAAAGGGCAGCATGATCCGTCTTGACAAACAAAACCTCCCCCACATGACTGGTTTTCATCACATGGCTGCAAAATTTTACCATTCAAGTTGGAGCAACCTGTTATAGCTGAAAACATACTTTGCTTAGACACACCAAGTCTTGAAATAAAAATTTCAGTGGCAATGTTGTTGATCTAATCTGCAGATATAATGTATGTGATGACCTGTCTAGCTATACCAATGAACAACAACAACATCTGTTACTACATTCTGGCGATCAATTAAGTGTAAACAATTCTTTGTGGCTGTGTGGATAGAACTTAAGTAGAGACCACCTGTCTTGAAAGAGCACAAAGTAGAGGCAGATGGTGATCTGTCAAGACAGATTCATAAGCTGTAGGTGATGAGGTGGTTCTGTGGAAAAAGCATAACAGACAACCTTGGTGACTATGGCGATCTTCCTGTAATAGAGTCCTTGGTGACTGTGTGGATAGAACATAAGTAGAGATCTTGGTGGCTGTGTGGACAGAGCATAAGTAGAGGCCTTGGTGGCTGTGTGGACAGAGCATAAGTAGAGACCTTGGTGACTGTGTGGACAGAGCATAAGTAGAGACCTTGGTGACTGTGTGGACAGAGCATAAGTAGAGACCTTGGTGGCTGTGTGGACAGAGCATAAATTGAGACCTTGGTGGATGTGTGGATAGAACATAAATTGAGTCCTTGGTGGATGTGTGGATAGAGCATAAGTTGAGACCTTGGTGGATGTGTGGACAGAGCATAAGTAGAGACCTTGGTGGCTGTGTGGATAGAACATAAATTGAGTCCTTGGTGGCTGTGTGGATAAAGCATTATTTAAACCATGATGTCTCTCACACCTACTCAGCATGGGCTTTGAGCCCTACTTGAATCTAAGCAGATTATATGAAGAAGTTTCAGTTTACATGTAAGAGGCAGCGTTAATTGTTGTTGATTTTGAATTTACTGGATGGGTGTAAATTCAAAATTTACACCATGACACCTACATGACACCACCAAACAAATGAAAAATTGTTGTGTGTGGTGTGTAAAAAAAAAAAAAAAAAAAAAAACTTCAATGAATAACACATGCTATATGTACAGTAAAGAACTTCATTTAAACCTTCATCTGAAATAACACCTGTTTTAGGTGACCACCTGTAAAATATGACCATCTGTTATAAGTGACATATCTAACTTAATACAGGTATATGACTAAAAGTTGATGCCTCAATGTTACCTTGGCTAAATGTAGAAGCCAATAATCTTTCCCCGGGAAAAAATTGGCTAGATAATTCTATCCCCCCCTCAGTTGATAGTTTCCCCAAGGAAAAAAAAGGGGGAAAGTTTCAGCAGGGGGGAAATAATTGGCTCATACACTGACATTATATGACATAATTGTTGAAATTAGGACCCACTAATGGCAGTGCCCAACTATTGCCAAGTGAAACTTGTTTCACGAATAGAAAAAATAAGAATGTCTTTCAAAAATAAACTGATAACACGGATAGATACTGCAACTAATGTGGTTTTTACTACACTAATAAATTTTGACAGAAATTGCTTGATGAATGTGTCAAAGTGATGGGACAGTTTTGCCTGTCGAAATATGGACCCTCATGGATACAACAAGAAACCCAGTCGGCATTCAAGCTGTACAGTATCTGAAGACTGTCTTCTGTTTTGTCTTAGGTAAACAAACCTTTAATTTTGTTTACCACAATTAAAGAACAAGCTTTACAAATTATATAATTGTCTGTTTTTACTCCAATATTGGTGTAAGGGGTGCTTATAGTGGGATGAAATCAGAGTGCTCAGAGAAAACTGTGCCGGTTGGTGACTGCCATTACAAACTCATCATATTTCCCAGCCCAATCCGAGGACTAAATAACCCGAATCAAATTGGTGCGATAATCACTCGCCACCCCGACACCATTAGAAATCTACTGGTTACATTAGATCGATATCTTTACGTTTATTTATCTGTTATTGCCCAATTCACATAACTTGGCGGGTCGGAGTTACCTTTTGATTATCATACCGAACAGATGATTCTACTCACTTTTCTGTTATGATTCGGCTTCAGGGAAAAAAACGTTTTATTTCTCACTGGATACTCGTAAATATGGTGGCGTGTAGTAAGGGTTACTCTTGCCAGTACGATTTTAATGTTGTTATACTGAATTACCTAAAATTTAAACTCGTCCATGTCAAGAAATGATTCATGAGACTTCATCCAACCAGATTATATGGTTTTTACTAAACTTTTACCAAGAATTTTTACTTCTAAATGGTGAAACTAAGACAATTTGATATATCTTATTAATGGATGAAAATAAAAAATGAATTTTGATTAAATAGTTACCTGTAGCAGGACAACACCATCCATTTTCACATGATAAACCATTATTACAATCCTGCAGATCCACATTACATGACTGTTTAGGTTGGAAACCAGAAGTAGAACAATGTTGTGCTGAAGAAACAAAAAAATATATTTCAATTAAAAATAAATAAAACAAGAGCTGTTTGTAAAACAGTTATCCCCCCCATCATTGGAAACTGTGAATTATTGGAAAGTTTCAAGGTTCTAGGGGCATAGCTCTGTCAAAAATTGTTTTATGGTAACCAAATAGAAACTTGACCTAGATATTCTTATGAAATATCTGTATGCCAAATTTCATTTCAATATGTGCACCCACAGCAGAAACAATGAATGAAAACTGTTGGTGTATGGACCTGCCAACCAACGGACAGTAGCAAAGCAATATGACAAAAAGTCCAAAAAAAATTCCCATTTTTATTTTTTCAACTTTTTGCTTTTGTTTTTGAATGAAAAACAAAACAAAACAAAACAAAAAAAAAACAGTAATTAGAATCAGAAAACTTCATTTTGTCTCCTTTCTAATGGTTGATTACATATTTTGTTTAACCCTATAAACCCCACAGACCATAATAGACTTGCCTAATACAAAAGAAAAGAACATACCATTAGAATAAATGGGGTGAAAAGGTTGGTGATACTAACTGACATATAATCTGTACAAGACAAAGTTGAATATTTATCATGACACTGATTAAATGTTTATACATAGATATAGCAACACATAAAAGATATGCCGGAGGGGAAGTATGGAGATGCCATGATGCCTCATCCCTCTGTGTCCATGTTTTAGTGCTGATCAATAAAATCTGATTTTGAAGCTTTTCTCAGCTCAACTCAAAGTAATTTTATAATATCAATGGCAAATTGATCTCTCCTATAGATACAATGTCAAGGTCATTCAACTCTCATTAACAGATAGTTTTTCTTTTTGAAAAGTTCTGGAGTTCATTTCATATGTTTAAAGTTTTTGAAATATTAGTAAACATTTAGAATTACTGTTAAAAGTGTTTATCTACTCATAAAATCATTAGAAATTCTGCAATTTCAAAACTTAAACCTCAGTTATTGAGCAATAAAACAAACAATTGCAAAATCTTTAAAAAATCTAAATTATTTTCTATCTTTTATTCCACAGTTTTTTTTATTGCAAGTTCCTCCAAAATCTTTTGAGCAAATATTGCTATCAAAAAATTGGCATTGTAAGTTTTGTAACACCATCAATTAGTGAATAATATGCAAATTTACACAACTTTAATCAAATTTATAACCAGAAGACTAATGGATGGGCAGACAGTTTCACAGATGCAGACAAAACCTCCATTACACCCATCCCACCCTGGTTTCACAGGTAGGACTAAAAGCAATAACAAAAACAACACAAAAATCTGTTAACAAACAGTATTTAAATGAAATTTGTTTGCTCATGCTAACAGATACACACCTTACAGATCATAATAGACTGGTCTGAAACAATAGTAAGACCATACCATTAAAATACTTGAGGGTGAAGGGTAAACTGATCCTGATAAACTTGCAGAGTACAATAGCATCACTGCACTGTTGGGACCACTGCCATAAGAAAACCACCTGGTGACCACATTTTCAGGAATTATGATTTACATGTATATCTGATTATAGTCAAGTTGGCTAATATCAGAACTTTAGGCCCCAAAATTAATACTAAAAAAATCTTAAGATATTTTTACTCAGTGCAACACATTTTTGCTGCAAATGTGAAAATACATTTTATCAGTCATCCAAAATACCTGCCAAATCTGTGAGAACATAAAATATTTCAAATGTATAACTTTGACAGCCATATTCTAACAAAATGTCCATGATTTGACTAATTTTTTTTCCTGCTCAGATTTGTTTTCTAATTTATGACTTCAAATGTTTCATCTTTATAATTACTACTCTAGAGTTAAACATAAAATATGCAAACTCTGGTCAGAAAAGACAAAAATCATCTCTCTGGAAAAACACCTGGTAATCAAGTTACGTTTTAAACCATCATTATGGGTATCTGAACTCAAAATGAGGTGATAGTTACTGGTGGTCATTAGATTTGAGTTGACTGTATATCACAGGTTTGATGATATATTTCACAAGTCTCTGGCAATGTAATAACTGACTTTAAATTTACACTACAAAGACAATTTGCATAAAATTAATCTTTTCGACAAAATCAAATTATGTAAATTTCATCTTGAAGGGCCGCAAGTCTAGTTTAACAGTTTGCTAATTATAGTAACTTGGCTTTTACAACATACCTGTCGTCACGTGAACATAATAACTAACGCAAATCCACCAAGCCACACTGAACTGCCACATCATTCTCTCCTTTAAACTCTGAAATAGAAACGGAATATATTTAATACACAGAATCTGTCAATCATGTTGTATTTTCTTTGCTGTTAATTGCTGTGTAAGGCGTGGTGCAAATTTCTATAGATTTTCTTAGTTAGGGATCACACACTGGAGGTTGAACTACATCATACATGAGTAGAATTTTCCACAAGCCTATATTACTTACCACGTATATTTGACAGTACTTGTGCTAACCTTGTGAAAAGATTACACAAAGAGCCACTGGGCTAACCTTGGACTCGGAAAACTGTGAGCCAAAAACTTAGCGTTTTTTTTATTTTTATTTTATTTCTTGCCAACCGAAAGTTTGATAAGCCAGGTGAACAAATTCTGAGACCAAATATCCTGTTATTTTTTAATTTTATGCAACAAGGTGACAAGTGCAAACTACATGTATATATACATGTTACACACTAATAGCAAGTCTGGAGATTTACAGGATTTGGAAAATTGTCCAGACAATATTGCTTTTAACAATCCTTTACTCATGCTGTGTGTTATCAAATGCAATTATCTGCAGAGTGATAAAGCAATATTTTTTTTTCTGTTTTGAATTAACAGTACATGTACAATACACACGAAATATGAACAAAAAATCATAGCCCAAAAGTTAGCAAAAAATAAATTTTTTAGTCAACATTGAAAAAAAAAAATTAGTCAGTGGCTATACATTGGCTAATGGAAGGATACCTTGATAGGTATTTTAACCCATTTACCCCCTAAAGACACATTTGGACTGGTCTAAGTCATTGATTTACAGAAAAGTCCATTGTTTTTCAGGGATTAATGAGTTCATTATAAATCTAGTTTACAGTCTCAAGTTTGGAATTTAGACAAATCCTTCACCACAGGCGAAATTCAGAATACTTTATAGTTGTTTAATTTCATGGGGAGAAAAGTTCGTGTTTCTCTGATAGGAACATATTCACGGGTATTAAATTCCCGCGCAAGACCATTTCCAAAACAGAAATGTAATAGGAGTTGATGTAAAGCTAATAAACATTTTGTGATTCGTGTATATAACGTCTGGTTATATATGAATACATTTTGATTGGTTATAAACTTTTATAATTTGATTGTTTGTTTGTTTGTTGTTTAACGTCCCACTCAAGAATATTTCACTCATATGGAGACGTCACCAAATGCCGGTGAAGGGCTTCAAATTTTGGCCTATGCTCGGCACTTACGGCCATTGAGCAGTGAGGGTTCTTTAACGTGCCGACACCTACTGTGACACGGGACCTCCAGTTTTTATATAATTTGATTGTTATCGTATTGTCTTTCTGATACTTCATAAGTATGAAGTATTATATTCACAGGCATTTAATTTCGCAGTATTTTCTTTTATTGCAAAAATAGCAAAATTAAATCCCCCGCAAATAAAAGCAACTATACAGTAGTCTATTGTTTACTTGTTTTGATGTTCCAGTATTTTACTCCACACTCGACAAAGTTTCAGTTATACAATGTCTAGTTACCAGACTTTAAAAGTGAATGCAAAAGCCCAATTTCCAATGTTATTGATAAAATAAAGACCTTCTGGCCTTCTGCAAGCAAATTGGCAGTGAAACTCAATCTAATTAAAAACCGATCTCCCGTTTTCTGATATGTCACGTGTAAGACCTAATGCAATCCGTTATGGGTCAGGTGCGGATGACCTCATAGGTGTGTCATTTTCTACCAATGAAAAAGTTACTTAAACAATCTTGTAAGCGATCTAATGGCAAAGAGATGTAATCATTTTTAACATTATAAACAACACTGGGCACACACAATCAAAAAGTACAAATTTATTTTCATAACCTTGGATAAGTTCGAATCACCAAAGATATTCTGACAAAATTTAGTAGACTGATGGTTTCCGTTTTATAAAATAAATAAGATCTCTTTGCCATTCAATTTTTTAAGTTGCATTTTCATTGGTCAAACATTACACAACTACAAGAGGTCATCCACATGTGACCCCATAACAGATTGCGTTAGATCCTATACAAGACAACGGGAGAGGTGGGAGTCTTCATAACTTAAAATGTGATGCTCTAACCACTTGGCCATAGAGGCCCCTTAGTGTATTGTACAAAAGTACTTACGAGACCCTGAATGTTCACCATAGTGTTATATTTACAACTTTGTAGCCTCTACAGGGGTCAGTGCTTTTGCATAGCTGTCCACTAGAGGCACTATGACAATAAAATTTGGGAGGAAGTGAGTTTGGACTGGTTCTAATCTGATTCATTACCTATGACCACCTCCACTGTGGTACAAAATGTGACATACTCATATCACCCGAAATATGTAAACGAAATTTTATGTGTGTGTGTATTGTATGAGGATCAGTTTTAGGTTTCATCAAAGAAACTGATGACTTTCTTTTCTTATATCGAACATTTGGCAAAGAAACAGTCACCATGCTACTTAAAAAATCTCAAATGTGAGCCAATTTCTATTTGGCGATATTGTGTTTCACAAATGGCAAACATGAAGTACAAGCTTGCTAAAATGGAAAAACGAGTTATCTCCCTTCCCAGAAATTGTCAACAGATTTTAGCTCTATTCCAATGATAAAAAGGTATGGAAGTCTGTAGGTGCCACAATGGAAATATTTCTTATCTGTGGTTGCATGGGACCGCCCATATTACTTCGAGATATCCGGAATTCGAGATAACCAAACTTTTTAATTGATATATTATTATGCCTATAAAAATTGGGACTGGACTTTCAACTTTGACATATCCGGGACTTCGACTCAACCGATTTTGACATAATGAGATTCCACTGTATTTATCAAAATATTCATAGCAGAAAGTAAATAATTATGTGGAAGCTTCTGTAGAAAGTTGACATTTTAAAATAAGAATGATAGGAAACTGACACCTACAGAGATATATAACATATATATAATTAATTTATCATCAAATATCAAATCAATATTTTCTTATACAATAGCTGTTCTAAATATATACTATGGTTTCCATGGTTACATGTTTATGATATACATTTAAGTACATGTATAATAAAAAAATTCAAAAAGTGTATGTTTCCATTTCTAGGATACAATACTGGCAAGTTGATTGATAACTGAGATGCAATTTACAACAAATGTTTATTATTACCTGACTGGATCAAGTTGTTCTTTGTTTATTGTTGTTTAATGCCATTTTCAACAATATTTCAGTTATATCCTGGCCTCATAAGATAAACTTTACCTTTTCAACTGAGCATTTTTATCTTATAAAACTTTGGACCCTAAAATTTTTCTAAAATATAATATTTTATAGTTTCTCAATACAAGACCATTTTCACATTTCAAATTTTTGAATATAAGTTAATGTCTTTCAGATATTGTAAAATGAAGTCACCAGTGACATTATTAAAAACACTATTAAAAAAGTTGGCAAAATTCTAAAAACATCTGTCATTGTCATTGTAGCACATCATTTACTAATTTCCATGGTAACCAGCCAATAATCTATAAGATTGCATTAATGATATACTACAAGATAGTCAAAAGATCTAATATTTCAAATAGAACTAGGGTAGAAATCTGATAGTAAAAAATCTCATGTCTAATGTCCGATTTTTCTGACAAAAAATAAAAAATATACCTGAGTAAGTAATACTCATCAATCATTATGCCTATTAAAGATACTAGAAATAAAAGCATTCTGAGAGTATTGATAACTCATTAATATCCCCTGCCTGTGAAGCTTTCTAGGAGTATTAATGAATCAATACATGTCCCCCACCTGTGAAACATTCTGGGAGTATTGATGATTCAATACATATTCCCTAGCTCGGAAGCATTCTGAGGGTATCAATGAATCAATACATGTCCCCCACCTGTGAAGCATTCTGAGGGTATCAATGAATCAATACATTGTCTCCTACCTGTGAAGCATTATGAGGGTATCAATGAATAAATACATGTCCCCCACCTGTGAAGCATTCTGAGGGTATCAATGAATCAATACATGTCCCCCACCTGTGAAGCATTCTGAGGGTATCAATGAATCAATACATTGTCTACTACCTGTGAAGCATTCTGAGGGTATCAATGAATCAATACATGTCCCCCACCTGTGAAGCATTCTGAGGGTATCAATGAATCAATACATGTCCCCCACCTGTGAAGCATTCTGAGGGTATCAATGAATCAATACATGTCCCCCACCTGTGAAGCATTCTGAGGGTATCAATGAATCAATACATGTCCCCCACCTGTGAAACATTCTGGGAGTATTGATGATTCAATACATATTCCCTAGCTTGGAAGCATTCTGAGGGTATCAATGAATCAATACATTGTCTCCTACCTGTGAAGCATTCTGGGAGTATTGATAAATTAATACATGTCCCCCATTTGTGAAGCATTGTGGGAGTATTGATAAATCGATACATGTCTCCCACCTGAGTGGTTCTCAGAATGTGGTGTTACAAGACAGGTGGTTCCACCCTCTCACAAAAGTGGTCTCAGAATACAGTCCTTAATCCTCCAAGGTAGCACTACAACAACAAAGACACCTCTTTCCAACAACAAAGACACCTCTTTCACACTTTAAAAATTGTATCTCCTTGATATAACAAAAACTTTTTTTTTAATATTTACATCTGCCTAAACTCACTATGAAAGAAACTATCATATCACAACAAACATCCTCTTATTATATCACAAGAGGTATATGTTTCAAATTGTCCCTCACCTAATTGTCAAGATTTTTTACAAATTTCTGTATAATTTTAGCATACATGTACAATTGTAAATAATAATGGAAGGTATTACACATTTGAAGAAAACTTCAGAAAAAAAATCAGAATATAGTTCAAGTACATATTTAAATGTTTAGTACCATACTTGAAATATTTTGTCATTTCTAAAAAAAAAACATTAATATGAACCTGTGTTTTAATGTACATTTTGTATTTCCTATCTGGTCAGATCCGGAAGTTTTAAAAGCAACTACTTGTATGTTAAGTCAAAATAATGAAACAAAAGTTGAACTCTGAGTGCTGAGTAAATTTGTTGACTTCAGGGTCCTGATAATAAAACCAGTATAACACTAAATGATTGACTTGTCTGATGATTCAACTTCAACAGTTTCTACAATTCCCAAGTAGAATATACATAAACAATATTTGCTAAACAAGGAAAACATCAAAATATCCATGGGCAAAAGAAAACAACATTTTGTTTATACAAAGAGGGAGGGAAAAACGGATGTGTGTGGAATGTCAATAGTCGTACAATTGTTCATTTCACACCTAATTTACCTGTGTTTTATTTACAATGACAAATCCATTTCACTGTCTTTTTGACAGGAAAGTAACTGATGAATGCATGCACTATTTAACACAATAAAGACACATGCATGAAGAATTACGTTACTATATCATTTTTGTATTTCCTATAAATGGTTAATGTACTAACACAAAATATGAAATTTCAATTGAAATGCAAAGATACAGTTGAGCTGTGATATACTGAAATTGAAGGGCTGCATGAAGACTGATTTTTTTTCTTTCAAATAAACAGGGTTTTCAAAATAAAAGGATTATCATAGAAAAAAGAAATCTGGTAGGGAAATCAAAATCATTTCAAATAAAGCAGGATTTCAACCTAACAGGGTTCAATATAAGTGGGTATGACTATATATATATATATATATATCATTCATGTATATAGTTTCCACACAAAAAAAAATCGACACATATTCTCTCATAGCATTAAATTAATAATTCATAAAAAAAAAGGATTCAATAATAAAATAATCCTTTTTTTATGAGTTCATTAATTTTGCTATTAGAGAATTATTTTTTATCATTTTTCAACAGAATTCAGAGGCATCTTAAAGGTTATAATAGGAAATTTAAAACTATCTCTGAATATCATACACTGCATTTTAAAGCAATCCTTATTAATCTAAAAATTCAATGAACATTTAAAAATGTTGATTTAGAATGAACTATTAGATTTTTTCATTAATAAATAATCAAAAATTCAAGGTACAGTAAAACAAACTTATATTGAACCCAGTGTTACATTGAAATCTCACTTTATTTGAAATGATTATGATTCCAAATTTCTTTATTACCATTAAAACTTGGTTATTCTATGTGGAGAAACGGAGCCGACCTCGCTCAGTTGGTAGCGGGCTTGACTCTTGATTGCAAGGTCATGAGTTTGAGTCCAGCTGGCGACAGGTTGGTTTCCTGTCCTTCGGATGACACAGTAAAAATCAAGGTCCCGTGTCACAGTAGGTGTCGGAACGTTAAAGAAAGAACCCTCACTGCTCAATGGCCGTATAGGCCAAACTTTGAAGCCCTTCACCGGCAATTGGTGACGTCTTCATATGAGTGAAAGATTCTTGAGTTGGGACGTTAAACAACAATAAACAAACAAACAATGCGGAGAAACAGACCTAACAGCAAAAACTTAACGTTGGAATGATACAAATTTTGTCCCCCCTCCCTCTTGTAAATGTAAGATCTATGTAGTGATTTTGAAACCCAATTGACATGAGACAAAATCTACAGGATAAAATGGACATCTGAATCCACATCCTATCAAGAAACTTCCAACTCGGTGATCATGAAATTCATATTTTTATTTACCGATATCCCAGCTAGCAATGCTATCCCAGACATACAACAGCATCCTGAACATTGACGTATAGTCCTATAATAAAAGCCTTTGTTAAGGTTCAAACCGTTTACTTTCAACATGTTAAGCAAATGATTTGAACCACTGAAGACTTATATTAAAGGATTAATTGAAATATTGTTGCTGATCACAAGATGACCTAAAACTTCATAAACAAGAGGACAAAATTTGCCTCCTATTTATTCCCTGAACAGTACAACACTGTAATATAGTGACTGAAACATCAATCGTAAGCCTTGTACATAGAATTCATAATGGGGTCAAGAGTTTTCAGGCAGTATTTTTCATGTGTGTCTGCATCAGATTTCTCCTTTAAATCATGCCACAAACTGTCACATTCTCGATGGAAAATATATATATACCTGACAAATACAGGTGCAAATGCAATTGTTACCTTTTCCCATAAACAACTGTTACCTATATCATCATCAGAATTAATACACTTAATGTTGGCATCAAATATTTATCAGTATATATAGAAACTCCGATAAATCTTGTGTTGAAAAGTCAATGAATTTGACCCTAAAAATTCTGACCATTCGATCATATGTTCTAGTTTTTAGAGAGATATGATATATAATTTTTTAACCTTTCACCTCTAAGTTTCTCAGTGGTATCTTCTTCTCTGTTGTTTTAGACACTTACATTATGGTATATATGCACTCTGTAGGGTTGAAAGAGCTTATAAAATAAGTGAGAAGATGTAGCAAAATAATAAAGGAATTTTTCAGTTTTACATAAGAACCTTATCATTTTACCTAAACTTTCAACTGTCAATCAATATCTATTTTAGAATTTGATCATTATCCTGCATCTTAATAAAGTGTCATACTTGTTGGAGGACTGACCATCAGCATGGCCGGTGAAGGTGAAGTTTCATAAATTGAGATTTGCACTACAGAATGATGCCAATTGAGCAAGGCTTTACTAATATATACTAGTAGATTTGCCAAAATATAGATCTGGCAAGATAAAGTGGCACGTCTGGGTTATGTTGGAAACCAAAACATTATGGTTCCATTTTCTGAAAATAAGGGTGTACAGGCCAAAACAAGACTCCATTAAATACTGCATCTCTAATACTTTTGTGTTGAAAGTTAGCCTGTCACCCCTTTTATGACTTACTATAGACTTGTTCTGTTTGTAAACGTGCCAATTTATCTTAGTACAGTAGAACCTGTCTTGAAAAACCACCAGTCATTTGAGACCATGTTTTGAAAACCATTGAAAATATTTCTGTAAATAAATCCTCTTTTGACAGATCACCTGTCTTGTATGACCACATTTCAATGGCAGAAAGGGTGGTCTCTCAAAACAGGTTCCACTGCATTGTCCGATTCATATAACTTGACGAGGCAGAGAAACCTTTTGATTATCATACTGATGGACTGATAAATGACAGATAGACTGGTGGATGGACAGTTGGACAACCAGACTAATGGACGGACAAAGGACTTATGGATGAAGAGATGGACTAATGGATGGACAGATGGACTAATGGATGGACAGATGGACTAATGGATGGACAGATGGACTAATGGATGGACAGATGGACTAATGGATGGACAGATGGACTAATGGATGAACTTATGAATGGACAGATGGACTAATGGATGGACAGATGGACTAGTGTATGGACAGACCAACGGATGGATGCAGATTAAACCCATAGTCCCCTCTGGTGCGAGATTAACATGCAGGAGGTCTATAATTCAATATTCTTGTCATTGGGTCTTACATTATACACGATAGATTATACAAGGAACTTTCAACTCTTAGGACTAGAACTAAAACAGTTCATCAGGATAAAAACACCTTCTATCAAACATGCCTCCAGTTTAGATAAATCTAGGTACAACTTTCACATTTGAAAAAGCTTGCTAGTACTACAATGCTCTGTCCAAACAATGTTAATTGTCAAACTTTTTTCGACAGCTTTCAAAATGGCCAATTGATCAGGTCAATGGGTGCATGAAAGATAACTAAACAATTCTGAACATCAATGTAGAGACAATCTGACCAAAAAAAAAGAATGTAAGGAGATACAAGGTCAAAAGTTCAGGGAATCTTTAGTATGACTAAAAGCTCATCTGTATTTTACATATTTTACACAAAGCACTTGGTGAACACGAACAGTTTCAATAGCCTTTTATATGAGTTACATATAATGTCCAGAAAAAAATGATACTGTGCTACAAAAATATTTTGTAAGATAATTTTCACTTTTTTCATGTACAAGTTTCTACATTAAAGAACCCTCACTGCTCAATGGCCATAAGTGCCGAGCATAGGCCAAAATTTGAAGCCCTTAACCAACATGAGGTGATGTCTCCATATGAGGGAAAGTTAAACAAAAATACAAAAAGAAGTGTCCACAAGTAACACCACAATATGCATTTAATTACTATATACCTGGACATTTTCACTCCTGTTTAATTTTCACAATTTTCGTCCTTTGCTGGGAGGAGCAAATTTGTTTTTGTTTGTTTGTTTATTGTTGTTTAACGTCCCACTCAAGAATCTTTCACTCATATGGAGACGTCACCAATGCCGGTGAAGGGCTTCAAATTTTGGCCTATGCTCGACACCTATGGCCATTGAGCAGTGACACGGGACCTCGGTTTTTACTGTCTCAGTCCGAAGGACAGGAGCGTATCCGGGTTGGTAACCATTTCACATACTTCCCTGCCCAATCCGAGGATCGAACCCGGGTCGCAGTGGTTAGCGTACTCGCTTTTCAACCGGACACCCCTAGGAGCAAATTTAAAATGAAAGCAATATTTTCAAGATAGATAATTGACGCATGGACATATAAGCTATCCCTGAGACTATGGTGAGTTAGGGCGAATTTTAGACAGGTTGTTTTCTGGGATAAAGGGATTAAAATAACTTGGGGTGAACATAACCGGGGATGAAAGGTCGCAGGTACAAAAATGAAGGGGGGGGTAAACATAGCTAATGCCTCTTTAAGACAATTTAAGATGAAAGGATCAAACAAGAATCCAAAGTAGCCTTTAAACAGTCACTTATGTTCCATGCATACAAAAGTTTTGATCCCTTAACAAATCTGGTTGAAATATGATGGGTGCTAGCGCTTTCACAGATTTACATATCACTATTTGCTTTTGACTCCTGTGTTCCGTGGAAAAGAGCACCAATCGTATGGTATTAAACTGGTAGAAATATTTGACAATGGTCAGCGCAGCATCAAGTCAGGTCTGTATAGCCTCTAGACTAGAAAGCCACTCAACCATGAAGGTCTTGCATGGAACCTTCATTTCTAACATATCTTTGATATGTAAATTACCTCCGATAATTGCTATATCAATCTATAAATAACTTATTGTACCCTTGCTGGTATAATATGGGCAAAACTTTTTTAACGAAAATCATACACACTTTTAAAAGTGAAAAAAAATGTACAAACAATTTAAAAGTACCTTTTGTTTCATTCTAGTAACTGGAAAAAGTTTAAAACATTTGACCAATATTTTCATGCAATCCTTGCCATTATGATTATACATGTAAATTGTGAATGATAAATTCCAAATGCCATAGCTAAATATACAACAACTTGTACCTAAACATAATTCATCATAATTACATCACGTGAAATGCTGTCAGTATTAATTCATAAGATGACTAATGCTAAACTTATTTACCTTTATTTTGCTTTAAAACAAAATAAAATTGCAACATAATGAATTCAGTAAACAGTGATTTATGGATGCTACTCAATTTTGAGAACAAAATTCTATGATCTATTCAGAAATCATTGATGAGAACAGTATGTGAAACACTTTAACACATGGGATGGTAAAAATATCAAAGACATGGTAAATGAAATCCTAAAACTTAACATGGATGAAGTTACTGAAGTTATATGTCAATATGTCAGAGTACCAAATAAAAAAAAAAGTTATATGTTAATATTAATGGTGGAATTAGACCTTAGAGAGAACTAAGGGACCATCCTAATAGAACAAATACAACCAAAACACCAAAGTTAACATGCAGTAACCTTGACCTTCATTTGACCTTTGATTTTGCATAAGTGACAGACATCCTCTGAGTGAAGTACAGTAAAACCTGTCTTAAAGGACCACCTCTTCTGACACTGAAATGTGGTCTCTCAAGACAGGTTCTACTGTATAATCAAACTGGACCAAATGATACATGTATATTTACAAAACAGAAACACTGGAGACCTATGGATATCAGAAAGGGGAGACAATTATGTCCCTGATGGATTAGAATCATAGATTTTTTTACCTATTTAACTGAATACATGTATGTAACAAGCACCTTTATGATTTTAAGATGGATGAAACAATTTAAAAACCAAAAATAACAACAATGAATGCATCTCTACCTTGATACAAAATCTGGGCTACTCTTACATGTCTATAAATATGTATACATTCAAGAAGAGATAATAATGAGTACATCCATACCTTACAGAATCCATAACACTCTGTAAACATGTCAACACATATGTAAATACAGACTAGGGAATCACATACATGTACATGTATTCATTGTAATCCTCATTAAAAATTAATATTAATTATGAATAAATTCATTTATCTATAGAATGACAATAGAAAGTGCTAATCAAATAAAAACCATGTTTTACGAAGCTTGATCAAATTGGTCTTACCAAAATGATTACAAATGGACCTATATTGACACATATATATATGTGGTATAAATATCCTTTCCTTGAACTCTTAAATTTTGTTCAATACTGGCTTATATACACAGGTAAGATTTACAGGCAAACCAATATATGTGATTGTGGTCCTCCAGGCTCATATAGTACAAGTTTTCTAGGATTTTTATCCGGTGAGGTGCTATTTAATGGATAATTTAATCTGGAGATGGACTGAGGCTATTGAAAACTAAAACAGATGGTAAATGGAAACATACATATTTTATAGCTGAAAGATCACATCCCTCCTGGCTAAAACATGAACTGAACTTGGATAGATGTTGGCATGTGATTTAGAAAGGAAAATAGCTTTGGCAATGAAAGCGATTGTAATAACAATAACAAACGCAATAGCAATAATGATAACAATAATAATTACATAATATAAAATATCTAATTACAGGGATTGTTGCAGTGTTTAAATATTTTTTAGATCTACTTTTTTCTTAAATTTTGGATTGTTTGTCTTAAATCATATTTCATTTTTTTGTTTTGTTTTGTTTTTTTGTTTTTTTTAATTTTTTTTATTTATTCATTTTTTTTATCTTACTTTATCTTTTTAGCTATACATTTAGATCTATCATTTTGGCCTTGTATGATACCACTTTTTCCTTCGATAATATACATCTTAAGTATTCTAAATTGGAGCTCAACTGAAGGAAGTCAAATTGACAAAACAATCATCTTGAGCATTTAGACTCATCCAAATCAATAAATAGTATAATCTACCGTCGTAATTCAGGAGTGAACAAGTTCATATTGCATGTAAAACTACATATTATAAAATTCTGATTTTAAATCATACACCCCTGAATTCTGACAGTGTACATACTGGTAAGCATTCTTTGAATTGGACAGGTCCAGACTTCAGGGTTTGATGTGTTAATGGTTAAGAAGAGAACGTACTTACAATGTACCCGGGTAGAGACCATTAGCCTTCTGCCAGTAAACTGGCAAACTTTATCATAAAATTATCTTTAGGTTCCTGCAGGATTCGAACCCATGCTGATTACAGGTGAGAGACTTCATGGTTTAAAGTGTGATACTCTTACCACATGACCAAGGAGGCGGTATTATTAGAGTTATTCAAAACACACAAAATTACCTCGCAATATCCTAAACTGCAAAATCATTTTGATTTTTATAATCATGGGTACTTTCATCATTTTTCCGACTTCAAAATCTGCTTCATCATCTCCAGATCTGAGTTACTAATGAAATCTGATATGATGTGGTTTAAAGGTACAATTAAATGTTTTTTTTCAGAAATTTGAAATTTCTATTATAAGGCTTTATAGTACAGAATGAATATACCAAATCTTTTAAATTTGACAATTTTTTTATCATTTATAACCAAAAAATTATAGAATGTGTTCAAATTATAATCATTTTAGCAATTGTTGATAAAAAAAAAAAGACATATGTAATGAATTTTGCAACTGCTGAAAAAAAAATTGTTTTAGATGTATTCAGCATTGCCTGTTTAATGATTTTAACTAAAAGGGGAAAAATTTCCTTTGTGTCAAAATTATAAGTTATACCAAATTTGAATTTTGAACAAAAACTCTGATGATTGCATCGTTGATTGTACAGAATCAGAATAAGTGTGATGTTAAATTAAGACGAATTCTTCAAGTTTATACCAAAGTAAATAGTAATCAAGAAATTTTGAAGAGAGAAAATTGTGAATAGAATTGCTACTTAAAATAAGAGATGATACTTTTTATGGAGATTAAATTATTGTAAGTTGAATGGACGGCAATAAATTAAATCTATGAACTCCAGATGGAACCACTGAATGAGAATCCGATCTGTTCACCTTGAACTTCAATTGTTCAAAATGGAAGTAAAAAATAATGTTTGTTAACAATTGCATGCTAATTATGTTTCAAAAATTGTATAGATGTAATTACAGCTTGCAATAAAATATATTTGATTTCCATAAATAACAGTAATTAAACCAAGATAAATCTTGGTAAGATGGTCTCTCATATATAATTTACTTCAGAATATATCAAACATTGTAAACAACCCCCCACAGTTGATGAAACTGCCACATGGTAAGTTTGGATAGAGTGACCTTGGGAAAGAATAATTTATGCAACATTTTATAAATTTAACTTGAGACTCTCTAGAGGCTGTTTTGCTCACCTGCATGGAAAACAAAACATGAAGCTAAAATAGGCTAAAAATAACTCAGCACTAGGGGAGTTTACATACCTTGACTACCACGATGAAGGATTTCTGTTTCAAATCCAAAAAAAAAAAAAATATTTTGATTTTTTCTACTTTTACTACTTGTACATGATGTACAATAACAAGTAAGGGCTATACACAGGCATAAAAAATCTTATATTGCTATATATTTTGTGAAAATAAGGTCAAGTCCACTGTGTTATGCATATACAAATACTCACATGTTGGATTGATCAAGTGAGAGTGAAAAAGTGTCAAACCTGGGTTTCTCAAGCAATTTTTACAAATTATATACATGTACATTGTAGAAATTTAAGAATATTTATGCCCGTGTATATCTCTTATTTGTTATTGTACATCAATCTAAGTTGTAGACTTACAATTTACATTTGACACTAAAATGATATTTCATTTTAAAAGTTACATTATTTAAATTCTGAACACCTTAATAACTAGGATAGTACTCTTTATATACAATGATCACTCATAGACAGATTATACAATACATGTAGGCTTAGTAATTGGCCTTATCTAATACCACTTTTTTTCTTTCAAAATTATTCATCTATCATAAATGCCAGCTCAAGTGATGTACTGTATATTTGTTTAATATCACAGGGAGAAAATTTAGTATTTTCTGAGAGGAACTTATTTTCGAGTATTAAATTTTGCGCATGATAGGTTACAAATTGTCTTTCTGATACTTCATACATGTAAGGTATTATATTCATGGGTATTTAATTTTGTGGAATTTTCAATGACTGCAAATATAGCAAAATTAAATCCCCCATGAATAAAAGCAACTATACAGTAGTTTTATGGACAGAAATGATTGTCTTCAGCACTTGTTTTGGCTTCTCTATTTTGCAAATACCCTATTCGATCCATTAAGTGCCCAGGGTGCCCTGGTTACAAAAATCAGGAAAAGGGGGGGGGGGCTTAATAGGACCAATAAATTGTCAAATTGATGTAAAAAAGTTTACTTATATTTTCTCTCTAGTAATCTTTTTGATTATGCAAAATAAAACCCCAAAATGACAAAAAGTTACAACATTGCATGGAAGGGCAATAACTCTTGTAAGAAGTCAATTTACATTACTGTTACAAATTTTTTTGGCTAAATTGACATTAGTATACAGCTTGTTTTACAGTAATACCTGCTTTAGTGACCACCTGTGTATAAAGACCACCTGGTCACAAAGACTTTTGCTGTCCCCAATAGTACCATTTGTATACAAATCAACCTCTGTATAAAGACCACCTGGTCACAAAGACTTTTGCTGTCCCCAATAGTACCATTTGTATACAAATCAACCTCTATATAAAGACCACCTTACTGTAAAGTCTGCTTTTCTTGTGTCCCTAAGGAGATCATTATATACAAGTTTCACTGTATTTTTTTTTTTCAAGATATCCTTTCATTAAACATTTCAAAATGACAGCCAAAACTTTTTGTTAAATTTGAACCTGCCCCCATGGAAATTGCTGAGTATCTTCATATTACCGTACATGTACCAGTACATTACATCTGAGAAAGCAGATGTTCTCGAGCTAATACCGGTTTAATGATGACTCGAGACAAAAACCCCTCTAACCTTTCTTTTCTCTTTATAACAGTATCTGCCGTATTTGTGAAAATAACAAAGCCATAGATACAGTTTTCATACTGGTTACCCTAAGAAACAATTTTCGAACCAACTGTGGTTTTAATTGGCCGTCTAGTGTCAGTGATCTTTGAACAAATTTAATGATGAATGAAGACATTACAACAATTGAGCAGGTCAACTCAATGATTTCAACGACAGAAATGGTCAAGTCTCATTGTTTATGAACTTTAATAATGCATATTCCCACAAGAATATTCACAAAAAAAAATGATATTCTACAGGAAGTGTATCCATGCATGGACATCTTCAAGTAATCATTGATAATTATGTATTGGTGTTTGTCTAGATCTGACATCACAACCACAAAAAATACAACATGTGATATTGTGTCGACCAATTTAAATGAACAAAGCATGGAGTCCTATATATTTTTGCTATCTTATATTAATCTGTTGTGACTTTAAGCTGATAAATATTCTATTACTAGTAATTTCATAATCCCTCTATTAACAGGTGAAAATCTTTGGATATATTTATTTCAAGTTGAACTTTAAATTCATGACGATTTATTTTTTCATGGCTGATGGGAAAATGAACTTAAACTGATCTAACAGTGTTTCTCTCTCTCTCTCTCTCTCCCTCTCTCTCTCTCTCTCTGTAATATCTCCTGTACATGTAGTCAAACTTAAAGGCAACCTCTGTATAAAGGGCATTTGCCTATAATTAAAATAAAAACTTTGTTAATTTTTTTATACTGAATAAACCTCTTTATAATGTTCACCTGTCTATAATGGTTATTTTTACCTATTCCCTTGAGTGGTCTTTAAGCACAAGTAATCAATTCTTCTTGTAATTAATTCTTCTGACTTTTCTGTGCAAGCAAAATTAAAGGTATGTATGGAAGGTAAGGAACTGCTTGTGGTCAACGCATAAGCGAAAGATACCAGGTTGGATTCCCAGATTGGGTCATACCAACTTAGACTTTGAAAATGGTAATGGCCGTTCTTTGGCAAAGCGCTCGGCATACAAAGTGAAAGTCACTGGTTTTTGGATGAGACATAAAACCGAGGTCACATGTCATGGAAGGTGTGGCTCATAAATGAACCCTCACTGCACTGTCATCAGTCCATAGCATAAGTCAAAATTTGTGGTATTCACCTAAAAGTGGTGACATCTCCAAAAAAGTAAAAAGTTCTTGATGGAATTTAAAACAACAATCAACAAAAAACCAACCTAAAAAAACTGAATGCAAGGAAAATCAAGAAGAAGAAGAGAGTTGCTTTATACATTTGTAAAAACAGCAGTTCAGGGAGAGTTCATTTGCCAGGAGTTGGGCAAGTATCACGGAATGCTTTGTTATTAAAGTTCCAATTACAAAAAAAAGTTGTTCATTTCATCATTGTGTGACCTGATTTGTATCAATATCAATGCTAAGTCTACAATTTGATGGACTCAGATTTATACTGTTGTCATTCATTTCTTCTAAATCATCTATAACTGCCATTGTTGTTTACAGATACATATGTACTGAGAAGAGTGGCCCCCGCTGGGTCGACTGTTAAAAGTCTGAATAATTACAAAAAAAACGTAACAATATAGAGGCACTAAATCCGGCAAAACAAGACACTTAATACAGAAATAAGCATTGTATATGGCGCAAGAAGACACACAAAATTTTGGACAACAATATCGTCTTAGTTAAAAGGACACAGGGGCAATTTTATGTTTTTTAAGTCAGGTCAAGGTTTTATCCTGGGTGTAAAATCAAGGACTGCTGACAGATCTACATTGTACATCTATTTTAATAGCAAATGATTAGGTAAATGTACCAAATTTCATAAATTTTTCAAATCTATTCTATTTACATGGAATCAAAATAAATAAAACGAAAAAGAATTTGCAGGTTTATGGAAAATATTTTGTTGAATATTTTGAAATCATTTTTGTTGGTGGGAATGTGACTTACATATCTCTAAACTTTTAAATCTATTGACAACCATAGATACATTGACATAGAAATTCAAAATTGCAAACTGTAAGAATATCCATTGATATTACATGCAAGTTTAACCAAACCCTGCTATCTCATAGATACCAGGAGGTATCTAAGGGATAACAGACCATATCTCTGAATATCAACAGGTATACACTCCTGGTATCTATGTAATAGCTAGAGGTATCTATGGGATAGCTGTTTTGTAACCCCGAATACCTCCTGATGTTCAGATCTAGAGGTATTGCTACTTAATTCATACATAGCCAAGGTTTTTTAATGAAATACTTCTCTCTAACTCTGTATACCTGCAGATATTCTGAGATACAGGGTTGTTGGTGCACCGGTTTAACCAAAACCTTGGCATTCCCATTGCAATTCATGTCTAGCTGATAAGCCAATTAATACAGCTGATACATTTGGATATTCTGAGATACAGAGGCAGCTATACGTGAATTCCAAAGGGAATGCCTGAGTTTTAGTTAATACTATGCACAAACAACCCTGTATTGCAGGTATACAGGGTTAGAGCAAAGTATATCATTGAAACCTCGGCTATACATGATTTAAGTAGCAGTAACTCTGAATATCAGGAGGTATTCAGGGTTACAAATGGGCTCTCTCATAGATACCTCCTGCTATCCCATAGATACCAGTAGGTATCTATGGGATAACTGACCCATAACACTGTATACCTGTTGATATTCAGAGATATGGTCTGTTATCCCATAGATAACAGCCTGTTATCCCTTAGATACCTGAGGTATCTATGGGATAGCAGGGTTTTGGTTGAAATTGGGTGCCGTACATTGATGTTTTTTTATTTTTGTTTACATCCTACCAAAACTGTTTCACTTATATGAAGATGTCACCAGCTATAGGTGAAATGAAACAAATTTTGACCTGTGCTACAGACTACTGCAGTGTATCGGATTCTAAAGCTTAATGAGCCATGCCTACCATTACACAAACCACCGTTTAAAGTCCAATCGAAATTATCTTTGACTTTCACTTGTATGCCAAGGGTTTGGCAAAGGATCAGACAGTTCCTTTTTTTAAAAACCCTAGGTATGAAACCAGAAAAGTTAATCCAATCCGGAATTCTTCCTTGTGAGGCAAGATCATGCTGTATCCAACTTAGCATGTACATGTATAACATAAAACTAAGCCAATGGTATCACAAAGTCGTTTACCTTTATTATAAACAAGTACATGTTTAACATACAACTAAGCCAATGATATCACGAAGTCGTTTATATTTATTAAAAACAAGTACATGTTTAAAATACATTCTAAGTGTTGATGAATCAATATATGCTCCTTACCTGCAATTACCAAACAAATCAAAACGTAGACCTTATAAAATTATGTCCTTTTAATCATGGAAAATTTTTCAAAAATTCAAGAATGTATGCTAGTCCAGTAAAAAGAATCTCTGTCCAAAACAATCAGCATTCCAACATCTTGATTTACATTGGAAACATTACAGAATGGAATGATGGATTAATGACCAAATGGATGCTGATACAACCTACAGTGCCTCCAGTTTCATTATATGCATGTAGGCTATATATAGTCAGGGAATAATAGATTTAGTCACATCAAGAGCTGTACAATATTATGGCTCTGACCATTGTACAAATATTATTATTATGTACCATATCCTTCGACTATCAATGGTCACTGACTTAAATGGAAATGTTATTGTAAAACACATAACTAAACAAAACATTTTAAGACTTGACTTTTCTATTGAAAAGTTCATTTTACTTAACTTCATGCTGATTAATAAACGACATTAAAAAGTCATGGTATGATATTATTGTGTGTAGATTTTCTCAATTCTCAGTTTCAGGTTCATTTTTTCAGTACAGTGGAACCTGTCTTGATAGATCACCCCTTCTGCCACTAAAATGTGGTCTCTCAAGACAGGTGGTCTCACAAAAGAGGATGTTTTATTTAAAGTGTCATTTAACCAAGTGGTTTTCAGAATGTGGTCTCAAAAGACAGATGGTCTTCTATGACAGTGGTCTCTCAAGACAGGTTTTTTTTTTTTTTTTTTTTTTTTCCTTTTTTTTTTTTTTTTTTTTTTTTTTTTTTTTTCACACTGTATCAAAGGCCTCCAGCCCACAGTACATATGTTCATATTCATAATACAATTAGTTTTGAATAAAATGATATTTGTCATTATCCAACAATTCTATGTAACTTTATAAACACAAGAGAAAAGAAAATACACAATCTCAATTTGTACAATTCTATTAATATTCTGTATGGTTTGCTAGAACTATATATAAGACTCCATGGTTACCATTGCCAGGAGTCACATTGCAGTTTGTTATGGTCAACTTGATTAGCATTATTACAAACTCTTACATAACCTTGATCAATAGTTGTACTCAGATGACATTCCGAACACAAAAAATGGTGTACAAACATAGAAAAACATGAAGTTCAGGTAAACATATATATGCACAACTGATGACTTTAGATGTTAATTATCATAGAACAATACTGAGAGTTGCTTATATATCAAACTGTTATACTGAATTTGTATCACCCATTTATGTTATCATCAATATCGTTATTGATTTTAGTGTTTCAGAGTCTGTAGATTTGGTTGTTGTAATGTGTTTTAAATGTTTTTTAACCTTTAAATGGTTAATTCCCTACTTACATTAGGTTTTTTATTCTGAAAATTTTGTTTCAAAAAGTGAGATAACAGAAAAAAAAATCCACAATATCTTACCTGATGTTAACCCTTACTTAGCATATTTTACTTTTCATGTTTTTACATTACTTTGTTTATTTAATTTAATTTTTTTTTTTTTCATTTTTATTGTTTTAGTTGTTGCTGGTTTTTTTTGTTTTTGTTTTGTTTTTTGTTTTCTTGGAGTGTGGGTTTTGTTGTCATTTAAATATTTTTCTGTTTCTTATTTTATTTGTTTTTTTCTGTAGTTTTTTTTTTGTTTTTTTTGTTTTTTTACTTTTTTTATGTGCAGGTTTTATTGTCATCATATTTTTTTCAGTTATTTTGTGGCCACTTATCAGTATTTATTTGCTTTTTTCACAACTGTTAAACTTCATCAAAATGACATCAATTGAACGGACCTCAACTTTTACTGTTGTTCTGATGATATGACAACTATAATCATAAGCAACGCAACTCTGCTGTGTGCGTCAATGTAATAGTAAGGTAATGATATAAAAATATACAGCAGCCATGATGAGCCTTAATGATAAGTAAGATCAAATTTCAAGGCTCTAGATCTCTTTTTATGTAAGTATGGAGTACTATAATTGATTTCTCAGTGATATTTTATCTATCATTCTGGTATATCAGTGAAAAGACACAAGAACAATCAGAAGCTATGGAGGTTTTTTTTATGTGTTTTACTCCATACTCAACAGTTTTTATAATGGTGGCCAGTTTTTATTACATTGGAACCTGTCTTGAAAGCCATCTCTTATAAAAGACCAAATTCTGAAACCCACATGGTTAAATAATCCTGTAAATAAAATCTCTTTTGAGAGACCACCTGTCTTGAGAGACCACATTTCAGTGGTAGATGGTGTGGTCTCTCAAGACAGGTTCCAAAGTACTGTAGAGAAAGCATCTCTGGTTACAATGACCAAGGAAGTGACCAATGGCCTTCTTCAATTGTAAACAGGCAAACTTTCTTGCAAAATCAGCTTAGGTTCCAGCAGGACTCAAACCCGCACTGACTAGAGGTGTCTAAGAGACATCATGGTTTAAAGCGCAATGCTCTAACAATTTGGCCATGAGGCCCCACTGGGCCAAAGAAATGCATGTTTTGTTGTTGTAACACAGGTCTCACTGTCATTAGTAAAGATAGCAGAAAAATCCAGTTTTCACAGGGTGACGACAAAAAAACAATTTGATTCCTTTTACCTTTATTTTTGTGGTACAAATTTTTTAAGATTTTATTAATTCAACTTCTGCAAAAGATAAAGACATATCAGAGTGGAGGTACTTATTTATCCTTTGCTTGATTCTCTATATGGAGAGACAGAATTATGTCAATTGAAATGAAAACTATTTAAATCCAATGTCCCTTTGGGCTATACCTATGGGTGTGGCATTAAAGATAAGTTGATAATCATAACAATATGAAATATACATGTATCCTTAAAATGGATGCCTACAAATGAATGAATTTGTCAAAGATTCAGTAGTCTGTATCTGAAAAATCCATTAGGTCGTAAAGTTGAAATCCAAACATTGAAATTTTAGATAGGAAAAGACAATGAAATCCATGAAATTCTTGTACATCGATGGCCTCACATTAAGCAAGTTCAAGGTTCATTGAGATACAAAAGTCTATTTCAATATCAAAACCATCTTACTTTGCCAGAACATTAAATCCATTGAACTCAGTTTCCTTTGATTATAATACTATTAAATTCTGATCTAAGGTTATCTAGCCAGTATTTTACTTACATTTTATCAGGATGCTTTTATCGTTACCAAGTATGGATAATAAAAATCGGTCTGAAAATAAAACAATACCAGTACGTCAGTTGACGCCCCAGGGTAAAAATGTTTAGATCATATCCTTCATATCCTAGAAATTTCTTTGCATGAGTTGATGGTTACAGGCTAAGCACTCCTAAAACCAAGGCAAAAACTTTTTGGTAGATGTTTATTTATTCATTGTTTATCATATTTTCAAGCGAATAATATATTCCAATTGATGACTCAGACGAATACATACACACGATTAAGAAGCTCTTTAACAGATGAGATAATTATAGACACTGTCGAAATTACGTTACTTTGTATAAAAAACAAACACTCCGCAAACTGTTTACAGATGCATGTGTCAAACAAGAAAATATATGACGGGATTCGTTAAAGCATCACCGACGTATGTCATGCTTCATTGAGCTGATGTACAATTACAGGAAAAAAGAACTTATTATGAATTAGATAGGGCTTTAATTTACAAAATTTAATTTAATTATTTTAGATTTACAGAAATTGATGAAAATACTGGTACATTTTATATTTAAAAAGTATGATAATACATGTGCGGAAGGATGAAATATTCACAATTATAAATCATCATCTGATTTCTGTATGACAGCTGTCAATGTCTATATCAAGGCATACCACCTACATATGTACATCAAAAAGTTCAAGGTCCAAGGCGATATTTGTCTGTGTCACTCTGTCAGTTATTTCATTTATCTGGAGATGTGACCAGCTAAAGGTGAAATGCCACAAAATTTGACCTATGGTGTCACCGTGTGGACTTTAGAAATGTATTGATTTTTTTATGTGCGACACCTACGCTGGTCTAAGTCCTTGATTTACAGAAGAGTCCAATGTTTTTTCAAGGGTTGATGAGTTCAAGACAAGACAAGACGTATAACTGAAAAATTGTTGAGTTTTGAAGACACAAGCGGACATAACTAGTTTTCCAAAGAGTACATGTTTTATGGTTTTTAAGATGACTTTTTGAAATAAAGGCAAATTTAAGGTCACTGTCAGAGCAGAGGTCAAACATTTTGGTACAGTGGTACCTGTCTTGAGAGACCACCTCATCAGTCAAAACTGCACACAAAGTCAGAGGTACATACATGTACTATGAAATTCAGAAAACACTATATATATACATGATATATTTAAACTGCAATAGTAGAACATGTACTCATAAACAAAAATGCAAATCCTACATTGTATGTATGTCAGAAGTGGTACTTCAAATACTTGTCCATAAAGGTCACTCAAGGGAACAAGCAATAGAAGCCATTATAGACAGGTGGCCTTTTTAAAAAGATTTCTCTGAGGTAAGGAATATATACAGTGCACTATTAAGACCACCAAATCGACTGGCACAAACTGGTCCGATTAGTGAGGAGGTCGCTTATGTAAGAGTCTGGACTTATTTAGTAGGCCCTATTTATTGAGAAAATTTCAAAAGGCTGAATATTGAGGTGGTCTTCTTAGCGAGGTGGTGTTTAGACAAGGTCCCACTGTACTTTAATATTTGCAATTTAGACAAGTTACGTGAAAAATCAGAGATGTTTTTAACCCTATCACCACCAAATATCTGAATGGTACATATACATGTATGTATGCTCTGTTTTGGTTTTTTTTTTTGGGGGGTGGTGGTGTTAGACCATTCTATTGTGGTCTAGATGTGGGTTTAAAAGGGTTAGAGTCAAGTCCCAGGTACATGTATGATCGAGGCTAACCACAACTTTGTAAAATGATTAGTGTACAGTGGAATCTTGTTATGTCTAACTCTAAATCGGATGAGTCAAAATTTGGGTTATGTCAAAGTTGAAATGACCAGTCCCAATTTTTTTTGTATTACACATTCATATTACTTACACTCGGTTTTTATTTTGAAAATTCCACTTATGTTAAATTTGCAGTTCAAGTTATCAAAATTACCTTCTAGGGTCAAACGTTTACATTTTACAAGCATGAACATGTAGTTGTTCATTTCCAGTAAACACATAGAAATGATTGAGTAATTATAGAAATTATCACTTGAATCCAATTTACACTGTATCTCAATCTTATATGTTAATAAAAGCCAATATGTGTATCACTTCGTACATGTATATATGCCTCTCACCTGTTTTATGTTCATCACTTGAGATTTTCAATTCAAATTCAAGACTTTTTATGTGTTACTTAATCTCAAGTTCATCACTTGAGATTAAGTAACACATAAAAAGTCTTGAAAAGTGACAACTGTAATTCTTCTCAAGTTTTTATTCTCATATTTGTAATGTCTAATGTCATAAGAAAAAATAAAAAAAATGTCTGTGGTTATATATCATTACTCACAAGGTATAAGAATTTACCGCCTATATAAACTTTAAAGAATCGGGAAAATGAACATTGGTGACACGTATAGAAGAAATTAAAAATATCGCTCGCTATTGGACCCCCCTCGCTATTAAGCCTGAGAGGTGTATATATTGTCTGATAATGATAAAAAATATGTGAATTGAAAGTGCGTTGAGCTCCGTAAATGATTCAGCAGCATTTGCAACCGTGCCTCTCTCATTGGTAACATTTCATTATGCTGATTCCCAAAGTTCAGATTCAATTTACCATTTTCTCACACATACTGCTGCCATTAAATATTGGAGGGATTTTGTTGTTGTTGTATTATTGCTTAATGTCCCACTCAAGAATCTTTTCACTCATATAGAGACGTCACCAAATGCCAGTGAAGGGCTTCAAATTTTGGTTTATGCTCGGCACTTATGGCCATTCAGCAGTGAGGGTTCTTTAACGTGCAGACATCTACTGTGACACGTGACCTCTGAAGAACAGGAAAAGCCAACCACCTCCGCCGAGGCTTGAACCCACAACCCTCCAGTTGCGAATTGAGCACTCTACAGCAGAAGGAGGGATAAAACCGACAATGTAAAACCAGTGAGTAATATAAAGCCTCGCTAGTGAAAGCAAACAAAATAAAAGTATTATAAGAACGTTTTCTCTAAATAAATAAAGGAAACAAATTTTGCTAAAAAATCAACTAAAAGAAAAATTACACACTGATTTTATGCATAGAAGATTTTCTACTAAGACAAGGATAAAAGAAATAATTGCTTTGAATTTTTAAATTCCTGCATCAAACTGTTCTCTCCCCATCACCAGATGATCAACATGAGTATCCCCCCTCATTTTTTATAATTTTGTTTTATACTGAATAGAAGTTTACTTTACATTTATGGCTGCAAGGTAAAAAAATTGGTGGTTTGATATGTTTCTTATTAAATATTATTCATACATGTAGATACAAAATGCCCCCAAAACATTTTGGAAAAAATATTATGGGAAATCAAAATATCAACAATAATCCAGAAACATACTGTTTATATTTACCTTATAATAGCACAGTGAAATTGATTGTTTACTTTTTCCTCTGTGAAATCCAAGCGTATTATATTTCCTATTCTTCAACTGTCACTGATCATATGAAATAGACAAATTCTGATCTGTGCTTACATATCTATCTACCTTGATGTATGTATAAACAAGGTGATTACATTCTTCTCTATCTACCTGGCAGATCTCACCTGTGAGTTAAACTTCAGCATTCGTCATTCTACTCCAGGCTACTGTGCCTCTGTTAATCAGGGCTAATCTGCTTGGTCAGTCATTCCGCATGAATGCACATGAATGGAAATTGTCACTATAGCTGAAATGGACGAACATGTGGTCACTGTTTGGCATGGCAGCAACTGATGTTATACAACTGGACACAGAATGTTGATATAATCAAATAAAACATAAATATTAGATAATTATCATGACTCTTGTAGATACAGAAATATTTGTTTTTGTTCTTTCAAATAAATATGCATTTATGACAGGTAGAAAGGTATGATAAACAATTTCAAGGCAAGAATAATAATGAAACTATATTTGACTGATAAATATGTAAGTTATAAAATTAAATGTAAACAGTTTTAATTTCTTTGAAAAAAATATGATTAAATAAAACATTGTGTACATATTTGACAGAAATTAAAATTCAGTGCAGTTATAGGAATTTAATCAGTACCTGTAGGTACGGAGTCTGGGTTTAATTTAAATAACGTCCATTCACTTCCCACCTCTAAGTTTCAAACATTGTATACATATTGTATTTATATAAGTCATATACATTTTGTACATATAAAATTCACAAATTTTCACATCTAGAATTCACAGATCTTCACATCTAGAATTCATAAATCTTCACATCTAAAATTCACAAATCTTCACATCTAAAATTCACAAATCTCCACATCAAACTGTAGAATTCACAAATCTCCATATCTAAAATTCACAAATCTTCACATCAAAACTGTAAATTTCACAATTCTCCACATCTAGAATTCACAAATTGTCACATCTAGCATTCACAAATCTTCATGTCTATCATTCATAGTTCTTCACATCTAAAATTCACACATCTTCACCTCTAGCATTCACACATCTTTACCTCTAATAGTATTCACACATCTTCACCTCTAGCATTCACATATCTTCACCTCTAGCATTCACACATCTTCACCTCTAGCATTCACACATCTTCACCTCTAGCATTCACACATCTTCACCTCTAGCATTCACATATCTTCACCTCCAGCATTCACACATCTTCACCTCTAGCATTCACACATCTTCACCTCTAGCATTCACATATCTTCACATCTAGCATTCACACATTTTCACATCAAGAATTCACATATCTTCACATTTAACATTCACAAATCTTCATATCTAGCATTTGAAAATCTTCATATCTAGCATTCACACATCATCACATCTAGAATATTCACATCTTCACAGCTAGAATTCACAAATCTTCACAGCTAGAATTCACATTTCTTCACTGGAATGTTAGATTGATTTTATATCAACTTTAGGTAGTTCTGCTTCTCCTGATAATAAATGTAATGACAATCTATCAACACCTTCATTACCTGACAATGAAACTGATACTATGAAATTGATTGTTTCACAAGATCACAAAGTTGTCATCCGAGTTTACCACTAGAAATATCATGAAATATACATTGATTTCCAATGGTGAATTATACAAGATTGTGTTAGACTACATGAAAGCAAAAAGTACCGATATCAAAGTAATAGGGTATAAATTTTAAAAAGCGGATCCAGTATTTTTCAGGGGTCGGGTCTACTGGAGGATATGGACACATGTTCCCTTGGAAATAAACGTTGTAGTTTTAATAGTCTGGAGAGATTTTTAGTTCACCTTAGCAGAGGGCTCAAGTAAGCTATTGTGATCTTACCTTGTCTGGTGTCATCACTTCCCTCCTATCGTTAACTTTTCATATTTTCAACTTCTTTTCTGAAATCACTAAAGGGATTCTGATGAAACTTTACACATAGGGAGTACTCAAGGTTGTCTAGTAAGTTTGTGTTTTTTGGCCAGATTGGCTCAGGTGTAAGATCTAGGGTAAGGCAATATTTTGAAAATCTTCCCAGAACTGCTACATAAATTAAAAAAACTAAGGTGATTTTTTATTTATGCATTTGAAAAAGGGAAATGGGTGTAATACTTGATGAAGATTTATGAAATTTGGAAGGGATGAACAGACATTTTGAAATAAAAAAAAAATCCTGGTCAACCGGACCAGTGAATAAAGGAATTTCACTGGTCAAAGAATTTTTTTTACGGGTCTGTATATATACACACTTGAAATGAAATGGTCAAGCTGATTTTGTTCTAAGGCATTACATTGAAGATTTGGTTATCATCACATAATGTTAAGGACCCACAGGCCATACATTAGTACCATATAGCCTAATTTGTACACAAATGGTACTATTGGGGACAGCAAAAAATTATCTTTGTGACCAGGTGGTCTTTATACACAAGTGGTCACTAAAGCAGGTTTACGGTATAGCTACAAGAACAATATTCAGGGAGCATACCCTCACAATTAAGTTTTAGGACTACATGTACATCAGAGTTGAGGTCAAGCTAGACAGTACAAATGTTTGCTCCCCTTAAAAGTTTTGAATTGTCTAGCATCCAGACATTTGATTAGGGTCCGTTTGTCCTCTCAAAGTATTACACTGATGGACTGATATTACTAACATCGTAAACGTGCATATTTCCGTGTGTTGTTAATGCAAACCATACGGATACACGTGGGGGTATTTTATATGATGTCATACCTTCCTGTCAGCAGTCCAGTATTAAGCAACGATTCTTATCACAACTGTGGGATTGGTACATGGGGGAGGGGGGCTGGGGGAGGATAAACTGCCAACACGCATAAATTATCACTTGAACAGTATTGTCCCCCACCAAAATCAATGGATTTCAGCAGATTTACCCAATACAGGAACACTGCTTTGAAGGTCATAATCTTGTGGCAATAAGAATTTGGAATTTATAGTTCCTGAATACCAGGGTGACCCCCAGATCTTACCATTTTATATTTATAAATCTTAAGCTTTATTCATCAGTGGTTCAATGTACACTATGTATTTAACTGTAAAAGTTGCAATGAAAAATGTTTAGAAAGAAAACTCAAATGTATAGTAGAATACATGTACATTCTAAATTTCTACTATAATATACCGTAAACCTGCTTTAGTGACCACTTGTGTATAAAGACCACCTGGTAATTTTTTGCTGTCCCCAATAGTACCATTTGTGTACAAATTAAAACCTCTATATAAAAACCACTTCCCTATAAAGACTGCTTTTGTTGTATCCCTAAGGGGGTCTTTATATACAACTTTCACTGTAACTATAAAGAGTAGCAAGACAATATAAGTTTCCAAAATTTATTTTTCATATGTAACGCAAATAAAACTGCCATTTTTCAAAAATTTCTCCTGGACATTTTTAATGTATTTCCATAAAATTTTCAAAAATAAATTCTAAATTATTATATAATAGTTTCACTGTTTTATTTTTATTTAAATACCATATAGATATCATGTCAGTTCAAAAGATTAGATATGGTGGAACGCAAATATATATATATATATATATATATATACACACATGTAGGCTATATGTTTATTATCCTTTGGTAGTTCGCAATCAATCTGTTTTTCACTACTGTAAATGTCACTAACATTTTTATCTTTGTATCTATGCCATGAAACAGATTACAATTGTCAAAAGTATAAACTTAGCCACAAATAAAAATGTAAATCTATCCGTAATGGAGTCAAGGCAAGTAAGTTTGTTGCCCTGATGTTGACTTTTTATGTGAATGGGTTTGTTCCTCTAAATGATGAAATTAACACCAAACCACAATCCAAGTTTCGATTATTTTATAAAAGTCAATATATATCAAATATATTATTACAGTAAGATAATGATAACTTAAGACCTTCAATATTTGTTCATTTTATGTGGCTTGCAGTTTTGTCTTAGAATTTATATGTTTCAAACAAAACCTTATAGTCAAACTTGCATTATAGGCCACCTCTGACTCTGTTTAAAAGGGCACCTGTCTATAAAGGCCATTCAAACATTACCTTTGTTAACTTTTTTATAATTAATAAACCTCTTTATAAAGGATGCCTGTCTATAATGACTACGTTTGCCTGTTCCCTTGAGTGGCCTTCATAGACAAATTTGACTGTATATGTTTTCATGGTAAATTGTTGAAATTTATAGTCACTAGATTATCATTCAGGCCTGTCTTTTATCTTGTTTCTCAATTTTTATAGTTCATGTTTTGTATTTGATATATTTAGAAAATAAAATACTGTTTAAACCAAATTTTTCATATGTTTAATATGTTTCAAAATACTGAAAAATAAAAAATAAATAAACTATTCACACAGCTATCACATACGTGTCAATAGCACACATTTATACTAGCAACACATATATTCTGTTAGAAATAAATTGAAAATTTACTGTGAGAGTTGTCTCCCTTGAATCTCCAGATACATGTATAAGTAAAATCTATAGTGAACCCTCTCTTGACCCGGACAAGTTTAAATTTTAGGTTATAAAGCAGAACATAAAAATAACACTAGCTAGAGAAATTGTTCCTACTTGTCACCATACAGAAGAGAGTGTCCAGTGAGGAATAACCAAAAAGTGAGTAGAATCATCCGTATGATAATCAAAAGGTTACTCTGCCCCGCCATCTTATGTGAGTCGGACAATACATGTATATGTAACTACAGGTCTACCAAGGTAAAGTGGCACATCCAGGTTCTGTTGCATATATGGGTTCACTCACACATCCAGGTTCTGTTGCATATATGGGTTCACTCACACATCCAGGTTCTGTTGCATATATGGGTTCACTCACACATCCAGGTTCTGTTGCATATATGGGTTCACTCACACATCCAGGTTCTGTTGCATATATGGGTTCACTCACACATCCAGGGTCTGCCACATATCTTGGTTCTGTCCCACATCTGGGTTTTGTCAAAAACCAAAACAATGTTGTTTTTTTTCCTGAGTCCATGCATTACTGTAGCTCAAATATTTTCATTGCTTAAAATATGTGTCACCCCTGTTATGATTAATTTTTGACTTCTTGTGTTTGTAAGCATGCATCAATTTAACTTAACCTATAAATAAAACTTAACTCAGTTTATGAAATTAAATAATAATGTTTTAAAATTATAAGCAGAAATAAAATATACGAGCGCACACATTTTGAAATAAAAAAAAAAAATACTGGTCAACCTGACCAGTGAATAAAGGAATTTCACTGGACAAAGAAATTTTTATACGGGTCTGTATATATACACAATTTAAATGAAATGGAAAATTAGTGGTCATTTGGACCAGTTATCAGATAGATTTCACCAGACTTTTGTAAAATTTACTGGTTTTTCTGGTAAGACCAGTGAATTTCAAAAACTCTGCTAGCATAAAAAAGAAACTGTAGTTTAGTAATTTCATTTACAAAATATATACAAATACATACAAATATACAAATATATACATATACAAAATATTATGTTGCATTATGTATATCATTATTTAATATAATGCATTGTCTTTCAATTCAAACATCAAATCACATATTATGTCTATTATGGTTGATACGAACAGCCACTGAAAATAAGGGGGGGTGCAAAAAAGTTCCACAAGCTTAATAGCATGTATGACCACCATTTTCACAGATGCATTCTTCACACTTACAATGCATTGAATAAATCAGGTTATGCAGAAATGCCTGGGGAATGTTCTGCCATATGCGCAATAGCAAAGCAAAGAATCCAATGTAGCAAGGGGGTTTGGCTCTTGATGTAGACGTCATTCTATTTCATCCCAAACATGTTCTATAGGAAATAAATCCGGTAAATCACAGGCCAGGGTAGCACATTCATGTTTTGCTGCTGTAGATAGTCACTAACAACGCGTGCTGTGCAGTCGTGCATTGTCCTGCTGCAGAATGAGGTTACGCTGGTTGTTGTGAAGGAATGGAATGACATGCTGATGTGCAATCTGTCAATGAATGCAAGAAATTCTAACCACGTGTGGCTTACACTCGAAACTCCAGAAAAGCGTGCTGTGGCCATCAAGGCGAATCAAATGCGATATTCAACAAATTGAGTACTCAAACACGCGTTTAGTATATTAAACTTAATGCCTTTAAGAATAAAGAGTGATCAAAGAATACTTTTTATGTTTTTATTTAACTTTCAAGTATACACAGTTTCTTTTTTGCACTAGTATATACAACACTTACCAATCTATGCAATTAGTTTTTTCTCTAAAAATATATAGTCCTGACTGCATGGATGTTTGTATGAAATCTGATAAAAAAGCATTCCTTCAGTCAGTGCACTGAAGTTTTGGCGGGAAATCCAAGTGACCAATGGAAAACTGTTATGGACAAAGGAATGGTCCACTACACACAAAATGAACTAATCCCAATACAAAAGTAGAGAAGAATAGGAAAGGTGTGTTCATGTGGTGTTACTTGATATACATGTATTATAAGTAGTAATAACCCAAATTGTAATGATGATATGAATGACATTAAAAATGTAAAATAGAAAAACAGTGATGAATACTTACCAGTTTATTACCACATGTCTCTGCTAATATTCACAAATAATTTAATTCTTTGGAGATTCCTCTTGTCGATTGGCTAAAGTTTAATCTTGACATCATGGGAGGAGCTCTGCTGACCATTGACATTATGTTCAATTCTTGCACTTCAAAACTAATTGTAAAATTTGTATTGTATTTCTTCAATATCATTATCAAAATTTCAAATATAATTTTTTTTTTATAAGTTTTGTTGTTATTTTCACTTTTTATTAAATTATAAGGATAAACAATAACTTCTGAGATGTTTACTGAATGTAATCAATGTTGAGGCACAGTACACTTTTGTGTTTTGCTTCATGCAATACAAAGTGTACTCTGTGTCAGTCTACTTACTAAGAGGCCCATTTGGGTTACATCGCTCACCTGAACTGAGTTGGTATCTTACAAATACAGGGAACATTGCATAAAGACCACCTCAAATTTTAGATGATAAATATATAAGTTTCTTTCAATTTTTTTAATAAATACGAAACCAGTCCAGACCCTAACTTAAGACAGCACCTTAATTTCTAATCAGAAAAAAAACTTATTTTTCTATATCTACAAAAAAAAACCTCGAATCATAAATTGTACATGTAGATCAATAAGATACATTTAATTTTTCAATTTATGCAGTGGTTCAGGAGAATATTTTATAAGAGGGGTACATTCTTGAACATATTTTACCCAACCCTGGATCCACCCTTGGGCCATTGGGTAAAAACAACACAAACTTGGTAGAGGACCAAGATTACATGTTTCCTGTCAAATTTATTAAAATCCTTGAAGCGGTTTTAAAGAACAAGCTGACGGTGTGAAAAAGCTACTCCCCCCTTTTTCAGTTTTAAAACAATTTATTAAAAATTCAAAGAATAAAATTCCAGCAAAAGTTACTAGAAAGCATTTCTCTACCTAACTGCAGGCAAAATACATAAAATGTATGCATCATAATGAATAAAAGGGGAGAAAATCAAAGAAATCATACAAAAATGAATGAAAATTACAAAGTCAAACAAAATTAAGTGCCTCAAGCACACGATACGCCAGTCTGCCAAATCCAATTCCCATTTTGCTGGAAAGGGGACATACATATGATGTATACAGCGATCCAGGTGATAAGTAATGAAAACTAGTCACAAAAGGACATAACTCCAGTACCGCGGGAAGTTGAAACATGATAACAAATCCCATAATATATCTTAAACCATCTTACCGAGTTTGAAAGGAATTAAATGAAAAATAAAAGAGTTCTTGCATTTTCTACATAATGCCCATTTTGGCAATCAAAGGGCCATAAATCTCATGATTTTATGATATGCACATCTTCATGTGATGCAAATCACACATGCCAAATCGCAAAATGTTCAGGTGTAAACTGTGGGACGAATTGCGTCCACAAGAAAATTGAACACAAGAAACCAGAAACTAGGTAAAGTAGGGCCATAACTCCAATTCTGCAAAAAGTTTAAACATGACAACAAAACTCGTAATATATATTAAACAATATTGCTTCCTATGACACCATACCAAATTTGAAAAGAATTAAATGAAAAATTAAAGAGTTCTTGCATTTCCTACATAATGCCCTTTTTTGACAATCAAAGAGCCTTAACTCTTGTGAAAATTAATGCAGCATCTTCATTTTATGACATGCATATCTTCATATGATACCAATCATACATGCCGAATCACAAAATATTTGGGTGAAAACTGTGAGACTAGTTGTAACCACAAGAAAATTGAACACAAGAAACCAGAAAAAAACTAGGTCATGTAGGCATATAACTCCAATTCTGCGGAAACGACACCAAAACCTGTGATATAGGTTAAACATTATTGCTTTTTGTAATACCATTACTTTGAAAGGAATTGAAGAAAATACAAAAAAGTAATTGCATTTTGTACATTATTCCCTTATTTGGCAATAAAAGGGACACAACTCCACCAAATATAGTTGAAATTTCACTATTCACAAACTCTTCCCAACGGTTCATACAATGAAACATCCTTCCAAGTTTGACAAAAATCGGACCATAACTGTTTGAGTTATCACATAAAACAAAAACAAATTATGATATGAATTTACGTGATGAAATTAACCAATCAGAGGCCTTGTTTCATTGAAATAGTATTAAACAACGCTCGATATCATGACACATTTTTAATTAACACAAAAGTTTATGCACTAAATACGGATTTATTTTCTTAATTTCCATATTTATAAATATTATAAATGTGTATCTTTTAGTCCCTTAATTGTTCATTTCAAAATATTATTTTGTTTGGTAAATATCAGCGATTGGATTTGACATAACAGTTTTTTAAAGGTAAGAAAATGGCTTCTCTGAGATTGAAATACAACAAGTAATTTGGTAATGTTTTAGGTAATAAATATTGTTGACATCTTATATTTTAATGTGTGTATATTCTCAGCATATGTATTTAGATCAGATAAAACCAAAATTCATTCTTATTTCATTTGGTAAATACTGTTAACATAAAATCAACTTCTCATCCCCTTCAGGACATTTCTGATTATTTATTTTTTTCTGATGTAAGAAGGGTTTTGATTGGCTGTTTCCTCTCTGCCAGAATACAAACTTGTATGCAAGTGTTGTATAATGTCTTATGTGCAAACAAAATTAATGAACATGATGAAATGAGTTTTGCATGCAAAAAAATTATTTCACATTAAAAGTCATTCCTTGCATGCAAAAAGTATGTTTTATCACATTAAAAGTGACTTTTTTCATGCAACTCACATTCTTCCTATTCCAATGTGATCGACGGTTCTATTAATTCACAGAGTATTCTGAGGTTGTTGATATCTTTTATTTATAAACAAACAGGTCCTAATTAACTTGAGCTAAATAAAGTTTAGGCCTAGGCTACAGATCAGGGCACTGTGGTTCTTCAATCTGATGTTACAAAATTTCACTTCAGTTATATGGTCATACTGAAAGGTGTTCACTCCTCTCAAAACAAATAATGTATACTAAGTTGTACAAATGTAGAACAATAGAATAAGTTTGAAGAAATCTATGGAGTCACATTATTGGTTAAAAGAATTTCCCAGATTTCCCAAAATTTCAATTATATACTACATTTTAAAATAAATGTATAAGTCTTGATTTTCAAAATTATAAGATTTGATAGAATAGATAAAAAATAAACAATGTTGGAGTTATGTCCCTTGATCTTCGGATCTCTAGATTATATCATTGACCACTCAGGTGTAACAATAAAAAACAATGAACACATGAATATGATTACACACTCACTCTTTCTCTCTATCTCTAACAAACCATATATTACTTTCTCTTTTCAACTCTTTCAAACCACAACCTTTATCAATTAATTACATGTAATTTCTAAATATATTAAATTAAATTACATGTTACATTATAGATATTTTTTAATAAAATAAATTTCCCACATATCACACCAAAATTGTATGCACAATAAATTTTTTAATAAAGCAGGGATATTGTTTCAGCAATTTAATGCTAATTAAAATACAGGTGTTGTACAGGTAAATTTAGTTATCCAGGTAATTTGAACTATACAAATTTAGATAGCCAAGTAAATTCAAACATTTTTTTCTCTTTACAATTTTAGAGTAAATTTAGTAAAATTTAAGTAGATTCTATTCAAGTAAATTCAAATATTTATTAAAATTAAGGTATTCAGGTATTTTTTTTATATTTGTCATGCTAACACATCCTAAATTGTTTAAATTTCATGGTAAATTTAGTAACATTTTGGAATTTAGGTAAATTACAATATATTTAGTAAAATTTAGGTATTTGGGTAAATTTTAATATTTCTTCTTGCTGATACATCTTTAGGGGCATTAGCTGTGTTTACCCAAAATTTAATTTTGATTTTTTTCTCTACTTTTACTACTTGTACTTGATGTGCAATAACAAATAAGAGCTACCTAAGGGCAGCGATATATAAAAAAAAATATTAGCTTTATATATCGCTGTTAAGGGTAGATCTATTTGGACAAATTTTGATATTTTTTTCTCTCTTATACATCTGGTATACATTTTTCATTTTTTGGTAATTTAGTAAAAAAAAATTATTTTAGTAAATTTAAACATTTTAGTAAAATTTAGGTTACACATCTTTAATTTCTTCAATTTCATAGCACTATTATAGTTCATCATATAAAGTGAACATAATTCATAACAGTATCATTATATTTAATTCGATAATTGCTGTTGTTGTTGAGTTTTTATATGTTAATGAGTAGACTATTTAAAATTATTAAATAAATGCTTTCTTTACATAAAAATTAATACTATTCCAACAAAATTTTTCACCTCCCTTTGTAATTCTCAAATAAACCGCTTTAACATGATAGGTTTCATTGCATTACTTCATTAGTATTCGGGGCGAAGCATCCCTACACCGGTGAAATTTCCAATGGTTCATGAGATATGTTAATAACTGTAGAACGCCACCTACCGGTGACCCAATTGCGAGAGGCAATATGGCAAGCAAAATAAAAACTCGTAAAATTGTGAGAAAAACCTTAAGTGATGAGGAGAAAAAACGCAGGAAACAAAAGTATGCGAGAGAACACAAGTCGATAAGCCTGGGGCTGGGGAGGGAACACATCAGATGGCGGGCACTGCATACCTGTCAACATTAGGAAATTCGTCTGGGGTAGAAAATACGTACAACTGTCAAACTTTTTATGAATGCATTGTCATTCTGATATATATGTGTGTACCAGTTGCGCCGAAATAAGTGAAAGGGGGAGGGGGTATTCCCCTTCCAAAATAACAAGAAAAAATTGTAATTTCAAACTTCAATATCTGCCATTTTATGCATCTAAAAGGGAATTATTGTCAATAATATTGATATATATCACATTTCTTTAATTTTTTAGTCGACTTTGAAATTTATAAGGAATAGATATAGGCTTTATTTTGAAGTTTTAATACATGTAATATATACATGTACACACACAGCTTGGGAGACTCAAAATGATGTTATGGTCATTGTTTTATGTTAGAATGTTTAAAATTTAGTATTTCTTAATTTGTTATAACAAATTTTAAATATACTAAATTATGAATATTCTAATATAACAGTTGGATTTGGAATGCAGAAAATAAATAACTGGACTTACCTGGAAGAAATATAATCTCAGTTTGATTGCTAAATATTTGAAAGTGTGATAATTCTTAAAGTCAAAGGCTTGATTTATTTATTTATTTATTTATTTATTTATTTGAGATTTGAACATTTATTACCAAAATATTTGCATACCCAAATATTTATCTGAAGGTTTTTATCGTCATATTGTACCTTTTTCATTAATTGATAAGATAAAACAACAAATGATGACTGAATAGTTCACTAAAAAAATGAGATTTGATAAAGAAAAATCAAATCTGCTTTTAAAAAGAAAAAAAAAGATTATTGAGGTTATATAAATGTGTTTACTGTCATTACTGACATTTCAATGTGTTATAAGAAGATATTATTATAGCACATGTATAGTATGTGGAGTGCGGACGTCATAGAAGACACCACGATCTCGCTTCGATATTTCTCAGCTAAATTATTGAGGATTGATACAGAAGCTGCATGAAATTAATATAACATCAATGAGGTTAATCTTTGATAATTGTATATAGGACAGAACATATAGATAGTGATTATAGGTGTGGATGTTTAGTCTTTAGATATACAGGTAATCAATCTGTATATTAGGTACCTGTCCACAGGGTTATTAGTCCTTGTTCTTCATGACTATTTGGAAGATATAGGGGACTTAAATGTCTTAATACTTCAATGATATGGAGGCGCCAGAAATTTCAAGCTATTTTTTGTCGCCAATTAATAGACTGAAAATTACGATTTAGAACATTTAATCCCGACAAAAATGTCTACCGATCGCCGGAAAATGGACAAGCAGCGGTAGAAATATAGGGAAATCGGTTGAAAATTAGAAAAATCGGTAGATTTTTTCTCGGCGGTAGATGAATAGAAAAATCGGTAGACTACCGCCGAAATCGGTAGACTTGACAGGTATGGCATTGAGGTCCGAGCTTAAAGTGAAATCGGACGAGAAATTGGCAACCATTATGCTCGATTACTGGTAAGGTTCTGTGGTATTTAAAATGTTCTTAATATTTTACATTCCAAATGAAATGCTGTCTGGTAGCAAAAGATTCGAGTAACAAGCACGCCTTATTCATAAAATCATTACCGTACGGTAACCTCGCCATTGCGCAAGCGTGACAGTTTTGTTTACAACTGGGATGGCGGCTAAAGGAACGTCAAAACGTGGGCTAAATCGTACTCTCACTGAAAAGACTATAACAAGTCCGGAATAAAAATTGGTGGCGAATTTGATCGTTTGTGTGAATTAAAAGAAATGTTACGTTTGCAAAGTCACACCGAAGTAGCAAATTTTCTGATAGATGTGTTTGTTGTGTTTACTGCTTTAATACATGTATCTAGGTCATTTCTCACGTACGGTATCGGACTTTTTCGTACCAAGCTTGTTCGTACCAGGCTTATTCGTACTTAGGCTTGTTCGTACCGGACTTGTTCTTCCAAGGTACATGTAATGATGTATATCTTATAATCTTGAAGTATGCACTTTACAGACTTATAATCCAAGTTACATTAGATAGGAAATTTAAAAGTTAATTTGTAAAGCAATTTATTGTTTGGATTTAAAAACAAAAAAATGTGCTGATATTGGTGGAAAACAAAAGGGGGCTCCAATGCAAATACAGCATGACTTCTATTTTGGCGACCTACTCAGAACATTTGCCATTTGAAATTTTTTGTCACCGTGATAAATTATTTACATTGCTATCTAAATAATTCATCAATGTTAAATGAAATTCATGCAAAATTCATGTTTATTTAAATTCTAATACATTTACATGTATTTTGATTTGATGTTTTTTTGAAGGGATAATGTATGATAAAGGCCCAGTTTGGCTCTCATATTTCTTGTGGTTTAAAAAAATAAATTACAATTATTTGAAAAACAAAGTGTTATTGTTTAATACACATGTGAAGTCATCTTTCAGCAAACAGTTCACACACAATTTATTACTGTGTATACTGAATCAGCAATAAAATTATGGTTTGAACCGTAGCTGATACCCACATGTTTCCTTAACGTTATTAAAGTTGTTTAATTCTGCACACTTCATCAATTATATATTGTTATATTTGTTAGCATGAGCATACATGACTTTGAAGTCATCGTAAATGTAGGTCATCATCAGAGATCCTGGATGGAAAGTGTATAGATTGTTTCAAGAAAGTGTTGATCTGACAAAATATATAAAACACCCATTTGCCTCTTAAAATTTTAGCAAAATGACATCTTATTCTTAAATTGAATGCTGTTTATTTGCCCTGCTTGGTAAATAATAGATATTCAGTTCATTTAATATGAAAAGACAAAAGAAAAACATGATAAAAGCAGGGCTGTCATTGATGAGAAATTCTATTTTGATATATCGATATGTAAAAAGTATTGATAAATCGAATAATTTGGTACTTCTATGAATGCATTCCAAATTAATAGATTCATTGTAATATTTAGTTGTTTTATTGTATATTTGACCATCTGAAGATGAAAGAAGCAATCATTGCAAGGAAAACATTATTTATTTGAACAAATAGAAAAAAAATATAACTTAGTTCAATAACATGAACTCAGAAGTAAAACAAATGGAAAACTTTGGAAATTGTAAAAGAAAAAGCATCCTGTGAAATGCATAATGAAATGTATTGATACATGTACTCTAAAAGTGTATCGATTATCGTATCAAATCAATATGTGTATCGATATCGAGTCAATCAATGGACAGCCCTAGATAAAAGTAATTTTGGCTTAATTCTAAAATATTTTTTAATATATGTCATGAAATAATGCTAAATACTTTTTTCTTAAATCTCGTCCATTCTCTATAAATCTTCACTGGTGTACATCTAAATTTCACCACAGTATGGGAGAAATGCATGTTAGGTCAACTGGAACCAAATATATAATATATCTTCATTACGTAAAAGTCATGACTGTTGGACTTTACATGTACATATCGCTGGTATACATAGTGAAATGACCATAAAGTACAGCGCAGAATTAGAAGACACACAGAATTAGATGACATTGTTACTTTGGTCATTTACATGTGGTTTTTGTTATTATTGTTATGTCCCCATGGCTATGAAAATGTCTCCATAACATATGATCAAGGGTACATAGTGACCCTAGACCCCTAAATCATTCAATCCTTGTTGGATCACTGGCTATGGGGAAAGGGTACATATGTCAGTCGGATTATTTACCGTAGTATAGATTAAACGAAAAACAGAAAGAAAGAAAATGTCAATGTCTTTATTTCAAGATTTACTGTACCAATATTTGTTGTTATGTGAAACATTGTGAAAAACAACCGAAATAATGGCTTTGAAGAGTGCAGATCTTTTATTTGAATAAAGTCTTGGAAAACAATTAATGTTTCAGTTTGGCTATTAACATTTTCGAATGGCGAATAACTATTTTCTCAACTAGCCACTTAGCTAATAAAGATCATGTCATACTTGGGGCCCTAGGTGTCATATAAAGATGCTGTGACATTTTCACTACAACATATCGATCTCTTTAAATATTATAAACATAATACCAAAGTTATACTGCTCAAGACAATTGTTTCTGTCAATTAGACTTCATCAGATGAGCTACAATTTTAAATAGTTTTTCTAAAAAGAAAGTGGTATCAGACAAGGCCAAATAATATATCTAAACGTATAGCCAAAATCCGTCGAAGAGTAACCACTGTAAAAAAGATGGCTATCTTAGCTTTAGAAGAATTTAGAATTAAAAATTGTGTTATCAGTGCCAAATATTACTTTATTATAAGATTATCACCAAGTATTTATCATCTCTGCTGACTGAAAATGGGATTATTTGCTTACCTTATTGGTTTATATTTTTAACTCATTCACCCCTATAGACACATTTGAACTTGACTAAGTCATTGATTTACAGAAGGGACCATTGTTTTTCAGGGGTAGATGAGTTAAAGTTTCATAGGCACCAAGTTGTGTCATGACATAATTCCATCTATTTGAGACATGAATTCCAGCTGCCCATGTCTTGTTTACATGTCATCCTGTCATCATTTTGAATTTGTAAGAATTTTAAGGGGATGATTGACCATTTGATTTGTAAATAAATAATCTAGCTGTCCTCTACTAGCAAGAAAATAAATATTCTTACAGTAACTGTTGCAAACATTGTGGTGTAAGTTAATATTTAAAAAAATTGTGTTCGCTTCTCTGCGCTCACCATTGCTGGCATTAGGGATTTATATATAGACATTCATACATGTACATGATTAAGACCAATGATGTTTCAATTTTAGACTTGATACAATGGCTATTTGGATTCTTCTGAAGTTCACTGAGGTTTAATTTAAAGACATAGTATCTACGATTTCCTCAAATATTTCAATCTCAATTGTTTGGGTCAAATATGTTAATATTTGGAGATAAAAAACGATTTAATATATCATAGAAAATATGTTGAATTAAAACACATAGATTTTGTATAGTTTTATTGTATTTCACAACTTTCCACGTTTTTTTTTTAATTTTTTGTCGGTACGATGAGAAAAATTCGTTTTGCAAGCCCGCTCATATTCATATAACCTTATGGGACGCGTGACCTGTATTTGCGCATGCGCATTTCCATTGTTGATAGTGAAAAGCATGGCGTCCAAAGCAAAAAACAAATCGTGGCCGACCTGTTAAATTGACAGATTCAGCTAGAAAAAGAAATCGGAAAGAAGTTCTCTGCGAAATACAACAAGACCAAGATAAATATTGGAAAGGAGCATGATCGATGGATAAGCCTCAAGGACCGTCTAAATGTAGGATCTCACGCCGCCGAAGTCGCTGTTCATTCATCTCCACAGCTAAAATCCTGATCGATTGGTACGTAGGCTAATTACATTTTCTATGATTTTAATTCTATAAATTTAATTGATGTTTTAGGTTAAGGAAAATAGCCACAACAGGATTAAATGATAAAAATAAGTTAATTTCATGCAAACCGTTAATGTAAACGATACAATTATGTATAAATATCGAATTGTAAATAAATCAACACGTGCTATACCTCAGCATCCATTGATTGATATCGATACGATCTAGGTCATTGCGTGTGCGTTACTGGGATTGTTTCTGTTTGCATTATTAATGAGTTTGATTCTTACAGACGACGACAACAAAATCAGCATTTTTATCCGTTAATTACGCTAATTATACAAAAAAGTGTCCACGTGGAAGATCATTATTCAGTCATATCTTCGGTATTTCCGCAAAATTGCCGACTAAAAAAATAACCATTTTCGTAGATACTATGTCTTTAAGAGATGGAAAGAGATATGACATTACTTAATATTATGCAAATCTAGATGTACCTCAAGGAAGGAGATAAAAAGCTGACCATAAGAAGCATTGATTTATACACATCAGTTGCAGTACCAATGTAGGGTGGTCAATTTACCGTACATGTTGATGTCCTCTCATATAGTGTGGTTACCGTACTCGACCTATTAAGCGCGCCCAAGGTGCTACAAAAACTAAGGATAGGGTTGGGCGCTTAATGGGACCAATAAATAGTAATATCACATAAAAGTTTTTTTTTTTATAAGACAAAGTGGTAAAATTGTTGTAGTTATTATCGATAACACCTATCAACATAATTCTGTTGCTGGGGGTGCTACTGCTACAGATAAACTGTTACTTATGGTTTTTCAGGTGCACATCTCCTTGTTTACCCGCTAGAAAAGATTCTCAATCATATGTAAAAAGATTCTCAGTTGTATGTAAAAAGGGGGAGGGGCACTTATTGGGACATGGGCACTTAATGGGTCGAATATGGTAATTGTTTTTCAGACCTTACCAATGCCCTTCATCATAAAAGTAGTGTTATTACAAAATATGTTTGTCAAACATGAAATAGTGTTTGATCCTCCACTTAATGTCTGCATAGATACATTGGCGGATCTAGAGAGGGTGATGGGGACTGCAACCCTTTTTATACAGTATATACATACAGAAATGAAGGCCAATTCATATAAAAATATTATTATACTGAACTTAAAAAATGCTTAACTCACACACCCCTGAAGACACATTTGGACTGACCTGTGTCATTGATTTTCAGTAGACTCCCATTATTTTCAGGGATAAATGGGTTAAGGATTAAACCATTACAATTTACCACATGTATCTTAAACCACAAAACAGAAACACTTTTTAAATTACTTTTAACCAGTCCTTGGTTTACTGTAATATTTGACATTACTGATAAACAAAATCATTAGACGAGAACACATGCAATTAACACTACAGATATATCAAGTTGTGCTGAAGGTTTGCTTGTCCTTGGAGGATTACATCTCATTGCAATAAGTGTATTTGATGCACACAACAGACCCTTTCACGATAACTGCAGTCCTGTAACGTTGAGAGAATAAATGATACTGATACCTGCCAAAATACAGACGTGGTTATAGTAACCGATTGTTTCTTGACGTCATTTTCCGGGAATCTGTATCACTTATTTCCTCAAAGCTACATGACCACAATTATTGTGATAGGGTCTATGGGACTAATCCATGTACCACGTGATAACCGATAACGTTCGTGTGGTACTAGTATCTCCAGAGGTGATGGAACAAAACTCTACATACCATAATCATCATGCTGAAATGACCTTAGCGTGGGATATCGTCTTCTAGCATCATTCCATCACTAATAGAAACAATAGTCCCGCACAAATGTTATCAGGTATCATGTGATACATTAATTAGTCCCATTGAATGTAGTATCTGGACTAACTAGGAGTCCTTGTACGAGATGTTTTTGACACAAGAACACTGTTCTTGGGTAAGAAAGCACACCCAAATATGACTAACATCGACCTGTAACAGATTTTCATACCACCTTTTCAGCAGGAAGAAGAACAAAGATCATGAACGAATAATATTGCCATTATTGAAAATCCCCGTGTTCAACTTCATTTTTTGTTCTCCATTATGTTCTGTTGATTGGGTGAGATCTAATGAGAAAATGTTCTTGCACTTACCTAGAGTGACCAAATTGTTCCTGTCCATAGACACTCACTAGCTGTTACTGTCTCAGCATTTGACATTGATACGGATAGAGATGACGAAATGGGTGTGGATTCAACTAATGCAGAAGCTGATGTATGTCCTGTGGATGAATACATTGGAACCTGTTTTGAAAGACCACCTGTCTTTTGAGACCACATTCTTAAAACCACGTGGATAAATAAGCCGTAGATAAATCCTGTTTTGAGAGACAACCTGTCTTGAGACCACATTTCAGTGGCAGACGGGGTGGTCTCTCAAGACAGGTTCCACTGTACTCTAATTCATGCAGTTTTTCTCTAGTTTGCTGTCGATATGTTTGTCCTGTTGCTAGCCAATCAGGGGTGGATCCAACAATTTTCAAAGAGTGAGCATAAATTGAAGCATTTTTTAACTCATCAACCCCTGAAAAACAATGGACTGTTCTGTAAATCAATGACTTAGACCAATCCAAATGTGTCTTTAGGAGTAAATGAGTTAAAGATTTTTTTTTTTTATGACTGAATGCAAAATGATGGATTCTGGTTCATTTTGAGTAAAGAATTAGATATCATAAATGGTAAGATTTTTGTGATCATTAGCTGATTTTCGGGAAAATGGTTTAAATTTTTATTCAAAGCAAATTTTGTCCATAAATTACATTATGTACCATGTTCATACATGTACCTGTTGAGAAAATTTGTGACCGATATGTAGGGCAAACACTTTTGAGAGAAATTAAAGAAACCAAGGTGTATAGTCTGTTCAGAATCAGATATGCCTTTTGGCCTCATCTATAATGGTAACATTAAACTTTTTTAATAAATTTTTACGAGGTTTTTTACCTCTTTATTTATGCATCAAATTTAAGATGGTGGATTGCCTGACAACTACAATTTTCAATTTATCAGTTTTCTTGAATATAGTGAATGCTATATATTTGGTGATTTGAACCAAACCTATCCAGGGTTATGAAAATAATTTGATCTGTTCTTTCAGATATTGAGTGCTCAGTGTTATTTAAAATGTTAAAAATGTTAAACTGTATTGTGTAAGTCACTTTTTCATTGGATGAGAATGACACACCAACAAAGTCAACCGCACAAGCTGGTTGACAAGATGTGGACATTTTTATAACAAAAAATTGTAATTTATTTGATTTATTTTTTTTTCACGCAGACTATTAATGAAGAGAATTAAATGGAGGGAAGAAATATAAAAGGAAATCTTTCCCGAGATAGTATTTTTACACATAAGTGAAACATTATTATAAATTTATATGCACCAGGTTGTTTCGTTTACAAGTGGAATCTCTAAAGTTGACCAACATAGATATATGCATGCAATCACTTGCACTGGTCATTTAGGTAAGCTTCTCACTGATAAATTTTATGTTATAAATGCCGAAAACTGCATGGCAAAGAAAGAAATATATGGATAATGTTTAAACAGTTAAATAATACACAAAGATAAACTTGTGACTGACACATGATAAAACATATTTCTATATACCAGATTAGCAATCTAAACACATGCCCACAGCTATTTAATCCTAATTGGACAGGAACGTTTGTCAGAAAAATTGCTGTGTGTCATTTTCCGATGTCTACGTCAATTTTTGATTTTGATTGCTTGCGCCATTCAAACAAGGGAGTATATTCATTATGTGTAACACCAGTACTTCTGCCCAAATTCTACTAACCGTAAGATGGAGAAATTTGTAGATTGCATACATTTATTTCAATACATACATGTAGAACTATATCTAGATCTTAAGAAATGCATCGGACATTGACATTTTTCATTAAACTAAAGTTAAGTGCATATATAATAGACGCAGTAAATAGGACCCACTTATATTGAACCCTGTTACAATGAAATATCTCGCATATATTGAACCCTGTTACAATGAAATATCTCACTTATATTGAACCCTGTTACAATGAAATATCTCGCTTATATTGAACCCTGTTACAATGAAATATCTCGCTTATATTGAACCCTGTTTCAATGAAATATCTCGCTTTTATTGAACCCTGTTACAATGAAATATCTCACTTATATTGAACCCTGTTACAATGAAATATCTCGCTTATATTGAACCCTGTTACAATGAAATATCTCGCTTATATTGAACCCTGTTACAATGAAATATCTCACTTATATTGAACCCTGTTACAATGAAATATCTCACTTATATTGAACCCTGTTACAATGAAATATCTCACTTATATTGAACCCTGTTACAATGAAATATCTCGCTTATATTGAACCCTGTTACAATGAAATATTTCGCTTATATTGAACCCTGTTACAATGAAATATCTCACTTATATTGGACCCTGTTACAATGAAATATCTCACTTATATTGAACCCTGTTACAATGAAATATCTCGCGTAATTTGAAATGATTTTGATTCCTTGGCCAAACTTCTTTTTTTACCATTAAATCCTGCTATTTTGAAAATCTGATTTACTTGAAAGAAAAATTCATTTAGTCGCCTTTGGTTTCAATATATCTGGGTTACAATGTATTTTGTACAATGTATATAATTCTATGATGCAAAAGTCGAAGTGAAGCACTCGTGAAATGACTTTCTGACCGCTTAACGTGATGCAGCTGTGACAGATGCTTCATGAATCTTTAGCATGTATATTTACAGGAAATGGTGTCATTGAAATTTAAGATAAATGCCATATATATATATATACACACACACACACAGGACATATTACCTCAGATTGGAAAATCAGTTATACATATGATAGTTGTGTATATTATGAATTTTAAAAATATTTCATAAGTGAAGTTCCCTGAAATTGACTTATACATTTGAAGTTTGGTCTTCTTCACCAAGGTTATGATAGATTTTCTTAAGTGCCTTTATATTACATGTATCTCCTGTGATGTAGAATAACACTGACTGGTCATTGTCACAGGCACATTTGTCCAACGAAGTTTGTTGCTCATAATAGGGTTCATGTTGGAATAGGACATATGGGCCTGTACTCATTGTCTGACAGAACAGAAGACTTGTTCTTCAAAAATTGGGGTGTGATTCTCCACTTGTTTATTAAGTATTCTATTATATAGTTCAATCTAAGGTAAAAGATTTTTACACTGAAATTTGAAATCCAATCTTATTCTTTGAAGCTGAATAAAAAGTACATTTGTACTTATAACTGTAAATCTGTATCATCTGCACTACAGAGATTCACTGCAATGGGTGTTCGGAAAATAGTCTGGTGTACACATCTAAGAAAAATGCTTCTATTTTCAGAATTTCCTTTGACAAATTCTGCAATATTCACTACAGGTTAAGGACAAGATATGTTATTCATTTCATCACTAATAAATCTCTGTCGACTGGAATCAAAATCCTTCCTAAAATTTTCCAGAAATGTCTCCTTATTTGTAAAGATGATCCCAATGTGTGACTCTAATACATGTACTACATTGTACCGTCTCTACATTTACATGTTGATATGTAATTTAAAGCCTGTGATCAAATGCACACCACTTGTGGATGGGACAATCTAAGAGTGCCTTGCCCATAACCCTGTGATTTTTTAGTCTATCTTATTTTATTCATTTTTTGATATCAGGAAACAGGGGTGATTTTTGGATATCAGAAATTTGATTTTTTGATATCATGAAATCATTTTCTGATATCAGAAAATATGTAGTATTATGTGATGTAAAAAAAATTGAATTTCTGATATGAAAAATTCATTTTTTGATATAAAAAAATACCTATTTTCTGATATCAAGAATTTGATTTTTTTTATGTCAGAAAATACGAATTTCTGATATCAGAAAATACCCTATAACAATCTAAATAAATTATACCTGTCAGGACCGGGGTAAATTCTCATGTTAGTTTAAAGTGTATTTAAAAAACAAAACATAGTTATAGTTCTTGATTGTTTTTAATTTTCGACAAAATAATTAAATAAGCTAAGCCCATCTTGAATGTTAAATGTTGAGCAGTAGGCCTTGGCCTAGCCAAAAATTGCAACCAAATGGGCACCTAACATGGCGAATGGAAGCGGGAAAAGACCTGCTGCTGAGCAAGACATATTGAACACAATCAATGATCCGCAGTAAATAGGGTATAATAACATTCAGTCTTGTATCTGGTGGGAAATCTTAGGGAGCAGTAATTCTGATAGGGGATAAAAAAAATCGAATTTATGAAATAAAAAATTTAAAATGATTTCTCCATATCAGAAATTCATTTTCTGATATCAAAAATTTGAATTTGTGATGTCAAATAATTCCTCGTATTTTTTATATCAGAAAATGATTTTCTGATATAAAAAAATCAAATTTCCAATATAAAAAATTTGTTTTGATATCAGAAATTTGATTTTCTGATATCAAAAATAAATTTTTGATATCAAAAAATATTTTCTGATCAGAAATTTAATTATTTGATATCAAAAAATGACTTTTGAATATAAGAAAATCGTGAATAAATATTAAAATGGTGCCCCATACTATTTATGTATAGTATATATTTTATGTACATTGTATACTATAGTAATATACATGTATATATATATAGGGTGTAACCACATTTGGCTTAAGTCGGTTGTTTGGCCATATTTCCTAGTACATGTATATCCCAAAATCACCATGTTTTGATGAAAAGAATAAATAAAATACACTAACAAAGCAAGGGGTTATGGACAAGGCACACTTAGATCTAGATGGTCCTGTCCGCAAGTACTTGTGATACTGCTAAAAAGAAAATACTTAAATGCATTGAATAGTTAGCAAGTAATGTATGCCACAGACTTTTAAAAAAATCATCTACATTTACTAATTCCAAGTACAAATGTACTTACTTACGGTAAGGAGTAACCTAATGAACAAATTCGTATGATTTAAAATATCTGACATGCAATGAACCAAATTTGTAATGGGAAATCTATATATGATCTATTTTTATAATTACTAATATTTGTTACTCATCTGTGTGTAAATATTGGTCCGAAGTCATCAAATTTACTCAATACTCAAGCTCAGCTTTTGTTTCATTATTTTGACCATATAATCGTTTGTAAAACTTTCAGGTATTAGTGCTTAGGAAACTGTCAACTGTCATTCACACATAATTTTTATGTCACACTTGTGATTTTACTGTATATAAATATGAATAAATATGTCAAGTACAGGACTCAAAATTTGAGTTTTTACTCAAGCAATTTTTTAACATTTTGGTGACTTTGGGCCCTGGACATAGGCCTATTAAAAGCCAGGTGTCATTTTCTGATGTATTTTTTGCATATATTTTATATTGTTTAGTTTTTAACAGCCAAACTAAAATCAATAAATGCAGAAATTTACAAGGAATCATATTTTTCAAAGCATAAGTATTTAATATGCACAAAGCATATGAATTTTAATTCATGTATAACAGAATTTGATAGTTTCAAGATGGGCTAGATCAATCTACTCTAACAAATTATTAAGAGAAATGTACATGTATAATCTTAATGAAATTTTAAAAAAGTTAATCAAATAAGAACTGGAGCAGAGACTGGATTTACAAGGAAATGATTTTTCAAAGCATGAATATTTAATATGCACAAAGCATATGAATTCATGAATAAAGAATTCGATAGTTAAAAGATGGACTAGATCGATACACTCTACTTTTAACAAATTATTAAGAGAAAAGTATCATATTTAATCAGCGATATATAAAGCTATTAGCTTTATATATCGCTGATTTAATGAAATAAAAAAAAAGTTAATCAAATAGTTATAAGAACTGGAGTGGAAACTGGATTTTTATATGCAGCCATATTCCCAAGTCAAGGTTTTTTGATCCACCTTGTTCCTCATATACATCATGACAGATTTGGCTTGTATATTGTAACTTCGCGGCGTCAATTTCCATTGGTCGCAGCTACCCGTTGCTTCAGCCAATCAGAAGGCGTCTACCTATCAATCACGCATCGACCACATGATAGGAGGGGATGTAAACACAGTAGGCTATATAATGGCGACGTGCAGGTTATGCCACGAGTGTTTGACTGCAAAAAATAGAAGAACAATATTCACCGATACATTCGGGGTTTTAAATCAATTGGCTGAAGTTCTAGGATACGTCCCAAGGAAGGACGACGGAGCGTCAACCTACGTTTGTGGATTTTGTTTCTCAAAGTTGAACAAACTGCTGAAAATCGAGTATGAGATTTCACATCGATTAGACGCCCTGAAGAATGATAAATTTCGTTTATTGATAGAGTTGCGCGTTAAGTAAGTTCATTGTTGTGATTGCTTGCTTCTGTTGAGATGTTAGAATTTCTTTAAACTTGTTACTGATTTCTAAAAGCACCTCGTCATGGCGCAACCATTATTTTTCTTTACGCCACTTTTCATTGATAATGGGTAGTTTCGTCCCGATTCGTCTTCGCTCCAGGTTGTTTCGCTCCAATTGTAAATTGTATACACAAATTGTACACAGGAAAATATTACAAAACAATAGGATGATATGAGTCGTATTAACGACTTTTGTTGACTGAAGTGTTGTCTAAACAATTTGCATCAACTAGGCATAGAACAAAGGAGAATTATAGGATAGGTAATTATTCAGTAAAAACAAAGGGATGAACATTTGAGTATACAGACTACAGTGTTCTAAGGATACATTGATAACAGGGTTATCAATTTAAATTGTTGTTCATTCATTTCCTTATGCCAAATGACACGTCAGACATGTAAATACAATACATCATGTTATGTATAGGGGGGCCTGATTACGGGTCAAAGAAAATAAATTTTCCAATACATCGTTTCCGAGATCCCTCCACAGACCACTCTCTGTCATATGACTTTCATCACCATGTGACAAAATTTAGGGCATGTTTTGGACAAAATGGCAGGCACCCTACAGTAGTCTTCATATAGGCTGATAAATGATAAGTTCAGATTGATACAAAAAGTCCTACAATAATTATTTTAACTTATAAACATTCTCCGATATCTTAGAGTTGTTGGCTAGGTGTATACTCCTGATTTGATTTGTCATCCATCCACGGATATTTATCTGATTTATTTTTCTCTCTGGAATCTGATTTACAACATGGCACCACATATCACCACTTGCTTTTTTATTTATATTGATTTCCTCTTTCCTCCATGGTTAATTCGTATTCACCATGACCAAAGTGACCTAAATTTACTCACATGATCAGTGCGTTGTAATTTCTGAATCATTCCAGAACTCGAAAACGACATATTCACAGATCACAAAAAGTAATTCTCCTAATTCACAATTCATTAAAATCAAGAAAGACCAAGTAAGGTTAGGGCTTAATTTGGGACAAAATATGAAAGTCATTCTTACATTACCTATATTATCTATATTATCTCATTTACCCCTAAAGACACATTTGGACTGATCTATGTCATAGATTTATAGAAGAGTTCATTGTTTTTCAGGGGTTGATGAGTTAATTGTCATCTGACGCACCTCCAAAGTTCCATGCCGCTTCAATATTAGCCACAAGAACGCTAAATTCTCGAAGGACAGAGAATGATTTTTGCAAATCACAGAGGACGGGGAACCTGATGATCACAGGTCACAGAAAGTAAAAAATTATCACAGTTCACAACAAATAAATACCTGTGAAGGGCTTCAAATTGTGACCTAAGATCGGTACTTACGGCCATGACCAGTGCCGATCATAGGCCAAAATTTGAAGCCCTTCACCGGTATTTGGTGACATTTCCATATGAGTGAAAGATTCTTGAGTGGGTCGTTTTAAACAATGTGCTGACACCTACTGTGACACAGGACCTTAGTTTTATCGGTCTCATCCGAAAGACAGGAAACCAACCTGCCACAGGCTGGACTTGAACTTATGACCTCATGATCAAGAGTCAGGCGCGCTACCAACTGAGCCAGGTGGGCTCCCATTGTTTTTGAGAAGAAGTAAAACAAAGTTGACAAAAAGCATCTTTTCTGTTTACCTAGGTGCCTGTGACATTGAAACATTGTCACAACGATTACTTAAATAATTCCTAACAATTTCCGTACATCCTTGTCGACAAAAGGTCTGTCAGTTTTGGGATAATAAGTCATTTATGTAAAAGCATATCATATGGGACATTTGCTTGCCGTACGATTGTTTATGATCAGATTTCAATTAAGGATTAATAGTATAACAGTTTTAATCAACTTTTAGACATTTAGAAATTAAAATAAATTATGGTTGAACAAAATTTTGCAGTAACTATCCCCATATAAAGCCGCATGTTTGCAAAGGGGCTAGTACACATAGAGGCTTCAAAAGGAGTCACAACAAGAAACATTTTCAAAATCAACTAATTAAACAGAAAATATAATTTTTAGACATTGCGACTTCTTATGCAGTGTTGAACAAATTTGCCAGGTGAGCGACATAAGGTCTCTATTCTTTTCTATTCAAATAAAGTTAAACTGTACGCACAATATAGCTAAACTCTGCTCACAATATAACTAAATTGTGTGCACAATATAGTTAAACTGTGAGCACAATATACCTAAACTGTGCACATAATATAAGTAAACTGTGCACAATATAACTAAACTGTGCACACAATATAATGAATGTTAAACTGTGCGTACAATATAGTTAAACTATGCGCACAATACAACTAAACTGTGCGCACAATATAACAAAAAAAAATACTGTATTTTATGTCACTAAAGGGGTGCCATACAATTGGTCACAACATGAGAGTAACAGTAGATTGGATGACAAATATACACACATATATGCATATATGCTGATCACTGACATAATAAAATATGCCTGCATGTGTATATGTAATATCATCTGACCATATGTTTTCACACACATCAATAATTGTGCATTCTGGTATCCTTATCCCGATATTCTTCCGTATTTTTGCTATTTCCAGATGATTTTTAAACTAACCAAATTAAACAATCAATAATGGATAAGTATGCCGATAATCGTAAGTTTTGGTCTGTTTTGTTTACATATTAACTTAATGTGCAAGAACTCTTTAAGTGCACGAAAAATGGTGTCTCGAGGATATACATGTGCATATGATAAATACATGTATATAACATGATATACACATACAGGCATATACAACGTATGTACACACATACTTACACATGTATGCGCAATATACTCACAAACACAATTGACCGATCGCCAAGTGTCCAACATATGGCTCAGTATGTGCTTTTTTGATGTCATTTGATTGTGATGTTATAATCACACAAGTGTTTGACAAGGCCATTTAATTGTGACGTCATAATGGAAAAGGTGCCATGTCGGGCATTTGGCAATAGGTCAATTGATACAAATAATGGACACGTGATTGACAAATAAAATTATACATAAAAATTCACAACAACTGTTGGCATAATAAAACGTACCATGTAATGATTTTTCAATTGTATCACGTACAGGTGGTCTAACTCTTACGGAAGTTGGTTTTGTAAATTATAATTTCTACTGAAGCGGTGCAGAGGGTGTTGGCCCAGATAGCTCAGTTAGTAAGAGCGTCCTTCTAGTATTAGGAAGATCCTGGGTTCGCTTCCTGTTGTGGCCACACATTTTTTGTTGCTCTATTACATTTGGGGCCCAACTAAATAACCCAGTGTGGTGTCTTAATTGTTAATTTCTGGGGTCAGAAATCTTGTTGAAGGAGAGGAATGTAGCAGTGCTGGGTATCGGCCTAGATAGGTCAGTTGGTAAGAGCGTCTTGCTAGTGTTAGGAAGGTCCTGTGTTTGATTTCAGGTCTGGACACACATTTTTCCTCGCCTACTACACTTCTTTTTACAGCGATATAGATATATTTTCCTAAATTGCATAATTCTTTTGTGTTAATATTGCCACCTATTCATTCAAAACAGAGATTATGGGAAGAAAGTGAATTTAGTAATATTTTTTTCTGTGATTTTTCAGTAAATTGTTTAGTTAGATAATATTGCAATTTCTTGGCCAAAAGTATAGATCTACTGAATATTTAGACTACCATGTACTGATACATTGTAATTTATGCCATGTGATACTGATCATATGGCAGTAGTAATTTATTGTATATATAATGACAATATACCCTCATGGACATTCTCATACTATTATATCTATATATGTCATACCTGTCAACATTAGGAAATTTGTTTGGGGTAGAAAATGCGTACAATTTTTATGAATGCATTGTCGTTGTCATATATATGCGTGTACCAGTTGTATCGAAATAAGTGAAAGGGGGAGGGTACGGGAGGGGGTGTCCCCTTCGGAAATAACAAGAAAAAATTGTAATTTTAAACTTCAATATCTGTCATTTTATGCATCTAAAATGGAATTATTGTCAATTATATTGATGATATATATATATATATCACATTCCTTTTAATTTTCTAGTTGACTTTGAAATTTATAAGGAATAGATATAGGCTTTATTTTGAAGTTTTAATACATGTAATATATATACATGTACACACACAGCTTGGGAGACTCAAAATGATGTTATGGTCATTGTGTTATATTAGAATGTTTAAAATTTAGTATTTCTTAATTTGTTATAACAAATTTTAAAATATACTAAATTCTGAATATTCTAAAATAACAGTTGGATTTGGAATGCAGAAAATAAATAACTAGACTTACCTGGAAGAAATATAATCTCAGTTTGATTGCTAAATATTTGGAAATATGATAATTTTTAAAGTCAAAGGCTTGATTTATTTATTTGTTTTGTTTGTTTGTTTGTTTGTTTTTTGAGATTTGAACATTTATTACCAAAATATTTACATACCCAAATATTTATTTGAAGGTTTTTATATTTTCATATTGTACCCTTTTCATTAATTTATAAGATAAAACAACAAATGATGACTGAATAGTTCACTCAATAAAAGGAGATTTGATAAAGAAAAATCAAATCTGCTTTTAAAAAGAAAAAAAAGATTATTAATGTTATCTAAATGTGTTTACTGTCATTACTGACAATTTATTAAATTCATTTCAATGTGATACAAGAAGATATTATTATCTTTGTATAAAATATTATGTAAATGAAATAAAACATCGTTTTTGTATTGAAATCATCACATATTTAAGATACATGTATAACACTGTATAGTATGTGGAATGCGGACGTCATAGAAGACACCACGATCTCGCTTCGCTTCTTTAAAGTAAAATCATTGAGGATTGATACAGAAGCTGCATGAAATTAATATAACATCAATGATGTCAATCTTTGATAACTGTATATAGGACAGAACATATGGATAGTGATTATAGGTGTGGATGTTTAGATATACAGGTAATCAATCTGTATATTAGGTACCTGTCCACAGTACAGGTCATTGTGTAATTACCGTCGGCACACGTCCGATAATGACACCTCTGTATGGTCTAATGACATTGATTAATAAACAGGGTTATTAGTCCTTGTTCTTCATGACTATATGGAAGATATAGGGGTCTTATATAACCTAGAATAGATGTCTTAATACTTCAATGATATGGAGGCGCCAGAAATTTCAAGCTAGTTTTTGTCGCCAATTAATAGACTGAAAATTACGATTTAGAACATTTAATGCTGACAAAAACGTCTACCGATCGCCGGAAAATGGACATATCGGGAAATCGGTTGAAAATTAGAAAAATCGGTAGAAATCTTAATCGGTAGATTTTTTCTCGGCGGTAGACAAGCGGTAGATGATTAGAAAAATCGGTAGACTTGACAGGTATGATTATGTGTGTGTGTGTGGTTATCTGCAACCGACAGGGGCAGTCAGACCCATAGTGGCCATATACTTTTGTTTATATTTGTTATTCACAAGTGTCTACTTGCAGTTCATGCAAGGCAAAATTAAAACTTGTTCTGTTTATAAATTTATGGTCGTTTTACATATTGAAATAAAATATATGATATTCCAGTCTTTTATCCTTAATTTATATATATATATATATATATATATTTACATGCCCTCACCAGGACGAGTAGATCTACTTCTCATTTGCCTACTTGCCCTACGGACGAGTACTTTCACAAGTTTTTTCCCAACCTCCTGTGTACTATAAGATACAGTACAACCATGAATCATAAACTGAAAACAATATTGCTGTTTGTGTGCAAGTTGTATGTATATACACCTATACCTGCAAGTCCAAAGAGGATGTGTACACCCTTTACGCCCCATTGAATCCAGAACTGGCAACCTAGGCATGTTATTCATCATATTAGGCCCTAGGGATCAATACATGTACTAGGCCTATCATAGGTATGAATATGGAAATATTCTTGGGCTTGGTCCATAGCCTGCACGTGTAGATAAGTGTATCAGAAATCTGTAGATCTATATTTAGTTTTAAATACGCTAATTCAGTAGAATACATGTATATAAAGTATTTTTGCATAAGTATCAATATTTCTCTGTTTTTCGGGGGTCTAAAATGTGAATTAAGGTTTCCTTAAATTTATGTGCAGGAAGATCAGAATTCGATTTGACCTGGCCTCGTTTTAATATGACTATGACCTACATTTCGAACACTGGAAATCTTTAGGCGCATGTTCAACCCGGTTAATAAAAACAGATGTCGGAAAGTAAAAAATCCAAACGTGGGAGAAAGCGATCGTTAACAGATAGTGAAAGAAAAGCGAATGAATCTGCTGTACAATCTAAATGGAACATACATATCGGTGAACAGTTTGAACGCTGGCATGAACTGATGGTCGATTTGAAATTACAGACGCATGCTGATTTAGCTAGACTTTTACTGGACATGTAAGTTTAACCCACGAGCATAGGTGCCAACCCTTATGCTTTTAGCGTAATCCTTATGATTTTAACATAAAAAATACGCCATACGATATTACTTAATAAATCCGGAAATTCCGGACGCTTCCGATTTCTTTTACTATAAATGTCTTAATCATCTGGATGTTTAGAATAAGGGTGAGAAACTACGAAGCGCCCATAATGACATAAAACATGTTCTTGACAACGTTGAAACAGCTAGGCCAAATTCACGGAAGAAACAGAATAGAAAAGAAAAATATTGGAATCTATAATTTTAAGAAGAATAAAAAAGATATTCTATTTATGACATGAAGTCGAATTTCATGCGAGATGCATTACGATTTACGTGAATGATGGCGATTTTTGGGGTGAAACCTGATTTTACTAAAAAAAAAAATCGCTTATTATCGGAGCAAAATCATGACACATGTCATGTTATTGGGATAGATGGGGGTTTAACAAATTAATGCTATTTCAAATTTATATATATATACACATGTATATATAAATATACAGAATGCCACACCACAAAACAGTTTTAAGTTTTATTAACTTACATTGCGACACGTGTTTCGCGTTACAAATGGTCATCTATAGTAAATTTATACTTACCAACTTTGGCTTCTGATAATATATATCTAAATGTATGGAGTTGCGTCCGGCCGGTCGGTGAGTTCTGTCAGTTCTGTTTTTCTTAATGGTCTCTTCGGGTTGATCTCTAATACCCGGGAACTCAATGCGCAGGCGCAGAGCCACTCTATTTACAAGTGATAACGGGTTGGCTCTAATTCCCGTTATCACCACACTCCTCCCTGTTTAATTTAACAGGTTACCACGTTATTAGAGCGACTGAACCATTGGTATGGAGGTGACACTAATTCTCTAATATAGAGCACGTTCACAAAACTTAAGAAAAGCTTTGATCCGTATTCTATAAGAAAAAGGTATCCTCCCTTCAATAGTCCAGTCAAAAAATTGGCTCTAATACAGATGACAGTTAATCCCTGTGAATGCCATACAAAGTCTGGGCATTTTGCAGCGTCATCCTCATCAGTTCCGCAGGCCTGGTATCAAGGTGAGCCGATACTAAGGCGGCTACCTCTCCCAAATATGCCGGGGTACTGACTCTGGCACTGCCAAGGGGAAAGTATGGAGAATCGGTCTCCAGCAATAGCTTGTTCTTGGGGATAGCTCGCAACCCATTAATTTGATTTGAATCAAATGAGCGGACTGCAGCAGTAACACCAAAGTAAACTCTGGGAAACTTCCGCAGCCACATCTCAACGAGTTCGGCTTTCCCCTTAAAGCAGTGCACATGAACAAGCTGATTGCGGTCACACAATAGCTCCATCATCATCAGACAACGACAATGAACGTCTGAACCATACTCATCACCTACAGGACCTCTCAGGTGTAACACCAGGGGCTGATTAGCTCTGGCAAGCCTCAACAACCGCCTGAAAGTGTCCTCCTGTCGAGACCACTTAGAGGTAGGAATGGTACGGTCCAATCCGCACTCCCCCAAGGCAACAACCTTCGGATGGCCAAGTAAACGCTGGAGAACCAGTGTCCGCTCCACTGTGAAGGGTATCGTAGTGCTTCGGATGAACCCCCACAGCTACCCTCCAAGGTCCTTTCAGTGTGAAACTCACATCTGGATAGGTCTTGGGTTCGCTGAACACAATAATTCCACCAATCACGTTAACTGGCACAGCTGGTTTATAAGTCACTCTGTTGGAGAAGCTATACTGAATCAGATCCTCAACAGTATGACCACTGTAGGAATTCCAGATTTTCAAACTGGAACGATCCAAGGGACGACTGTCGAAGACCTTAGGAACTCCTAGTTCCGATTCGGAATCTATATGAGATTCGGACAAATCTTCAGCTCCAGCCTCCCTCAACAGAATCACATCACCCACCTCTGAACTGGTGTCAATCAGAGGCTGACTTGCTGGTGCGGTGTCAGCAGATGGTTCCCTCCTGGAAGGGGACTCAAATCTCACAAATTCCCGAACTTGAGATTGGCTACACCGCATTAACAAGACCAGCATACACCTCCAAAACAGAAGAACCACTGGAGAGTTAACAGGGTGAAGTGAGAATTCACTGGGAGCCTCAATACCCAATAACCTGCATGCATCACGAAATAAATTCTGATGCACAACCGGATTGAGCGTGATTCTCCGGGGAATCTCACCCTGCTGATTGACCCAATCAACAGCCCTATCCAGCGATGCCTCTGCCCCGAAAGCATAATGAATTAACCTTTTCAGGCAATCCAACTGCTGCTCAATGTCATGCGAAGATGCAGCCACACTTCTCAAAGCCCTTGGAAAATGCTTCACTGACACATGTCGCTTCAGCCTGGTGTCTAGCGATTCACAAAATGACAAGGGGCAATACACCAAGTCCTGGTCTGCACTGGCGGACTCGGCTGCCGACAACCTCTTTCCCACTGGGTTCAGTGACGGTGACGAAGAGCGACCTTTTCTTGGAAGTTTTTGTGAATTCCACCTTCCTCTGGGCAGGAGCAGATTTCTGCATCCTTTTCTTTTCAAAATGTCCAGAGGAAGATGTAGAATGGTCAGCACCCGCACTACAATCACTCTCACCAGGAACTGAGGGCCGACGTTGATCAGATACAGTGTGGGGCTTTGGAGAAACACTCACTAAGGTATTCTCAGGAACATCCACAATGGTCTGTACTGACTCAACCGCAGTTACCCCTTGTACATAAGGACTAACATCAGGAGATGACGATAAAATCTGGTCAGTATTACCCAGACTTCCTTCCAGACAACCAGAACTCCCTGGCTCATCTAACAGCTGATCAATAACTCCAATGGTAACCTCTTCCATTGCCACTTCATCAACCCAAGTTCCAACCGAAACTAAGGAAGGTTCCGCAGAAGTCGGATCAACCACAGGCCGAGCATCGACCTCGATTATCACCTCCTCCATAGGCTCCTCCACTCTAGCCTCAGTCAAATCCAAGGATGACGGTGTTTTAGGATCAGGCTGCACAATGGAATCCGTCACAGCATCAAGCTGAACCACAGGAATAGACGGGTCCTGCAGCAGTCTGATGTCGCGCGATGTTTCGGCAACATACTCTGACGCCGGGGTCCGTTTAGGTTTAGGTAACCTCTGTTATCCAGTGATGGTAGATTCTGCTCAATCCACTCATCAGGGAAGTCCAACTGACAACTGATTCTAATATCATTAACCCAGGCTCGATGTTTTTTAGCCTGAGCCAACTGATATTGCATAATCAGACACTCCTGAAACTCATCACGTGGAAGAGTGACAAGGGCACTGTACAAACTTCTGGACTCCACGAGGATTCCTTCGTTACTGACGCGATTTACGCAATTCAGTACGGACTCCTCTGAATTCCGAAGCTGCATAAATTTTTGGAGCCCTTGAAGAGGCTTGCCTTTTCCCTGCCTCTTCCTCTGCCCTTTTGATTTAGTTCTCTTTCCAGGCATTATGATCTGCAAAATAAATTCACTTTACTGATAGCATTCAGGGCAGAGATAAATATCGATCATAATGCCTTCCTCACTGGTTACATCCACACAGGATCCATGATACCATTCCCTACATTCATTACACTGTATCATGAATTCACCAGTATAGGGACCTCGACATAGACAATATTCATTTTTGTTATCAGAATTGTCTGACGGACACCCTATATCCAGTGATCCTGCTTCTAGATATTTCATTTTTGAATGCAACCATGTGGGTAGTTCTCTATCCTTACATGGTTTTAGCCTGTCATGATTGATTGTTTCTAGTTTTTTACGTATTAAGACCTTATACAAATAATCTGTCAATTTCTTTACAATCAATCCAGGTCCTTTCCATTGTGGTCTTAACTTGGCACATTTGCCTTTAGGCACTGTAGTGTCTAAAACATATACAGCATCGCCTACTGAGTAAGCTCTTGTGAAAGTTTTTAAAATCATAGTCACGCTTATTTACAGCTAAACTTGATTTTAATTTTTCACAGGCTATCTCATGAGCAGACTGAATATGTCTAATAAGCTCTAGAACAAACTGATCATAATCCACAGAGTCAGTACTTTTTGGGCAAGGAAACATAAGATCCATAGGAACATTGACCTCCCTGCCCATCATTAGCATGTTTGGGGAGTATCCAGTACTGCGGTTAACGGCTGATCTTAGAGCACCTGCCAACTGTGGTAGATATTCATCCCAATTTGTGGGTGATCTGCTCGAGAAACAGCGTACTGCGTCCATCAATGTCCTATTATATCTTTCCACTTGACCGTTAGCTGATGGTCTATAGGCTGTGGTCCTTGTTTTGTGGATCTTCAGTCTTTCACAGAGCTGAGCAAATAATTTACTTTCAAAGTTAGCCCCTCTATCTGTGAAAATCTGATATGGAAAACCAAATCTGGAAAAGAATTGGTTTACCGCAGCTAATGCAGTTTCCTCTGCGGACTGACTTGGTAGTGGAACACACTCTACCCATTTTGTAAACTGGTCCACCATGACAAGAACATAGGTGTTTTTGTTTTTTGTTACTGGTAAGGGTCCGAGGAAGTCCAAGTGAACTCTTTCCATGGGGGACCCAGCATGGAACGTAGTCAGTTTGCATTTCGCTTTTCTGTTTGATTTTTTATTTCTGTTACAAACAGAACAAGAGGCGACATAATGTTTAACATCAACGTCCATGAAATACCAATAAAAACGTAACTTACATCTATCCAATGTCCTTGATTGACCTTGATGACCAGAAGAGGGTAAGTCATGTGATAATCTCAGAATGTCCTGCCTAAGGGCTTTTGGTACAACTAATAACTTTTCAGAAACATCCGTTGTCTTCTGTCTCCACAACACACCATTTTTACACAACAAAAATAACTCCTTGTTGATCCAATAGTGTTTAGCAGCTGGACAACTCAAGAAAATTTCCCCTTCATTGGGTATTTTCCCGGATTCCAACCACTGTATTATGGGCAGTAGATCTACATCTTTTCGCTGTAATTCATTCACCCTTTCCCAGGTGTATCCACCCATCCAAGACAAAAGGACCGGTTGTTTACTGATTTGTTGTACTTTTGTCAATGGAACAGCTTCATCTACATTTTCAATAAAACCACTCCATTCAAAGTGCCTTTTCTGACAATAATGACATCCTCCACAAGGAAGGTCAGCTAGTTGTACACCATGTTTGAAATGGTGACAGGTACTTGGAGCACCTAGTCTAGACATATAATCTGCATTGACATGCTTGCTACCGGGTCTATGTTGTATTATCATCCAGTACTGACTCAATTCCTCCATCCACCTGGCTAATTGGCCTATGGGATTTTTGAAATTCATCAACCATTGAAGGGAGCTATGGTCAGTCCTTAAAATGAATTCTCTACCCAGTAGATAATGTCTAAACTGCCTGGTACACCTGACAACTGCTAACAGTTCCTTCCTGGTTGTGCAATACTTCTTCTGTTCTGGCGTGAGAGAGAAACTACAATATGATATACATCTCTCTTCCCCATCCTGAATCTGAATCAGTTCACAACCAATGGCATGGTCGGATGCATCAGTGTCTAAAATAAATTTATCCTCACGGGTAGGAATCGCAAGCACAGGAGCGCTACTGAGTGCTACTTTTAGCTTTTCAAAGGCTTCCTGATGTTCTGTTTCCCACCTAAATTTATTTTTTCCTGTAAGTCCATAAAGTGGCACGGAAATCTCAGCAAAATCTTTTATGAAATTTCTATGATAGTTGGCAAATCCACAAAAGCGTTCCACTTCCTTGGAACACTTAGGGACTGTCCATGCTTCCATAGTTTCAACAAAGCTTCTACTGACCTTCATACCCTCTCGACCTACAGTTCTTCCTAAATACTCTACTTCTTGTCTTAACAGATCACACTTTTTGGCCTTTAATTTGATTCCGTATTTCCTGAACCTTTGAAACACCTCGGTAAGATTTACCAAATGTTCTTCTATTGTTCTTCCTAGAACCAATACGTCATCTAAAAAGGCTAGAACTGTGTTCCAGTGTAGACCTCGCAAGACAAGATTCATGACTCTAGAGAAGGTGCTGGGTGCATTTGTTAGACCAAAGCTCATTCTTTTAAACTGAAAAAGACCGTATTTTGTGGTGAAGGCAGTTTTACATTTATCTTCCTCTTTCACCTTTATTTGCCAATAACCCCAAGTGGCGTCTAGCTTAGAAAACCATGTTATTCCTGCTAAGGTATCCAAACATTCCTCCACCAGGGGTAGTGGAAATACGTCTTTTTTCGTTACTTTGTTTAGAGCTCGGTAATCCACACACCATCTCACACTGCCATCTCGCTTCCGAACTAAAACAGGAGAAGATGCCCATTCAGATATTGAAGGCTCAACGACGTCGGCTTTCAACATTTTTTCTAAATGTTTTTCTTCTTCACCTGCAAAGCAAACTGGGGTTCTTCGGAAACGTTGTTTGATAGGGCGCGAATCTCCGGTATCAATAGCATGCTCCATAGCAGTAAAGCTACCCAGATCAAATTCATGAGCTGAAAACACATCTGCATAGTCAATTAGAAGCCGTTTTAACAGCTGACACTGCTCAGTGCTTAATTCAGAACACGATCTCTGATACAAGTCAACTAAATGCTCAGGAACATGCTCCTGAGAAGGAGAATCTTGCACCTTTATACTTTTAACAGTGTTTGTGTTAATAGAGTCATGTATCACTGGTGAAATCTCGTCTACCTCTGAAGCTTCGCCAACATCCTGATCCTTAAAAAGTGTTATTTTATAATCAGAAATGTTGACAAATACCATGACTGGTGCCTGTGCACCCTCGATACACACACGGGGAGCAAGCACCGTTTTTATATCAGGCTCAACCAGGTAAGACGTAGATTCTAGAGGTTTATCCAACCTGCACTCTACTCTAACTACTGAACAGGGAGGGATATTAATTTTATTTTTTACCCTAACCCTGGTCACTCGTTGGACACAAGGTACAGAATCACCATTTTGGCCAATGAAGGATATTACTTGTTTCTGTATATGAAGATTTCCAGACTCCATGTCAACCACAGCTTTGTGTTTTGACATAAAATCTAACCCAATTAGCATGGCATCCTCAAGAGGTGCAACATACAATTGTTATTTAAATACAAGACCATTAAGTAATATTTCTGTTGGTTCTAATAAATAGCCCTTCATTTGACATATTTCGTCCAGCGGTATTCAAAGTAAATGACCTAGTTATTTTAGGTTTTAAAGGTAAAGACTCATAGAACTGATCTGAAAGGATTGTTACATCAGAAGCAGTATCTATTATAGCCTCTACTCTTTTACCTTGAATCTTCAAAGGAACCTTTAAATTAGACCTTGATTTTAAATGTCTTATTATTAATGGTTCATCTGCACATTGTAGGCCTTTCTCTAAGTGAGTCAGGTTTAGGCCTTCTGGCCTGACCCCTTGTCGTTTAAATTAAACGACACTGATTTTGCTGGTTGGTTTCCATCATTCCTGCTAGGACAATCTCTTGCGAAATGTCCTTGCCCGTGACATTGGAAACACACACCTTTTATCGGTGAAGGGGATCTACTCCGCAAGGGACTAGGAGACCTATTATTGGCTGGCCTAGTTTTTAATTGCTCTAGGCTGCGCAATATTAACCTCATATTTTCTTTTAAATCTCCTACTTCTTTCTTAAGTTCTGATATTTGAACTTCTGTTTTATCCCTTGGTTTTTCGTTCTTTTGTTTAATTTTTGTTTGCTTCACCGATTTTATAGCAGGCTCATCATCACTGGATTCGGAACCTGAAGGAGACACATATAACTGTTTGATTTCCTTCTTCCGACTCTCATAGATGCTTTTATGGTTGAACTGATAACTTTTAATCTTATCGATTACCAGTTCAACTGTCTCTAAATTTTGATTCACCACAAACTGACCAGCTTCTTTGTCCAGACAGCCGTGGCAAATTCTCTTGATGGCCTGTCTATAAATAAAATTTTCTGTCATATCCGGATACGCACGCATTGACAACTGTATAACTCTATCAGCCCAGTCCTCAATAGATTCTTCTGAGGTCTGATGCGAGTTTGCCAATTGCACTTGCGCGGTGTCCGGAAGTGGCACGCCTCCAAATCTTTTTTCTAATTTATTTAGTAATTCAAGAAACCCAAGATTTTGATTTCTTGTTACTGTGGTGGCATAATATTCAGCTGCCTTGCCTTGGAGACAGAAGCAAAGGTAGTCCCTGGCGTCAGCATAGGTCCAGTTGCGCATCTGCAAGTATCGCATAAACTTGTGTTTGAAACCTAGCCAATGGTCTTTTGATCCATCAAACTGTAAAGTTTTTGGTAAATTCTCCACAGTCTGACGAACTGGAGGTCGTGGCCCTCTTGGCTGGTTTTGGTAATTTACTTGCACTGCAGGCGCATAACCCATGTTTTGTGGTCCATAATTGTCTTGTGGCATAGGTGGGGGACCCTGCTCAAGCTGAGGATTCACTTCACCCTGTGGCATATTAAACCCCATATTTTGTTGCGGATATGGTTGGTTATAGGGATTTATAGGCTGCTGAACTGGATATCCATAATTGGATTGCCATGGATTAGCCATATTACATGGCCACTGATTTCCTTGAAAACCAGGAAATTGCTGTGGTATCATGTTAGGCATGCCTGGCATTCCATAATATGGCATCTAAGGGTTTAAGTTTGGAAACATATTTGGATACATGGGGGGATTTTGCATCATTCCAGGATTTGTACCTGTGTTAGTTTGCCATTGATTTGTACCCTGTTGTTGTCCCTGTGGCATTGGTGTATACTCAGGGGCTACTGGATACTGTTCCATAGGCATACCTCCACAAGGTTCTCCTTGAAATAATGTATCGGGTTGTATAGGTTGGCCTTGACTAGGCTGACCTTTATTTACAACCTTTTTCTGCTTAAATTGCATAGGTTGTAATTGCTTAGCCATAGGTTGGCCTTTTATAGGCTGACCCTGATAAGCAAAACCTGGTGGCAGCTGAGGTGTAAAGGGGTTAAACTTAGCTTGTTTAATTATGCCCCCTTTTTTCCCATTAGGCATTTTGGTTTGCATAGGTTCTTGAACCTCCACCTTAACTTCAGGGTCTACAAATTCATGTTTACCCTTAGTAGAGGCAGATGTGTTCTTTGCCTTAAGCAATTCCTCAACACCCATTATCATCTGTTCTGTTGGTGATAATTCGGGTTCCTCAGGATCTGATTCTTCATCTATTATATCTTCCCCCTCATTAAATAAATCAGGGTTCTCTTCAAAGTCTATTAGTTTTAATAGATCTTCGGTGACCTTGATATATTTTATTTCTTTTATTGTTTCCTTGGTTAAGTTTCCAACTTTTTCCCTAACATCAATGATCAATTTTGCTGTTTTTTCACCTACTGATGGTAATTTTTTCAAATCCGCTTCTGTGGCCCAATTTATTTTAATTTTATTTTCTTCATTGATGTTTGCAGAGGCCATTTTTGATAATAATTTTTTTTTTTTTTTTTTTTTTTTTTTTTTTTCTAAAATACACGGGAAATCAATGCGCAGGCGCAGAGCCACTCTATTTACAAGTGATAACGGGTTGGCTCTAATTCCCGTTATCACCACACATCAACAAAAATGTATTGAATATATATCATGAATCTCATAGTGGTAAAGTAAATACATATATAAGAAGTAGATAAGATAACACTAATCATCAGCGTCGGAAGCAAATTGAAAGTGGAGGGGGGGGGGTAAACCAACTTAAAACACATACACACGCCAGAAACGTCTGGGGGCTAAGCCCCAATTTTTAACACCTATGTCTATCTTTGCAAAAAAGTGAGAGGGCGCCTATGGTAATGTAGGAAGCTTAATGCAAAGAATAAACAAATTAGTTAATCTGATATGAAGGCCACTCCTTTGCATAAGATTATATGAAATGTGTGGGTTAGGTTCTGTTAAGTAATGGTTTGAATTTATCAATAAAATATTGCTCTTTAAGTTTAATATTCGAATAGTCATCTGTTTGATATATTGGCATGATTTTGAAATTCCCTTTACTACACTGAAATATATGTTTAGAAACAAATAAATTACGATTATGTGATAACTTTATATTGCTTTTGTGTAGAGCTACTCTTTGTTTTAGTGACTGAGTACATCCAATATATTCTTCCTTGCATTTTTCACATAAAATTACATATATTACGTTTTTAGAATTGCAATTTAATATCTATCAATGGGGGGGGGGGGGGTGTTGCTTCGATAATTACTATTCTCCCCCTGGATGGAAACAAGTGCCTGTGCTATAGATCTACTATACATGCATCACTGCACATTGGATTGTGGGGCAAGATTTTGCTAGGGGGAAAGGTGACACATTTGCATCTTTTTAAAAAATCAGAAATTTAATATGCTGAACTGGCATTAAATCTGAGTCGAGACATAAAATTATGCCTGTTCACCTGGCTAATATGTCACACTGATTAACCATCTCAGAACAAGGTTGTTTCAGGAAACATAATCCATCCCTTTGATTGACTGATCAAACTTCCAAAATGAAGTGAAATTCAATTCCGGCAAGAGAATTTTAAAGAATTTTGAATAAAAGTATGTTCTCCAGATATAATTTGGAATGTTTCCAGTTTGGAAGTTTGATGAGCCATTATGTAACTGCCAACAGAAACAAATCACAGTTTTCCTCCTCTAGAGTTTACTAGTACTCTCTACAAATTTTACAAGTCCAGAGAGTTCAACATTCATTATCTAGGTTCTGGGCATAAAATGAGGAAGTGGTTTTATCTCAAATGCATTAATTGAATACTGACTGATTATTTGTAAAAAACAATGCTTTTTGCAGTTTTGTCAGTGTTTTTCTCCTTCCTGGCAGGCCAAGTGCCATAAGGAGTGTCATTATCAATTCTTTTTATAGACAAAACTTCATCTTAAAATAAAAAGAGCAGATCATATGAATGCAGACGGGCACTGATTAAGTCAGAAACGAAACTTCATTGATCTCAATTATGTAGAAATGTCTCAATGCCTATTAATCCAAAAATGGTGAACGTAGTGAGACAATAAAAGCAATGAATGAACCAGCAACCAAAGCGAGACAAATATTTTGAAAATTGATTTTCTCTACAACCAGTTATGGTCAGATTATTTATTTTTAAGTCCAGAATATTTATTTCCAAGTTCTGCTAGGCCTCCCCTTCAGAAATCAGAATCAAATGGTCATACTCTAATTTCAATTTTTAGCATAAATTTCATTATTACGGTAGGCCTAATTGTTGCAAATACATTAGGATTATGTTCAATATTTCAAGCTCAGAAGGCAATTCCTTGGCTTTTATCAACTGGCGTCAGCAGATCCTGTTTTTGATTTTTTCCCCACAGTGTAGCACTTGGCCTGCCACCTTTTTTTTTTTTTTTTTTTTTTTATGTTGCCACCTCTGCACGTGTTTCAATTTATTTTTATTTCATATTTGGTGTGATTCCTTAGTTCTTAATTCAGAAAAATGGAAAGAAAACAGTCACAATATACAATATTCAAGAACACAGCTGAGATGCACAGAAACAAAGACAAATATGAAGAGGCCATGTAGGGGGAGATTATGGTTTTGGTTTAAACATATTTTATTTCATTTTTTTTTCAATTATTGACATGACATAAACAAACAAAATGCAGACATGGGATTTGAAAACAAGCACATTGCTTATATCAATTCGCCTAATAATGATTATGATTTTAAAAACATACAATGCACTTGGAAGACTTTAACACCATGTAAATAATAAATTTTGTATGACATGTTTGTGCCAGTATATGATTTATATGAGGTTAATTAACACAAGATTTATCATGATTGTATTTCCAAAGTGAAAATACGAAGCCAACAATCATGGACATAGGACTCAAATCAAATAGTTTATTAGCTTACCAATGAAGTAGGTCGAAATTCTGTTTCCCCCCCCCCCCCCCCCCCCCTTTTTTTTTTTTGTAAAATCAGGAGTTACAACAAATAAAAATTGAACTTAAACATGTTGCCATCTTGGGGCGTAGCAGTTTCAATGTAATTTTGCATAACATAATAAAAATAAAATATCAAACAAAAGGTTTAAATTTAGTATAGTGAAACTTGTATATAGGGTCCACCCAAGGGACCAGAAATATTGACCTTTATATACAGGTGACCCTTATACACAGGTTCAATTTAGTTGAAGTATGCAGTCAAGGAACTAGAAAAAACTGGTGTTTATAAACAGGTAATCCTTATATAGAGGTGGTCGCTATAGCAGGTTTTACTGTATTTGTATTAAACTTCTATTAATTTCCACATTCAAATAAACAAGGGGTCATATAATTATAGACATTGACTGGGGCTTACACCAGTGATAAACTGAATTCTTGTATTACTACCAAAGGAGGCACAGGTATTCAACCCACTGATGTCAAAAGACACAGATAGTAAAAAAAAACTTGCAGTGGTTTATAGAAAACACTTTTTATAGAAAACCTTTTACACTTTTATCATCTGTAGTGCGATTCACATAAGATGGCGGGGCATACATGTGTAGTAACCTTTTAATTATCATACAGATCATTCTACTCACTTTTTGGTTATGACAAGCTGCACAGGAAAAACCATTTTATTCTTCACTGGATACTCTCTTATGTATGGTAACAAGTAGGAACGATTACTCTTGGCAGTGTAATTTTAATGTTCTGCTTTATTACCTAAAATTTAAACTCGTCCAGGTCAAGAAAGGGTTCACAGGACTCCACCCCGCCAGGTTATTTGGATTTTACTATGTATGTATTATATATTTGATGTGTATCATATACATGTTCTATCTGTCTGAAAAAATATGCTGTCTTGTAAATCATCACAAATTGGAAAACGGTAGAAGCTTACTAAATGGATGAAAATAAGGCAGAAATATGGAGAATATTAGGAATAACTTGAACAACAATTTCAAGTGTTGTAAACAGTTTCTGATACATGTGGAGCTGTAATTTCTTTGGAAACGCTTGGTAAAATCAGAGAATTAAAAAAATTCTCTGATTTTACCCAGTGTTACCACAGAAATCAGGGGAAGTGTAGGTGATAAACAATCTATATGGATGTAAATTAATGTTTTCTATGTGCATGGATGGATATAAAAAGGATGATGGTGCAAAAGAAAGAAATGACTTAGAGGCATTACTGTGTTATTTGTTAAAAAATTCTTATTTTTTTACCGCTTAGATTGATATACAATAACAACAAAAAAGATGTACACATGAATAAAAATTCTTTAATTCCTATATATTTTATGAAAATTCCTTGAGAAAGCCAGTTTGACATTTCTTCACTTGCAATTGATTAAATCAACCCAAATGCTGCCCTTTTGATGTTAGTGACAAATACTTATGTACAGTGTACTTGAAGACATTTCAGTAGACATAAGACATAAGTACAGTTATATTAAGTACATGTAACTTTGCGTGAAGTATCCCTGGGCTGACATTATGTTCAGAAGTTCACTTTTTCTTATTACATGTACATGTACATGTACCAGTGCCCCAGACTACCAGCAGAAAAAAATCAGCTAACATCGAGAAGTTTCTCAAGACATAAACAGAATGTCTGAACTTCAGTAGCTTCAACCTGGACCTCTACCAATCATTCTTCACATGAATGCATTGGCGGATTGAAGAGGGGGGGGGGGATGTGGAAAATTCAAAACGGCCCCAGACCCTCGCCTCTGAAGGCATGCACCTTTCGGAGCTAAAAATGATAAAAATTAATTTGATTGACTAGTAAGGCCAGTCTTGCTTTATTTCACGTACATTTAGGGTGTTTTTGATAATCCGGGTGTGGAAAAATTCCATATGAAGTTCATAATTTAAATAAATTTTTGAGTCCATTGCAAAGCACATAACACTGCTTTTTAGAGCTGACTTTGTAGCCTTCCATTGTGGTTAAAAAAAATATCATTTTCTTAATTGTTTTAATTTTTTTAAAACATATTTTTAAAGTCTAAAAACATCCTTATATCTAAAATTTTATCTTGCAACAGAAAAAGATAACCTCTGGACAGAGAAGTTTTGCTCTGTTTTAAGCAATCTAGGATTTTCAAGTCTAGCTGGGATAAAATGTTCTATTGGACACTTTCTACCCAGCATTAAAAATGGGTGAATGATCAGTGCAGACAGGATTAATCTTTGAAAATTTACAATTCACCCAAACAAAGATTTTACCATGTTGATGTTCCAAGGAACAAATCGAAAATGTCATCTCTGTATAAAATAAGATTGGGTGCATACAGTCTTGCCATGGAAAAGGGACAGCTTTAAGGTTTACCCACCAATGAACAAGTTTGTAATGTATGCAAATCTGGCAAAGCTGAAGATGAAAACCACTTTTTCTTAAGTGTGAAAATATAAAATAGGCCTAAGCATAAAAAATATTATTTTAAATATACACCCTATAAGTCTTATTAAACCAATTTTCTGAAGTATGAAAAATATCATGACTATACATGTTGAATAAGCCTCAAAAGAACATTTTGAATATACATTGTACATGGGTAAATATGAATTAAAAGCAATTCTCAAAATGTCCTGAAACTTCTCAATTTATGTACATGTAATTGTTTTTGTGTCAATAAGATATTTGTATTTATTTTGTATTTTAAAAGAACATTAAAACATTTTTTGATTTTTTTTTTTTCATTACATTTAAAACATTTTATCATAGATATGCATGTATCTAACATTTTGTAAAAAGTCCCTTAAAATGTCAAAGATATTTGCTCCACAGGATATTACACTAAAAATGTAATTTTATATGAATATCATAGAAAATATAGGTATATTTAATGCAATTTTTGAAAGTAAGAAATCAAAATTTACTTGGTTTTAAATCAACTATCGGGCATTATACCGACCCTCGTTTTTCCGGTTCCTAGAAAGTCCGTTTTTCAATTTTTATTCCATTTCTACTTTTCCGTTCTTATTCTAAAAAAAGCTTTGTAAAACTTTTGTATGGTCGAGATCGTGTATTATGTATAGATCTATCGGTGCAGCAAAAAGACATGGAGGTCAACTGCCCAACGTACTTTATTAAATACCGGGCTTTCAGTGTGAAATAATTGATCGGAATGAAAAATATGAATTAAATATAACTCCAAAACGTTTTATTTAAGCTGGCAATATGACGATCTGCAGTGTTCCACGAAGAAATTGAGTGGAATGTTTACAAGCCACAACTTGCACTAGGACCCAGGTGCAGTGCGGATCGATGTACAGCATGATTATGAGGAATTACAAACTAAAAACATACAGGCCCAACGTCCTAGAATTTTTTTTTACATCAATTTCATGCCTATATAATTCACACTAGAGTGAGTGGAATATATCGTATTATCGACGACTGAATTTCTTCCATCCAAGAAAGAATTTGACGTTGACCCGCCCATTATGCTAATGACCCAAAAGAATCCATTCGCGCACGTGCGAAATTGTTGTTGATGAAGTAATGTCGGATGAGAGAAAATCGAATCGAGGAAGACGAAAAACACTAACAGATTTGGAAAGAAAACAACACAGGAAGGATGATTCCACCAGATATAACAAAACTAGAGTATCTATAGGTGATGAGTATGACAGATGGACAGAGTTTAAGGACGCCCTAGGGCTAAAGACTCATGCTGAGGTTGCTAAAATTCTGTTAGATGTGTAGGTTCACCTACGACAATTACTGATTTAACTATACTTGTCTTGTTCCATTAGTTTTACATTATAGAGTCTAGCTCTAAAAATGTTAATTATATTTCACATATATCGGATATATATCTGAAATAATAATTTTGGTAGCATGCATGTACATAGAACCTCAACTATGTTCATTAACATATATATATTCAAAATAAAATAATTCTAATTATATTGGTGTCCCGTAATTAATTTTAGCGCCTAGTAATTTCAGGATTAAGTGCTGAATTTACCTATACAACTACAAGTGGCAAAATTACTTGGTGCCATTGTTGCTTGATGCTGGAATTACTTGAATTTATTAGACCAGCACCTGCTTGATCTAGTGAAAAATGCCACCTAGTCAACAACAGTGGGTTGGGTGTCGTCGAACCTGTGGGTTCATTATTTTTATAATCAAATTATGCAATACTTTTCTAAAGTATTTTTTCTTTGAAATGCACTATTTCTTTGTATTTCGTTTCTTTTTTTTTTTCAGAAATTAAACAGCTTGAGAAGCTGTCAAACAATTTGCCTGTATTATAAACATCTTTTATAGGCCCATATAAAGAGCATTTTGAATTTTCTTCACCTATGGACATACAATCCTGACACATCCATATAAATTTTGTATCATTGTGGATCTTGTTCGATGCCAGTTCTGAAAATGGTTATTTTTGCTATGACGGTCTATTACATAAACATAACTTTTGCTTATTAACCAATTCATGGCCATGTTGTAGGGTGTTTTTCATTTGAAATATTCCTCCAATTACAGCCACCTATATATTTGTGTTGTCAGGTTTCACAGGACTCGTGTCAATAAAAAAAATACATTAAATAGTCCTAACCATGGATGTAAATTGTTATTTTTTACGAGATAAATTGCAATTATTTTTAGCATTTTTGCAGTTCATTTAAGTCGCATGTTTTGTCTTCTAGATATACATGTATTGTATTAAGTAAAATCCTTATAACCTGGCAAGATGTGCAGGTCTAGTGAAACCTTTCTTGACCTCATAATTTAAGATTGAATATATGATGACATACATGTACATGTATCTGTAAAGCAAAAATGAAATTCTGAATATTGAAATAACTGAACATTTTGTCAACAGAAATCACTGAATATTACTTTAATATTTCATTAATGCAGTTTTGTAGTAGTACCATACATTATTTAGGCTCGCAATGAGTTTAGACAATTTTATTGTCATTGACTATTTGTTTTCAAGGTTTGTTAAAAAAAATTATAATTCACAAATTTTCTAACACAGTTTTAGCTCAAGTGATGTGTATATACTGTTGTTAAATTTTCACATTTTCGACTTATTCTCTGAAACCATTGAAGGAATTTTGAACTTTACAGGAAGCATTTAAGTACTCAGTTGCAAGGTCCTCTACCAAGTTTTTGTTTTTTGGCTATGAGGTGGATCCAGGGTTGAGCAAAATAAAATTAAGTCCAGAGGTTACTCCTCTTTGAAAATCTGCATGAACCGAAAAAAGTAAGACATCAACAAGGATGTAACATTCACTTTTTCCTTTAGTTACAAATAAAAAAGGTTGTAAAAGGACAGAATGTCTGTCCTTTTGTATGCTTTATTGCTAACTAACAGAAGTACAAGACATTTGATACCATTCTGGATACAGGTGACAATTTCGAGACATTACAGCGATAGTACCATTGTATTATCACGTCTCCATTTAATTGCATCATTGCCATTAACCCTACTTTTTAAATCCGGTTTTATTCACAAGAACTTTATTTTCCCGAAAAGCTCGCGCACAATGAAGTACGATGATAGAATGATAAAATGAGCATTCAAAATGGTGAAAATATCATCTCGCTTATAAATTTAGAACTTGTGTATCACAAAAATGTACGGATTTACAGTATTTTTAGATTGGCTTGAAAATATTAGTGAATTTTAGATGGGAATTTACAACTGTTTTAAGGTAGTTTCATTTAGGCTAAATAGTCTAAGCTTTCCTCACAATGTCAGATGGTATGTTTTTACAACTTTGGTGAAAATGTATAGATTTCTGTGTATTAAGATTTTCCCTGACACTTATCGATAATTGAAAGTAGGAAAGATATACATGTATTTCTTATTAATTACTCTTACTGATACAGTATCTTTTGAAATGTTATTGAAATTAAGAAATCTAGAAATACACAAAACTGAAAATACAAGAAGCTATTCAAATTCATTCTCATTGGGAAATTTCGACTGCAAATTGGGAAAAAATACATTGGGAATGGGGCCTTATTTTGACCCCATATGATAGGTTGGAAAATCCCTGAAATTATATAGTACAATGTATATTCAATGTTTCTTATCTGCATTTGTACTTATTCACTAAGCAAGGTATTATTCTTCAGGTATTACAGCGGTATTAAAGAAACAGCTGCTCCAGCACCAGTGGCGACTTGTGAACCAGTAGAAGAGTCAAGGCCGACGCCAAAACGTAGAAAAAGAATCTCAGAGCCAGAATCACCTGAGCCCATAAATTTGCCTGAACCAAAAATCAATGAAATGTAAGTACTTTTATATGGATATGTATGGCCGATTTCATGAGTGGTAGTCTTACATGGACAGCTAGAATATGTCCCACTGGAATAATTCCATCCATAATATTATGTTACACAAAGGTTATATGAAATAAATAGGAAATTTGTTGCTAATGTTACACCCGTGCTGTGTTACTATTGTTGGACGGAAAATTTCAGAAGTTATTTTCGATATCAATGCTTGCGATCAGTGTTCCTTAAGCCATAAAATTAACATCTTTAGAAGTCACTGATGAAGCAAAATACAATTTATTTCCGTTGCTAGTTTTACAAGTTTTGAAGGCGGAAAAAATTATGTAACATTAGCAAGAATACAACTATCATGTCAACTGTTTTCTGACATACTTGACTTTAAATCGACTTTAGCAGTTTCAGAATTGCTAACTCGTACCCCTTATGTCACATTTATATGCCCAAGCCCCCTACACAAGACAAATAATAGGACATGCATGCTGCTAATGTTATTCATGATAAACAGGACAGAAAATGGCCTTTGTGACCTCAGTGATAAAAATGCTAATATAAATTTCTAGAATATAAATTAAATGTAAGGTAATCTTTTTAAATCAGTTTTGGATAGAATCTTTAAAAAATTATTCTGTTTTATATGATAGGTATTTTTCAACAAACATCTGAAAAATGGACATCAGAATTGAAGGGAGTTTATTCTGCCTATTTTGGGCTCAGTTGTTACATAAACATTCAAACACAGTAAAACAGCATAGATCATTTTGTTTGAATATGTATCAGTTGGATGTAATATTACACAAAATATCATATTCATGCTTCAAAAATTGAATACATGTAATTAGTTAATGTTATTAATTTAATTAATTTTAGTATTTCCGTCTATGTAACACTAGCACTCGTGAAATCTGCTGTATATAGTTACTTAAATCATACTTTGCAATGAAAATTTTATTAGAGGAACAGTCAGAATATTTACAGCTTCCGACACCTACAGTGAGACGTAAGGACAAATGTTCATTTCTTAAATGCCTGTCTTTAGACAGGATGTATTATGTTATGGCAATGTCTATCCCTCCATGCATTCATCCATCTTCTTATCTTGCCCATAACTTCTTAAAACCTTACCAGATTATATTCATACTTTACATAAAACTTGTTTATGTAAAGACAGTGTGTCATGACCTTGATTCAAGTTCATACCACAAAGGTCAAGGTCATTCTGGCAGTCTGCCCTTTTTTTTTTTGGTCTAGAGCATACCTGGCAAACCACTCAAGGAAATGCTTGTAAACTTAAAACAAAAGTAGTTTTCACTCAAAGGCATTCCCCAATGATCTGGGTCACCATGGCAGTATATCGTGGAGCATATCTTGCACACCACAAAAGGGAATGTTGTCTAACTTCATACAAAAGTTGTTCTCAATCAAGTCATACCTCAAAGGTTAAGGACACTTTAGAAAACTAGCACTTGTAAAATAAAAAATTCATACAAACATTTCCATCATAGAGAAACCCTTTCACAATTTATTCGTGACTTACATTTGTTATGTACAGTTTGCAGTACTCTTGTTTGTTTTCAAAAGATATACAGTTCACCCCTGTTGTAATATGCCACCTTTTGTTTTTTCTGAATTTTGGCAGTATAACAGGTTTGACGTTATATCGAGGTTTACTCATTATGTCATTGAAATCATTATAATCTGTGTACACATGTAAAACTTTAAGTACAACTGTACAAAACATTGCATACATGCACTTGGGTAACATTTGATTGATCTATATCTAAAATACAGGTACATACATGTACAATCTAAAATACATCACATTAATATTTAAGGATAATAAAATTTAAAAGTAAATGTACTGGACACTGTACAAAGTCGCATTCTATAACTTGTAAAATGTACATTTTCTCTATTTCTTTTAAAAAAAAAAAGTTGGTAATCTGCAACTGTTTTGCACTCAAATGAGATTGCAGGATACTCTCACGTATTTGACACTTTTGTCTAAATTTTGTAAACCCTCCAGATATCGTACAGCAATGGTCATCACTGTTTGGGCCACAATCTTTCACACACAGTTGTCAGTCCTTGCACTCCCAATGATTCGGAATGCAAGGACCAACAACTCTTTGTAAGAGATTGTTTGGGCCTGTGTAAGTGTCACAGTAAGAGGTGACGTGTCATCATCGTGAAGAGATTTGATGATAAAATCATCGTTGATTGTTTCAAAATCGTTTACAAATTCATGCACAGGAAGGCAAATAGCATCACCTAAATAACAACACATACGGACATCCGTTTGTCAAGAAATAGCGGCATTATGTGGGTTTGGCATTATAACGGGGGCGTTATAGCGGTAGTGAACTGCATAATTACAAAGTTGATTAAATCATAAATCATAGTACAGTGGAACCTTGTCTTGAGAGACCACGCCATCTACCACTGAAATGTGGTCTCTCAAGACAGGTGGTCTCTCAAAAGAGGTTTTATACAAACGATTATTTAACTTACTGGTTTTGTTAATATGGTTGCTAAAAGCAGGTGCTCTTTCAAGGGAGTGGTCTTTCAAGATTGGTTCTATTGTAGTTATCATTAACTTTTGAGATAATTTTTTCTTGATTTATGATATTTTTTTCAGGGATTCAGTAATGTCCAAGCTAGAAAAAATTATCCAACTTAGAGAAAAACAGGCTGAAAGATCAGAAAGCCCTGTGGATTCATTTGAGTAAGTTTTTAATACAATGTATTATTGCTATTATAACATTGCATCAACAAATTTTTTACATTCACTCTATTTAAAGTCAAGTTACCAAATTTTGACAAGTAATATATACATATAAACATATAGGTAAAAACTATAGGGAATGAATGAAAATATTAAAATAATATATTATCACACTCTGCAGAGCAATAATATTTTCTAAAGATTAATGATTTTGACATTGTTTTGTTTTCAACCTTTTTTCAGTGAGGCTGACCACAGCACTTTTACTAACTTTGATTTTAGGTAAGTAGGCACTTCTAATGTTGAGCACTTGTGACTAACACTTCTCATGCTGAGGTCTTGTGATTAACACTTCTCATGTTGAGCACTTGTGACTTATGTGACTTCTCATGTTGAGCACTTGTGACTTGCATTTCTAATGCTGAGCACATGTGATTTACATTTCTCATGTTGAACACTTTTGACTTACACTTTTCATGCTGAACACTTTTGACTTACACTTTTCATGTTAGCATAAATAAAGAATTGCAAGTTGTCTTTTTGAGTAAAATAATAGTAATATTAAATTATTTCGATAAAGCATTTGAATGTATGTGTGTTTTAAACAATTCTGACCAATTTGTAATAAAAATTTTTATCCTTAACCAATTAACCTGTCCACAGTGATGTTTTAATGTAGAAAGCCTTTGCTATTTCTGAGATGGTTGCAGTGGTCTATGCTGTATCTGAGATGCTTGCATTGGTCTGTGCTGTTTATGAGATGCTTGCGGTGGTCTGTGCTATTTCTGAGATGCTTGCGGTGGTCTATGCTATTTCTGAGACGCTTGCTCTGGTCTAGTGGTAGAGCAATTGACTTGCAAGCGGAAGGTATCAGATCATACCAAAGACTTTCTAAAAATGGTAGTGACTGTTCCTTCGCCAAACGCTCGGCATAGGAAATAAAAGTCACAGGTCTTGGGGATGAGACTTAAAACTGAGGTCCCCTGTCACGGCAGGCATGGCACGTAAAAGGACCCTCACTGCATTGGCAACAGTCCATAGCACAGGTCAAGATTTGTGGCACTTCACCTACAGCTGGTGACATCGAAATATAAGTAAAAAATTCTTGACAAACAAACAAACGAAATCAATATCAGATCAATAACTTGTGTACACATGTGCCCACTGAAAGCTTACTTGCATTTATCATCTCCGCTAGTACATATTAGAAAATAAAGGGGACTTTTGTCTAGTTCAGTATCAGCAATATTTTGTGAGATGGAGGTTTGTTACAGGAGGTTTTTTAGCCAGTTAGTTTAAAGCCACATTCCTTTTCTGTATTCTCTTAATGCGTATTCGTATGAACTTTCCTCGTATTTTCAAAGTCCTATTCCAACTAATTAGTTAATTAATCGTGGAAAACACCTAACACGTTGATCTATTTATAAACGGTAAGGTGTTGCCGGTCACTATCCAGGACAATCCAGACTAGTGGAACACCAATCAAATGTTCTGAAACACTGTCCAGGGCAAGCAATTTAGCCATAAACTTAAGTGAATGATGTAAATTTTATCAACATCTTTGAAATAACTATTTCTTGCCCTGGTACATTTGATTGTAACATGTTCTGAGACTGTCTGAACAGTACTCTCGTGGTGAATCAGGCACACCCTTTATATCTCTTGTTCACTTGTGTAAATTAAGAATAATGTCCCTGGAATGTGACTTTCAGATTTGTAAAAGTAAATTGTTTATCAAGGAAAAACAACCATTTTAATTAGCAGTAATTAAGTGTTTGTTTTATTTCTATGTGCATGTTAGATACAGTACCGTTCTGTTTAATTATGAATGTGATTATTTCTTTCCTTGGCTTCTGCCATAAATATGTTGATATCATCTCATTTCAGAGATATATTAAATGCTGACCAAGTGGAAAATCGTGAAATAGATGAGTTTAACGACATTAACATTGAAGGTGAAATTAACGAAGCACCGCTGTTGGAAAAAGGTCCCGGCATTGTAAAGCTAGGAAATGAAAACATCCGTTCATTTCTATCAGACCAGCCACTACTAGTATACAGAGAACAGTTATTGATGTTGGCTAGTTTATTATCAATCAACAGTACATGTATTGTATCAAAATGTTCACGTCCAGTGACAATAAAGACGGATGTTATTGGATCAGCATTTTATATCACCTGGGTGAGTCATTCACTATATATCACCTGGGTAAGTCATTCACTATATATCACCTGGGTAAGCCATTCACTATACATCACCTGGGTAAGTCATTCACTATACATCACCTGGCACTATACATCACCTGGGTAAGTCATTCACTATACATCACCTGGGTAAGCCATTCACTATACATCACCTGGGTAAGTCATTCACTATACATCACCTGGGTAAGCCATTCACTATACATCACCTGGGTAAGTCATTCACTATACATCACCTGGGTAAGTCATTCACCATACATCACCTGGGTATGTCATTCACTATACATCACCTGGGTAAGCCATTCACTGTACATCACCTGGGTAAGCCATTCACCATACATCACCTGGGTAAGTCATTCACTATACATCACCTGGGTAAGCCATTCACCATACATCACATGGGTAAGCCATTCACTATACATCACCTGGGTAAGCCATTCACTATACATCACCTGGGTAAGCCATTCACCATACATCACCTGGGGACGTCATTCACTATACATCACCTGGGTAAGTCATTCAATATACTGTAAACGTTGATATTTCTGAGTTGTTAATTACGTGACCATACACGTATGGCCCCTTTGGTCTCTTGTTAAGTATTTGTAGTTATGTTCAACCACCATCTCATATCAATAGAATTTATGCGATGTCACACCTTACTGTGACCAATCCAATGTTAAACAATGATTCTTAGCACAACTGTGGGACTGAAACACGGGGGTTATTTACATGAAAACTCTCCATCATATTTAGTATAAACTACCCCTACGCATAAATTTCCACATTTACAGTACATCACCTGGGTAAGCAATTCACTATACATCACCTGGGTAAGTCATTCACTATACATCACCTGGATGGGCTGTTCACTTTACATAGCTTGGGTAACCCATTCACTATATATCACCTGGGTAAGCTGTTCACTTATATTTACCTGGGTAAGTCATTCAGTTTACATCACCTGGTTAAGCTGTTGACTTATATTTACCTGGGTAAGTCATTCGGTTTACATCACCTGGGTAAGTAATTCACTATACATCACCTTGGTAAGCCATTCACTTTACATCACCTGGGTAAGCCAATCACTCTACATCACCTGGACAAGCCATTCACTTTACGTCACCTGGGTAAGCCATTCACTATACATTACCCGGGTAAGCCGTTCACTTATATTTACCTGGGTAAGTCATTAGTTCACTTTACATCACCTGGGTAAGTCATTCACTTTGCATCACCTGGTAAGTCATTCACTATACATCACTTGGGTACTTCATTCACTATACTTCACCTGAGTACGTCATTCACTATACTTCATATGGGTAAGTCATTCACTTTACATCGCGTGGATAGGTCATTTACTGTACAAGTAATTTTGCTTTTCCACTGATGTTTAAGAAATCACCAATGTTCGGTGAACAAAATTAGCTTTTTTATTTAACTAGTGCCATACTTTTGCTACTAGATACAGATGTCGGTAGCAAATGTTTTACCTTGCATAACAATGAGGATAAAAGTAGAAATATAGGGATTTCCTGCTTCCTGTCATTTTAAAATGTACCTAGTCTATTGTGTTCATACATTTGTTATATAATACAATCATGACCTACAAATTTCATCAGTCACATCAAAAGTTATTAAGCTCATGTACAGCGTAGACCTTTAAATCCAAATTGCCTCTCAAAGTTTGGTATAGTAAAGTCCCTATGACCTGGCAAGGTGGAGTCTTGTGAACCCTTTCTTGAGCTGGACGAGTTTAAATTTTAGGTAATAAAGCATAACTTTAAACTGACCAGAGTAATGGTTCCTATTTGTCACCATAAATAAAAGAGTATCCAGTGGAGAATAAAAGGTTTTTCCAGTGCAGCTTGTCATAATCGAAAAGTGAGTAGAATCATCCGTATGATAATCCAGAAGGTTACTCCGCCCTGCCATCTTACGAGAATCAAATTATAGCAAACCTTTGCTACCGATGCTTAAATCTGACAACAAAACAAAAATTTAGGTAGCAAATTTGCAACTTGTTGCCATTATTTCTGATCCCTGACAGTTTGGTCATGTCTATGTAAGAGAGTATCCTGACGTCCTTTTTACTTGATTTGGATTTTGACAACTCCTATGAAATAAAATATCTTCAATTTGTTTATTTTTTAATTGTAATTTTAATTGTTTTTGTCTTGTTGATCTCTCCCTTCCTAGATTTACTCCCTTGTATGTTCCCTATCAGTGAAATCAGCGAGAATTTGGGTTTCATCAGGGCCGTCAGTCTGTCTGGTTAAAGTTTAAATGTTTTTTCAACGTATCTCATTTATAATATAAAGATAAACACAATAGAATGCTGTCTTTGTATAATTGATATCTTTTGTTTTCAGTTATGCCGAAGTGGTCACATAATACATAAATGGTGCTCACAGCCACTCATCAAGAACACAATATATAGTGGTGATGTCATGATTGCGGCAGCTACAGTCCTTTCGGGGAACAATTTCCAGAAGATTTCCCACTTTGCGAAATGCATGAACCTTCCTATTCCAAGCGCATCCTCTTTTTATGAAATTCAAAAGATTTATGTTGTTCCAGCTATCGACACATATTGGTTTCAACATCAACAAAACATATTGCAAAGGTTTCAGGGAAAGGAAATTGTAGTTTTAGGTTCGTACGTATATGGTTTATACATGTAAATGTTTGTATGTATATGGTTTATACATGTAAGTGTTTGTACGTTTATGGTTTATACATGCAAGTGTTTGTACTTTTATAGTTTATACATGTAAGTGTTTGTATGTTTATAGTTTATACATGTAAGTGTTTGTATGTTTATAGTTTATACATGTAAGTGTTTGTACGTTTATGGTTTATAGTTTATACATGTAAGTGTTTGTACGTTTATGGTTTATACATGTAACTGTTTGTACGTTTATGGTTTATACATGTTAAGTGCCTATGTCCAAGATTGACATATGCATCAATGATACCTTCATACTGTAAGTAGGATATTTGGAGTTTGTAAAATTTGACTACATTGGTTTAAAATTACAGTGGTCATTTTCTGGCCATTTAAATTTTGACCTCTTGTGGATAAAGTTATGTCTTAATTTGGACTACTCTTAACTATCGGTTAATAATTCCATGCGGCCTGGGGTTCTCATATCACTGTGTTTAAAAATGACCAATCAGCACTCAACTTAGCAATACTCCGTAATAGAGAGTGGTTTTCGGATTGCCAATAGATAAAATAGAAAAGTGTATCATAAGCATGGCTGCAGATAACTAATTATGACTCAAATTTTTATTGTTGACTTCAGTTAGAAAGAGCTAGAAGTCAGTGTGACTTTAAAAAGTCAACATGACTTCAAAAGTCACCTGAGAAGAGAGATCTTATCATTATTGTCTGTAGATAATGAACTGATCAACATATAACTGGACCACCACAGGGAGTAATATCATCAACATGTGGGTTCTGTATGTTGATTTTTTCCCAATTTTAAGCAAAAATTTCCCAATTATGTTCACCATGTAGTTCACATTTGGTATTAAACAATAAACAGGAGAATTTAGTACATGTATGAACTGCACTTCAAAGTCTTCAGATGAAAAACATGGTGTCAGTTAATTAAAAGAAGCTAAATGAATCACAGGTTTTGTGTCTTTATTCTTATAAGTTAAATGACCATAGTTACATTTTTCCCAATTTGGCCCATTGTGATGCAAAATTCCCAATTGGAAGGGTACAGGACCCTGTTCCAAAAAGTGTCTATCAACCCCTGTTACTTTACTTATCACCTAAGCTGTGATGGTTAAGATTAAAAATAGATCCAGATTTTCTGGCATCAAAATATACATATATTGGACAATTAAATTTTACCCACTTTAACAAGGTGCCCAAATTGACCAAAATTATCTGAATGGTACTCTCTGCTGTTGTAGGCCAGTTTTTATATGGACTTTGATGTTGAAAGCAAGCTTAATCACCTGTTTATTTTGTAACAGTGTAAAAATTTTATAGATAGGCTGCAAGATGATGCAAAGATATATTTTAGTCAAAAAGTCATGCATTTTATTTGACATTTCTCTGTGATTATCACATGTCAGTGACCTTGTTTTAACACAAGCTGATCATTTGAGAGAGAAACATGGCATGTTTGAGTAACATTATTCCCCCTTCCCCTCTCCATCCTGAGAGCTAGATCATTCATGTATAATTTTAATTCTCATATATTGCCAAATGTTAGACCACATACCAAATGTTGTTGCTTTATGGGAAGAATACCTTTTTTTTTTTTTCTTTTTTTTGATGAACTCAGTTACAGGCAAACTGACGGATCAAATACTACCGTATGCAGCAATCTATTTATTAATTGCAGGTCATAGTAAAACTGAAAGCCCTGGCCATTCTACACAGATCTGTTCATATTCACTGATGGAGATGAGGACGAAGAAGATACTGTGCATTGTAACCATGGACAGAACGTTTACTGATAAAACATGTACAGAGCTGGAAAAACTCTGCTTTGAGAAAGGAATGAATCTTCTGTATAAGTACAAAATTAAAGTTGTTGAGGTTATAACAGATGCTAATCCTCAAATTGCAGATTTAATGAGTAAGTACACGATTGTATTCGATCACTGGTCTTAGTTTCGTATAAAGAAAATTACATATAATAAGAATGATATATAGAGAACTTCGATAAGTTGAAGTTCAAGGGACCACCTAGAAAACATAAGGACTTTGACTCATGGATTGTAACTGAGAATCATATGTTTTTTGTTTCACAGGTTCTATAAGGTGTATATGACTGCTTCAAAACCATTTCAGACATATACGGTCATTATAATTAATAATCAGTGCTAAATTTAACTTAATGTTGGTAAAATTGAAACATGTACACATGTAAATTTGGACTTCGAATTATATGTGGGAATTTTGGTTGTTTTTATAGAAATGGGTCTAAACATTTCTTCGAAATATCGAGAAAATTGACTCATTGAAGTTTGATTCATCAAAGTTCTATTGTATATATATATATATAGTAAAACTTTGATTTGTCAAAGTTCAAGGGACCATCTAGAAAATGTTTGTATACTTAAATGAAGTTCAAGGGACCACCTAGAAAATGTTTGTATACTTAAATGAATGATATTTCTATTCTAGTGCATTTTATGCTGTCATGTCTGTGCTAAAGTATCAATCCACATGAAACATTGTCACAATGTTCGTTATTCTGGACAACCCTTTGTGAACATTTAGAAAAAACAAATTAGGTTAGACAAGTAACAAATATTTATTTACAAATATACATAAATCAAACAATTATTATAATGCATTCTCCTCAGACACTCACTTTCAATCCAACAAATAACAAAGACACTGTAACAAAACTTTGTTTTAAAAGTTTAAAGTTTGATTGTTCCACAAAGTAGTTACAACAAAATTACTGAATATCACACGGTTTTTTAATAGTCGTTTTGGCGATTTCCAGCTTCCATATTCATGTATTTGAAAAGTCATGCACAATATAAATTCTGGATTCATACGACGCCATAAACACTGACATCAAAATATGTATCGTACACGTCACAACTTGTAGATATTTTCATCTCTGTATCAAGTTTACAGGTAATGCATATGTCACCGGTCACCTGTGAAATAATATGAAAACGACCTGAATGTTCTCTCAAAACTGATATGAGTTATATTGACGCACATTCCGGTGAGCGTAACAAAATACAAAAACAAATTACTAAAACCCGTAATTCAAAAAATGTGCCATAACAGAAATATAACAACTCAAAAACAATTTTCAAATAAAATAAAATTCAACTTACTGCAATTCCACATAAGCGTATCACACAGCTAAACGTTTCACAAATGCACACAGCTTTTCTTTTTTTAGTTTTGTCAAATCATACACTTCAGCTCTTTGGAATTTTCGCACACAGCAAAATTGTCTTTTCTTTCCTGTACATCTTTTAAATTGCACACCGGCACATCCTTACGACACCCAATCTCATTCTTAACTACCCGTTTTATTTCAAATACACACACATATACCCAAACAAAAACGCAAAGCACGAGGAATAACAGTGACCACTCAAGCAACAAAAACATTACATAAAACCGGTCAATAACAATACAAGTACTCCCGTAATACATGAAAGTTTCCGAACTTAAACTACATGCGAATTATGAGGTAAAAGAACAATCTTCCGAAAGAATGACTTGCTACATAAGTATGGAGAACTACATTAGCAATAACAAATAACTGAAATTAAAAATACCAAGGACCGTTATGTCAATAAATTTGCCCAAAATCTGGACAAACATACAATAATTAAATGCATTTCATCAGAACACGTGAAACTTTCTCATCACTGTTTTCTTTTGTCAATACTGATACATATACGATATAAATAAATGCTTAAAACACCATGAATTACATGTCATCACAGTCACAACAGATTATCCATCTTCTTTAGTTCTAGAGACAGGATATAGTGTTCGGTTTTCATGATTTAAAAGGAATAGTTCCAGGAAAAAAAAATCTATATTAAGTGTTTTTGATGTCATTTGATTGTGACGTCATAATTACACATGTATTTGATGGGCCATTTAATTGTGACATCATAATGGAAAAGTTTGTCAAACGGTGCCTTGTCGGGCATTTGGCGATAGGTCAGTTATCAATGTTGACTGCAGCCAGATCTGTAACAGTGAAACCTGTCTTGAAAGACAACTCTCATGAATGAAAGTCCTCTGTTGAGATCACAAGGCAAATTCCACCTAGTCAAATTACCCTCTATATAAAACCACTTTTGAGATACCACAGTTTTGTGGGACCACATTTCAGTGCCAGATTAGATGGTCTCTCAAGACAAGGTACCAGTGTATGCATACTTTTGGGGTTTTTGTTTTCAATGTAAGGACAATAGATTTTTGTTCTCCAATGACAGTTGTTCATTAAGAAGTTAGACTTAAGATGCACACACACCAGTATTAAGTTTACTCTATATGTCTAGTACAATTCTATTTACAGGAAGACCCAAATATGTAGCCATTAAACATTCATTTGATATTTGGCAAGGCATGAAAAATCTGTGTGAAAAGATAATTGAGGTAAGATTGTGGCTTAAAACACCAACAAATAAACCAACCAATGAACCCATTTTGTAACATTCTTGTATATGCCTACAAACAAAGATTTTGAAGGGGGTATAAAGGATCTTTGTCTGTTGGAAATTTTTAAACATTCAGTGGTCTGAATATATTAGTCACATGAGCCACTTTCAACATCTTGTCCCTGGCCTGAGAGGTCCGCCGGGGGCATCTAGTGTTTGAATCGACTGTCTGTCTGTCCATAATTCCGTCCCACCCGTAATTCCGTCCTGTTTACTGTTTGTCTGTCCATAATTCCATCCTGTTTAAGAATATATAAGTGGGACAAATTTCTATACTTTAGAAATTTGTTGGGACCGGGGGCATTTGTGTTTCACAAACACATCTTGTTCTTTGATGCATTGACTTTGTACCAGGAACCAAGACTACACTTTAACCACAAGGTCAGTGGCAAACGTTTGTACTTACTTGGTATAAGACCCAGAGAAGAAACATCATGGTATAAAGTGTGGGATGAAATGCTTTAAATAAATGGGCTGTGTCCCTCTTACAATAAGAAGTACACAAACCAGATTCATATCTGTTGAAAATCTTTCCAAATCAGATTCAGATCTGTTGAAAATCTTCCCAAAGCAGATTCAGATATGTTGAAAATCTTCCCAAATCAGATTCAGATATGTTGAAAATCTTCCCAAATCAGATTCAGATATGTTGAAATCTTCCCAAATCAAATTCAGATATGTTGAAAATCTTCCCAAATCAGATTCAGATATGTTGAAATCTTCCCAAATCAAATTCAGATATGTTGAAAATCTTACCAAATCAGACTCATATATGTTATAAACCTTTACAAATCAGATTCATATCTGTTGAAAATCTTTACAAATCAGAATCAGATCTGTTAAAAATCTTTACAAATCAGTATCAGATCTGTAAAAAATCTCCATTAATCAGATTCTTCAAATCTGTTGAAAATCTTTACAAATCAGATTCAGATCTGTTGAAAATCAAAAAGATAAACAAAAAACTCATGACTTCAATGAAAAAACTTGTATTATAATAGTTTCAGTGTATAATTTTTTTTTATTTCAAACCTAACTCTCATGATGTTTAATTGGACTTGATGATACATATGTTTACAGGCTTCGCAGGAAAGGGGTCAAGATAATAAACCACTTTTGAAATGGATCAGAGAAATTACCAACCACTTCTGGCATTGTGCATTAGTGAGTCTGTCCTGTGAAGAATTTAAAGTTAGTATGTGTTTTAAGTAGAACATATGTGTTGGTATAGAATTAGAGCTATCCCAGTATTTGATATATATAATTAGAACTACAGTAAAACCTGCTATAGTGGCCACCTCTATATAAGGACTACCTGTTTATAAAGGCCAGTTTTTTAAAGTCCATTGACTGCATACTTCAACTAATAAGGGTCTCCTGCACATAAAGGTCAATATTTTCTGGTCCCTTGAGTGGCCCCTATATACAGGTTTCACTGTATTTCAATTATTGAGATATAAGTAGAACTATCTGCACCACTGAATTTTTATTGGAAATGAAAAAAAAAATGTCAGCACCAAGAAGTAAATTCCAGGACAATATCCGATGTTTATTCCCACTAGGGCTGCAACGATACACTGTAATGACGATACGATATGTATTGCAATTCGTACTCCACGATACGATACATTTGCGATACACATGAATAAAACAACTAAGTTGAAAATTCAATAATGACATCATTGCATTTCTGTGCACTTACTTTTGAAAATAAAGTTTTTGTTTCACCTGTCCTGTTTATTCTGTTTTGTTTACTTTTAATGTCAACTTAAATGAGATATATCCTGTTAAATAAATTAGTGACTACACTTGTGGAGAAATATATTTGAGAAGGAACATAATTTTTTGGCTCTAAAATGTTAATCAATTTTCTGAAACCATCACTGAAACTGAAAGAACTGCAAAGTCGTAAATAAGTCACAAGAAACTGAGCTATTGCTTTTGAAATAGCCTTGGCCCTCGGCGAATTGATTGACAACTTTGTGTTCATTGATTTTGCAAACTACGTTTCCCCTGCGAATCTACGATTTATTTTAATTTTAGGCTTTGATTCATAATTATAATTTACGTTTTGATGATATTGTTTCATGTCAAATGACATGTTTGTGGTTTCATCATTTTTGTAAGGTATATCTGGTTAAAAAGATGACAAGTGGTGCGAGTTTTTCAAACTTCTGTTTGTAGCTTTTTGAATCCCAAGTGAGCCCATATTGGCAACTTGTATAACGAAGGTGCCATGGGGGCACAAGTTCATCCGTTTTCCTCGTGGGTGAACTGCTTTTCACTGTTTACCGGTAAACTAGAAATAGAGTATACAGAGTCTAAAACCAGGAACAGATAAATTCGGAAAATATCGTGGCATGACATCAACATACCATGTATCATACCGAAGGTAAAATACCGCGATATATCGTAGTTCGGTATATCGTTGAACTACTAGTTCCCACAGTTTTTGGAATCGTGGTTGGTCAGTGTTTTAGACATTGCCAAAGTGCGATCATTGAAATATTTGTTTTATATAGGGCTTATACATTTCATCTTCCGTGACCAAAAACTTTTTTCTTTTTTTAAAAAGGCACATGATGTGCGATGATTTCTTATCAGATAAGGTGTGCGAATTGTGTGTTATTGCTATGGACAATCTTAAACAATTATAGCGAGAGTTGTACCTTTGAGGAACTAACTGAGGGATTGCGAGATGGTTCACTAGAACCTGGTGTCTAGAGCTTTCCTGCCAAATAATGCCAACCATGATGTGTCAACCAGCATCAGCATAAAGAAAGCTGACAGTTTTGTGTCCCTAAGAAGCAAATATAATTTTTTGTTGGCCTTTTATATTTAAACTAAAAACAGCAGTATTACTTCAATAAGGACATCTCCTTGTATTCATTTATTGTATTGGTTTGTTTGTTTGTTTATTGTTGTTTAACGTCCCACTCAAGAATATTTCAGTCATATGGAGACGTCACCAAATGCCGTGAAGGGCTTCAAATTTTGGCCTATGCTTGGCACTTAAGGCAATTGAGCAGTGAGGGTTCTTTAACATGCTGACACCTACTGTGACACGGGACCTCAGTTTTTACTGTCTCATCTGAAGGACAGGATTCAGTTATTGTATTGAAATTATTTTTTTTTTTCAGACTTCGTGGTTTGGTCTGCTTCATCATGTTGTCGATGAACATGACTGGCTATTGTCATATGATAGCAACTTCAATCACAACATATGTCAACATGACCCTGTAACGGAAGATAAAGAGAATGACAGTCAAAAAGGCCTTGTAGCGAACGATAACAAGAAAAAGCGTAAGCAAAGTCCTGTAGCAGACAGTAAAGAGAAAAAGTATTTAGAGAGAGGGTCAGATGCACTGAATGCTTTGAGAAAGATTGTGATGGACAAGACACTGTTAAACAATATTCCTTATTATTTGAACTGCAGGTACTGATTATCAGAATCTAGTTTGCATAAATGTTCTTGATTTCTTGAAGAAGTATAAATTTTTTTATCTCACTATTGTCTTTAGTCTGTGACCCCCCCCCCCCCCAAAAAAAAAAAAAAACAAAAACCAAAAAAACAATACCTACTTGAAGGTAATGTACAACCTTCGAACCAATGAATTTGATAACTAATACTGTAGATGAATCTGGTTTGTGGGGACTCCCAATGGCTGAGTGGTTTGAGCATCATGCTTTGAACCATGAAGTCTCTCACTTCTGGTAGGCACAGGTTTGAGCCCCTCTGGTACCTTAGCTGGTTTTTTGTGAGAATGTTTAATAGTTTACTTGCGGAAGGCTGGCGGTCTCATTCCGGGTACAGTGTAACCAAGTTTTCTCTTCCACTATTAAAACTGGCTGAAATTGGGAATCTAAGCTCTTTTCAAGCACTGAGGTAGAAATTTATGCAGTTTTCTAGGACTGGACAATGTCTAACGATTTCTAAACACTTAAGAGCTTTTCAAGGTCTTTAAAAACCTTGTTTAACCAAAGAAAGTTTGGGCTTGTATTTTGACATACAATTTAATAGAAGTAAGCAAAGTTGGAAAAGAAGACTGTTTTCGACATAAGTTTTTTCCAACAGGTTTCTGTTAAATACCAGAAAGGAAATTTTGGCTAAGATGTATGGCATTGTCTAGGTCACAGGGTTAAAGATCATTGTACCATCTAAAAGGACTGATCATAAGGATTGCATATTAAAGTTCTACTTACAGACCAGTTGAAAGTTTTGTTCACAAATGCCATCAGGGTTTATGACATTTTTCCGTGGGAGCTAAAAATCAAGACTGACTGTTCAACTTTGACATAACTGGGATTTTTTGACTCCTCCAATTTTGAGATAACATTGCCGTTGTATGTTGAATTAGTTTCTTTTTTTTTTTTCCAGGAGTATTTCAGATTTGATGAAATTTCAAAATCTGATCACAGCGTATGCTTCTACACACCATTCCTACAGCCCTCATGTTTACCATATTCGACATATATTGGCAGCTTTAGATCACAACAAGCATCTGGATAGACCAAATGTCACAATACAATGTGGAACTGGGTAAATATAATGTAGTATTCCATGGGATATGATGATAACAAGACATTTTTAGTTTGTATCAGTCAAAGACTAAATAATGTTATTATATTGAAAAAAGTTTACCCAGACTTCAGGTGTTGCCTTACATATTTCTTATGCCCTTGCAACAAATGTTGGAGGGCTTCTGTGACTGACTGTCTAGAGCATTGTGCCTTAAACCATCAAGTCTCTGACTTCTGGACCCAGTTGCACAACAGGTTGTAAAATTTAACGTGACGTTAACCAATGTTAAACCAATGAGCTAAATGTAGGTTAAATTTAGCAATGTGTTGTGCAACCAGGTCCTGGACAGCACATGTTCGATTCCCACTAGAACCTCAGCTGATTATGTGAGAAAGTTTGTCAGTTTACTTGTGGATGGCTGGCGGTCTTTTCTCGGGTACATTTTACCTGAGTTGTCTCTTTCACCATTAAAAACTGGCTGCCACCATATGACAGCATTTAACCATTTAAAATTTAACCATTAACCATTTAAAATTTAACCATTTAAAAAGATGTCTGTATAGATCTTCCTAAAGTGTTTAAATTGCAACTTTTAAACTATCCATGTAGTTTATTTTGAAAGTTGATCGAATTGCAAAGAGATGTAATTAATTTTTAAATAAAAAATTCTGCAGAATTCATTTGGAATATCTTTTACAGTGATTGGATCCTATCCAAGATTATGAAAAGAATTCTCTTCTTCTGGAAATTGTGTGTTCAGTGTTGTTTATAATGTTAAAAATGTTAACATAATTTTGCCAGTTGATAAAATAAAAAGTCACATTTTCATTGGTCAAAAATAGAACGCATACGAGACCATCCGCACTTGAAGGAATTTTTAATGAAACTTTATATGGAGCAAGTACGCAAGGTCCTCTACCAAATTTGTTATTTGCAGCTGGATCAGCCGAGGGGTGGATTCAGGGTGGGGCAAAATAGGCCTCGGGGTACCCCTCTTTAAAAATCTCCTCCAGAACTGCTGCATGGAGTGAAAAATTAATTGCATCTTAGTGATCTACATAGATGTGTTTGTTAATTTTGTAGAAATTGAAAAATAAATTTTTTGAGTGTTTTAAGTGCTTTATCTGTAATTAGGTAGAAAAATACTCACTTGGAAGAATTTTGGTGAAATTTGATTTTTTGATTTTTTATGAACTACAAAAATGAAGGGGTGGTTTGGGGGCATTTTTTAAAGGAAGGAAGTACCCAGTATCTCCTATCAAGTTTGTATTTTTGGCCAGATTGACTCATAAGTGGATCAAGGGTGGGGCAAAAAATGTATCTGGGATACCCCTCTTTGAAAATTTTCTTCTTTAGAGCTCCTGTTTTTCAAATTAATTGGAAAATTAATTTTGACATGTTTTTGATGTCTTACTCAACTTTGCCATTTTCATCATTTTTAAGTCTCCTCCACTCAAAAGGAGTGTTATAATAATTTGTAAATTGAGATTCCCATATTTGTAAGATACCAACACTGTTCAAGTGACCGATGTGGGCCATGGGCCTCTTGTTTGTTTTGACATGGGACCTCAGTTTTAAATTTCATATGAAAGACCTTTGACCTTCACTACTTCGGGGTTTAAAATTAACAGTAGTCTGCCAATCCGAGACTACTAAATTTTGTGTGGTTGACTTGTAGAAAATCTGTATAAATATTACAATATGGACATGAGCATAGATAAACGAAAGTGTATAAGTACATGTACATTGAACACCACAGTTACCTAATCAGCTGTTTTTCTCAATTGAAATGAATATATTTGTGGTTGCTTTGACTCATGAGAATATAAAAGCACAAAAATAGATCGCTTACTAAAATTACATGTTTGGTAATTATGGTACTGATTCAGTATATATGTGCCAATTTAGTAAGTGGTCGTATGAATTTGGGGCTTGTGAATTTGTGACAGGACTAGTGAAATTTGTTTCCTATTAGTACAACTGACTAGTGAGACAGAATTGCTATATTTGACCCCAGTTCTTATGCTGGGCAATTGGTGAAAAATCAATCATTTTTTTTTTTAAAGTCTAAAGGATGACCCAAAACTGGCATTTTGTTATGAAGTGATTGCTAATAAAACCTGGTCAGAAAACTCAAGTGGGGCACTCTTGTGTAATTTGTTATACCGTAATATGTGTTTCATTATGCTCATTCCATATCTCAAGACATTGCTAAATATTTATGCATATATTTCATATTAATTTAAGATCAAAGTCGAGGGCAGACAAAAACTCTTCAAGCTGCATTTTACAGGAAATGAAGACAAGGAAGGATTACCAATACCTCAAAGACATCTTCTATGACATTATATCTGTTCATCCTTGACAAACATCTGGACGAATGAACAAGTTATTCTAGAACAAGATGACCAAAGAAGAACTTGCCAGAAACTTGGATCAGATTCATCTTTGACACAACAACAGGCTCAAAGAGCAAGAATAGAGAGCGCTAGAATGGTTGTGGACTGTTTTTCAGATAGCGTATAGAGTGAAAAAAAAAATTATATAATGGCAGATACAGCCTATAGACTAAAAAGAAATTGTATGAAGGCAGACA
>BROG01000883.1:0-87500 GCA_030159075.1 Atrina japonica
AAAGGTTTTTGGTTAGTCTGTTTAATTTTGAAGACCAGTAAAATTTCAACAAATCTCATGTTGCTAAGATAAACAGGGAACGTAGCAGCAGCCATATTACAAATATGACAGAATGAATCGATGTCAAGCATCATATTTTGGAGGAATGAAAATAATGTTACATGATGTTACCTTTTTGAATCTTTGTTATACTATTGTATAATTGCTTTCATTCGCAACCTTTTTATTTCGCTATATTCGAGGTCATAGAAAATTCCGTGAAATTAAATATCCGTAAATATAATACCTTATATTTATGAAGCATCAGAAAGACAATTCGAAACCTATCTCACGCGAAATTTAATAAGTCCATCTCAGAAAAAAAACCGCGAAATTTCCTCCCGTTAAATTAAACAACAATAAAGTAGTTTACAACTATTTGTAAATATGTAAACTTGTATATGTGACTTGGGAATTGGTATCTTACCTACAAAGTATCAATTTTTCTAAGTAAAAAACACCTCTCGCTTATTCTTAATTATTTTCATGATACTAGGTGATATTTCAATTAATATACTTCAATATGTGAAAACGCGTATGCACATGGGTTCACAGTTTGCTATTATGGGCTAAGGGTGTGAAATTCATCTTTTTATTACATATCAACAATAGACCTAATTGAACTTTTTTTCTATTCTGATTTATATAAAATGATTAATCTATAACAGGGAAAAAATAACAGTTATAAACGTTCAATAATTTCCATAGCAGCTGTATGCATATATATATATATATATATATATATATATTTATATATATATATATATATATATATATATATATATATATATATATATATATATATATATGTATATATATATGAGAGAGAGATTTTCTTCGTACATTGATATTGTCACATAACTTGGCGGGCGGAGTACGGATGATTCTACCTACCTTGCGATTGTAACAGACTTCACGGGAACTCCACTGGATACCAGTGGGTATGATTACAAGTGGCAACAACTACTCCGACAAGTTTAATTATGATGTGTTACCTTAAATGTAAACTCGTTCGGGTTAAGATAGGGTTCAAGAGACACCATCCCGCCATGTTATATGGATTTTACATTAAATATGTTAATACAGTTATCATAGCATCACCATGTGCTATTAAATGTGTACCCCGTTTGTAGATGTCTTCGGTAATTAATTTGTTTATTATTATCAATTTTCGTAATTATCTGTGTTTTATTAACTTGATAGATTTATATAAAGAAGAAGGATGTTATGAGGACCCAGGATACCCTCGGTTATTTTCGCTTTACATTATTGAGACAGGCATGATGACTTTACAGTATTGCCATGCTCACTGCAAGAGTAAACACACAGTGTATTTCGGACTCGAGGTATCATATTTTACATTCCACTTTGTATTTCCGTTTTATTTTATTTTGTTTAACAATCTGTATTTCTTTTATGTATATGCATTTGCTACTTTAGTACAACTCGAGTCGATGTTCCGGCCACGGCGGCAAGGTTGTTCCGACTATTAAACGTTTTAAAATGACACATTGTGAAATGAGATTCAGCTTCACTATTTTCACTACTTCCGGATCTTTATAGAAGCCTTGTATTTCTTTAAGTCAGACTTATAATGTATTTTAAAGGTAAGTTTGTGATTCATTTGGAAAACTATCGTATTGACCAGTAATATATGGAAAATGGACAGGACAAACGAGATGGGTTGGAAAACCCGAAAGTATGGTGGTATGAATTTGAATGGATATTTTGGTTTTATACATATTAAAAATTTTTCTCTGAGTGTTACTCTGAGAGGAAGGTTTATTTTATTATCAAGAAAGGTCGCGAGGAGTGTATCCTCGTCACAATTGGTACAGACGTCTCAACAACCGCCAACGAAAAGGCAACTCAACAGATAGCTTTGCATCTAAAAATGAAGAAGTAGCAATGGATAATCGAAACTTCATGTTCATTAGAATACGACAAATTAGATATGCAAATGATCTCAGGATGAAAACAAATTTTTTCGTATCACAAATGGGGTGGGATCAGGTGTCCCGAATGAAACATAGATGTCATATCAGACAGTGCATTTAAATGTTGTTTACAATGCAAAAGTTATAGTTTTCAAAAGAGTCCAAAACAAATGCTTAAGACCATCGTTTTTGTCTATAAGACTTATAGATATATTTCCGAAAGAAAAAAAATTATCATACGAGACCAAATTATAAATCTTAATGTCCTAGTCACAACTCGTACAGACAACTCAACAACTGCTATATATATGTCGATGTTCCTCCATGGGGTGATACCAATCGTTCACATCAGAGTTCAGTTTGATATTTTTCCCATGCCTATCGTTTTATTCTACTTCAGCCAGGTTACTCACAATGTGCGATAGTTTGGAGCCTTCCAATCACAAGAAGTTCTGTTCAAATTTCACTGACTATTCATTCATCCATTCATTCAAAAAAAAAAAAAAAAAAAAAAAAAAAAAAAAAAATCCAAAGGTTCAGAACCAATGATGAAAACCAGTTTCGTCCAACCCTTTCCAATTCTCCCTTTCGTTGATTCCATATTCCATAGTTTACCTTAACTTTGCATTTGTATTTTTATTTATTACCAATACTTATAAATGTTATGTCATAATTTGATATTTCTAATAATTAAATATTGCATTATCACGAAAGGCTCCAGTAAGTTGATATAACTGTTGCCCAATCTTTTTAATAAAATAAGTTTAAATCAACTGATGAATTTCAAGACCAGAAACGATCGTCCTCGTCAATTATATCTGTTAGGTGTTTCCGCCATTGACTAATAATAATGCTGGCACAGGTAGTCAGTTGAAACAGTCGTCAATGAATTACATCTTTAAATGATTACAACTTTGCATCTAAAGTGCTATAGTAAATCTAAACCCGAGTCCTTAACAATGACAGGAACAGACAATAGATTACTAGTTCGCTCAACACAAGGTAAGGTGTCATTCGCAGAAAGACTGGCACCTGGTTACCTTCCCATGTTTTAACAGTTATCGTTGCAGACACTGGCAATAGACTGAATTTCGGACTTTGATTTTGAGAGCTGCGGATTCGAGCCTTGTTGGAGGAAGCTGGCTTTTTCTGTCCTTCGGATGAGACAGTAAAAACCGAGGTCCCGTATTACAGTAGGTGTCAGCATGATAAAGAACCCTTACTGCTCAATGGCCGTAAGTGCCGAGCATAGGCCGAAATTTGAAGCCCTTCACCAGCATTTGGTGATGATTCCATATGAGTGAAAGATTATTGAGTGGGACGTTAAACACCAATACAATACAATACAATACAATACAATACAATACAATACAATACAATTGATTTTGAAACAAAAACACTGAGTCTTCATAATAACAGTTGCACCTTTTGTTTAAAATCAAAATATTTTACACTTTGTCGGTCTCGTTTATGTTATTCCCTTTTCGACTTATGGAACATTGGCAAAGCCTGGCTAGTGCTAGTGTTCTTTAGTAATGGTATCCACCTTAGATATCGATTATCTTACCCGGAAACTTCATTTTGTGATACGATCTAACTGTTCATAAAAAGGAGAATTCAATGGAATTTTGAAATTAATTCTGCAAAAATTACATTTGACAGCAGGTTTCTGTTTTTTCTTTTTTTTGTAGTATGCAATACAATGCTTTTGTGGAAACAGTCTACACGGTGCCACCAAGCGACCAGAAGGCGAATGTAAACTGGACGATCTCAGATGTGCGGGGAATTTAAAACAGTATTGTGGTGGACACTGGCGACTTCGAGTTTTTAAGATAAAATAAAGATGTTATTCAGTTATATAATTCAATTTCGCAAATAAGACTTTCACTTAATTCTATATGTCAACAGTTTGAACTTTAAATAGCTAAACTGTTGAAATATTTTAATACCAATTTTGGAATCGGATGTTAACTTATTTCATGGACGTATATGTGACAACCTAATATTACAAATTATGATAACAAAATAACTTTGTTTATACAAACTTCATCAATTTTACGTAGAAAAAAATCATGGACATCTATTAGCAGTACTTTCCCACTACGAATACGTCCTTATGTCCCGAGACAGTAAATCGCCATGTTGGTTTTGGTCTATATGTTGTCTTTTTTCATAAGTATGCAAGAGTGTACATTATGTCTAATAGGAGAAGAGCGTTTCTCTTTTTAAATCATTGATGCTTTTAATCATAACTTTGTGGCTTAGTTTGAATAGTTTGGGAAATAATTGCATAATATTCGGGGTTATTTGTAAACATTCGTCTATAACATGACTCGATTTATTATTTTTTAAAAAACGTTAAGTGTAATTGTATTTGAATTGAAATAAAATTTTGTAAACTATTTAAATTTTATTGTGATACAGAAAGTACCACTTTGAATGCTCTCAATGTATTGATATTGTTGGAAACCATCGTAGGTATCGTATAAGCAGAAATTTTAGCGAGGATTCAATTTTGGCATTATCATCGATGTTGTTGAGATCGTTGTAATTGAATATCACTAACAATTCATTCCTCAACGTAATTAAGACTTATGGATTTTTAATAATAAAATCGCTAGAATTACTATTCGCTATAAATTTGCCTCTCGCTTAAATTTCCTCGTATACGGTATGTTCCGGTCCTAAAGGTATAGATTAAAAAATCAAATCTTTACGATATGATAACTATGCCGCCACATCTGTATGCCATGGTAAGACGTATCAGTAATATGTAGTACAACGTGGACGTATTACAGAATAGTACTCCGATCATTCTTTTAAGTTCTTAAATGTATTGTAGAGATTATACATCACATTTGTTCCATGATGAAATGTTCAACGTATGTAATTCGAGTCCACATATAGCTATAGAATTTACATAAGCGAATTGGAAATAATAAAAACCCTTTCATTTAGGTCATCCAACTTTGTATTTATCCTATCTTTTTCTTCTAGTAAAATCTGTACTCTCCCTAGTTGTTAATATTTCTTTTGATTTCGCTTCTCTTAAAGGGGCAATACCTGTGTGTGTGTTTTTTTTTCAATGTGTCTTTCTTTTTGACCACTTACATTGATATACAAAAAAGAGAGATACACGGACATCAAAATTCACAAAGTCCTGTATATTTTGTGGAAAGTGCTTGAGAAACCAAGTTTGGCAATTATTCACTTGTAATTGATTAATTCAACCTTACTATTTGTATATGCATCTGATGTTGGACCTGACCTTTTTCACAAATCATATAGTAGTATAAGATTTTGTATGCCTGCGTATAGCTCTTATTTGTTATTGTACGTCAAAAACAAGTAGTAAAGATAGAAACAATATAAATATATTTTTTTGAACACAGCTAATGCCCTTTAAAATAAGAACGAGTTTTCTAGCCGATCTGTCTAGTGATACATTGACGAGCTATCATAATGCCGGTCTGACTCAGTCGGTTGCACACTCGAATCTTGATCGTTAGATCGTAAGATCGTGAGTTAGAGTCCAGCCGGCGGCAGGTTAGTTTCCTGTCTTTCGGATGAGACAGTAAAAATCGAGGTCCTTGTCGCAGTAGGTATCGGCACGTTAAAGAACCCTCGCCGCTCAATGGCCGGAAGTGCCGATATAGTCCAAAATTTGAAGTCGTTTACCGGCATTTGGTGACGTCTCCATATGAGTGAAAGATTCTTGAGTGGGAAGTTAAACAACAATAAACAAACAAAAAACGAGCTATTATAAAGGAAGTTCAAAGGCCATGGATGAGTACAGATAGAACACAAACGCATTACTTTTGACTCCCTCCGAACACCTGGTCCTATTCCGTTTGGGATTTGCAATTGTTCTTCATGTTGAGATTATTTGCACATCTAATTCGTCGTGATCTAATGAACTTGAGTTTCCATTATCAATTGGTACTTCTTTATTTTTACTTTTTTTGACATTGCTTCCAATCCAACGACAAAATTTTGCTGTTGTGTAGCTTACGAGACTAACTCATAGTTCCATCAATGTGATTGTTCATAATGTGAAAAGAAAACTAAATGTCTGCAATTTTGTAATTTTTAAAAACAAGCATTGTCAATATAAATTTTGTACAAAGTAGTTATATTACATTGTTTTGTCTTAAAGCGATATGAGCTCTCATAGGGGGAAATTTTACATGCCCATTTCATATGATCTTATATATATATATATATATATATATATATATATATATATATATATATATATATATATATATATATATATATATATATATATATATATATATATATATATATCCAAAGAGACCATCTAGTGGTTAGGATAAGAAATGCATGTGTGTAATTGCAACAATAATGTCAAAAGTAACCCGTAATATCAGTAATTGTTTGTCCGCCATTACTTTGAGCATTGCAAATTAACTTTCGGTTATTTTTTACGAAGATTACCGAGTGTCCAATAAGCACGTGCAATATGCAGTTATTATACAGTATATTCTTATTACCCTTTTCGTTTATTTTTGCACTTGATCATTTTATACCTAAATCAGGCAAATTTAGTATTTTCCTTCGTTTCAAAACATTCGTTTCGGAAATTCTTCACGTGCCGAGTATATCGGGTGATCTCGATCCATTTTAACTCGTCCCATCGCATTTTCGGCATTATCATTTTTGACACATATGATTTTAAACTGCCCGACTCCACCGGACATGGCGGCACGATTGTAAAACATGAGGTACGCAGTGTCAGCATACAGTGTAACATTAAACAGAGGAAAAAAAATCATATATCCGTCCGATTTCCTTCAGATATTTAAAATAGCATTGAAAAGCACATATTTTTTATAATACATGCACTTTCCAATAAAATTACATCCTATATTTTAAAAGTAAAATTCGACCGACTTTAACATATGCCGATTGTGTAAAAGGCCCAGATTGCTGATAGACCAAGCGCGTAAGGAACGAGACCCCCTGACCGAATTACGAAGCACATTTGATATAGCGAAAGAGTTTATTTGAAAGGTCACTGCATACGGAAATACAGCTGATTTTTTAAGGTACGGGAAAACTAAAATTCTAATAAAACAAGTAACTTCGAAAAGAAGATCTTTTACAACGATTCACGTGTTTGATAATGTATTTGAATACACGTTTGATCATATTCTCGATTATATGTCAGAAAACAAAAATCATCACTCTGATACCTCATATCGCTTTAAAGACAAAGTCTTGCTGTCTTGTAGCTTATGAGACTAGATCGTGATGCAATTAATTTTGTAGGTGTAATTGTTTATAATTAAATTGCTATATCTTTTGTTTGTTTGTTGCTTTAAAGCCGGCCAATAATTTTTCACTTATATTGAGAAGTCACCAGCTTTTGGTGAAGTGCCAAATTTTGACCTGTGCTATGGACTGACACCAACACAGGGTTTATTTAGGTGCCACGCTTGCCCTGACACTGGACCTCAGTTTTAATCTCATCCACGATTTGCGTTTAAACTTTTGCGTTTGGCAAAAGAATTTCAAGAAAACTTTTTGGAATGACCCGGTACTGGGAATCGAACCCGGGACCTTCCCCATGCTTGTGGAACACCCTTCCACTAAACCACCACCAGCGGTATATTGTTATATCATTGTATACTTTGATTAGACGTGTAATAATAACAACGGTATCTTGAATCTTGATTATAGCTTTTTGATTAAATCATGATAAGGAATGGTGAATTTTAAATGAAATTTAATTTTCAAGCCAAATATTTGAGGAACAGACACGCATGCCATCGTCTCGAGCATTATAACTTTCGTATTATGTTTATAACATTTGTATGACTTGTAAATATTTGATTAAAAATACGATTTTGTGTTAAATTTGATATTTCCAATGCCTATGCATTTTATTCTACTTCAACCAGGTTACTCACAATGCGCGATTGCTTGGAGCCTTCCAATCGCAAGAAGGTCTAGGAATAGATTCTAAATCTTGGTTTAAACTCTATATGCACACACGCACACACACACACACACACACACACACACACACACACACACACACACACACACACGCACGCACGCACGCACGCACACACACACACACGCACACACACACACACACACACACACACACACACACACACACACATCTTGTATTTGGAATGTCACTTGACCGGTTTACCGTCATCCAATTAGTCAACGCATTTCGAATGCATAATAGAGTCAGGAAGACATATTCACGGAATTAGGTTCTTGGAATTAACGTATCAACTAATTGCACATATGGCATGGCACATTTCGATGCCGACAGATTAAAGAAAATAACAAACCAGATAATCAACAGATCATATTTCAGACGCCAGCAACGAGAAATATGTAGTTAAACAGACCGATATGTTGCGGTGGAAATGTGACTGCGTCTTACTAGTACGAGGAAACCAGATTTTACCCCCGAAAAGTAATTTATAATCGGGGCAGAATGTCCATTTGATGTATGCCATGTTAAACAAGGTTTTATCAAATGAAAAGAGTCTAATCAACTATGTCTAAAGCTTATATCGCTGGCCTGCTGCAAAATTTATATAAATTTGTACATTATGTGATGGTTATCGATTAAACTATCGTGTCCGCTTTGTTTTGGTTACCACTCAACCTCGTTTTCGAAACTACAATTACCATACCATCTTACGAGAAGATCTGCGGGCTGGGTAATTCATGCGATTGATTAACTTCATAACACACACACACACACACACACACACACACACACACACACACATATATATATATATATATATATATATATATATATATATATATATATATATATATATATATATATATATATATATATATATATATATATATATATATATACGTGACAATTGATAATTGTCAAATATTCTATTTAGAACATTTTCCTGTTTCGTTAGGCTTAGATTTAACCGATGTTCTGTAAATGTAGTCTAGGCTAGTCTACGGCTTGTGATTTGTAAACAAACCACGTTTTGACACAGGGGCTCGGGAATCTTTTTAAAGCGTGATATATACTCAATGAAAACCAGAGCCTGGAGTTTTGATTGAAATACATCACTTGATGCCTCAAAGATCATGCCAAAGTTATCGATAGACCTGATCAGCAAACTCGCTTCAAAGTTAGCCTATTCGACGGTCGTTTTCTGTACTGTATCTCATGTGTCACTGAATCATTTTAAAAACTATTGAACTGTTGACCTAGATAGTGGATACATTAAACATTTCCACTGCCGCCTTTCGACCACTTAACCCACTCCATTAAATCATAATATCGCCTACTTTTTCAGGCGATATACAACATGTGCAGAGCTATTTTGTTTAGCTTCGATACGGCGTTATAAATATCTCACACGAAAATCCCTTCTTGATACGTCATATCTACAGTACGTTTTCAAAAGTTTTTACCACGGCATCACCATTTATTGGCATTTGTTAGCAAATGTGATCAGTTTATAACCAAACTATGAATTGAGATTTTTCATTACATTATAGATGAGATTAATTAATCGGATTTTCATTAGTGGCCTCGCACTGTATTTTGAAAGGCTTAATGAAAAATATCATATTTGTCATTAAGTCAATCAAAAGAAAAATCAATGAAAAAATAACAGTGAAAAATAAAGCTTTCATTTAATTGATAAATTAGATAAAAAATGTAATAAATTTATATCACTAAACGGCACAAACAAAAGAGAGGTCAAATTTTCGGGACGACCTGTCCCTTCATCAGGACTACAAAAAATTAAAAAAACAAAACAACATAAATAACTCACACACATACTCACTCATGCAAACAGGCACCCACACACATAATCGTAGTGCGAACGAAATGCTACTTGTTCTATGTCTATCAAAACCGAAATCAAACAAGTGAATAACTTCAGAATCAAAACTAAACAACCGTACAAACGAAATAGAAAAATGTGAACAATATACGAATGACAAACTTCTGGTGGATTTCGAAGTCACTAAATGCCGGTGAAGGACTATGCTTGGCACTTACAGCCATTGAGCAGTGAGGATTCTTTAACGTGCCAACACCTAATGTGACATGGAACCTTGGATTCTATTCACTTATCCGAAACAACATATATATATATATATATATATATATATATATATATATATATATATATATATATATATATATATATATATATATATACAGGGATATCGAAAACCGCGTTTAATGGCAACGTTCCGCAAATTTTACGGTTGGTATAATAGTCTTGTTTGCGATTATTCTGTTTCACTAAGTGAAATGTTGAGTTGCCTTTTCGTCGGAGGTTGTTGAGACGTCTGTACCAATTATGACGAGGATTCACTAATCACGTATTTCATTTGACTTGACTGTGGACTCACGGCGGGTGTGACTGGTCAACAGGAGATTCTTACTCCTCCATGGCACCTGATCCCACCTCTTGGTTTCCAGAGGTCCATGTATTTCCATTTTTACCGAATTTGTATCTTTGTCCTGGACATTCTATTGATTTATACTTCAGTATCTGAGATACAAAAAGAGACACAAAGTTGGAAATTTCAAAAAAAAAAGTTGGAAAAGCCAACTTCAAAGTTGGAAAAACGAGAAAAAAGTTGGAAAAGCCAACTTTAAAGTTGGCAAAACGAGAAAAAAGTTGGAAATTCCAAGAAAAATGTTGGAAGAGCCAGCTTTAAAGTTGGCAAAACGAAAAATAAAAAAAATTGAGGTGGGCCTAATACGCTTCCGTAAAATCCAGAACAAGCGAGTTTTGACATATTTCCTTATGAGATCTGAAAAAATGTATGTAAGCAACTCGTTTTTAATTCCCAGTTTTGCATCTTCCAATTTTATAATAAATAAATCACTAAATAATTCTTAGCACTATTGTATAACTCGTCATCGCCTTTTTAGTGTAAATTACCCCCACGTGTAAATCACCACGTTTACTAATTATGATTTCATAGCCTAATATAACTGGAAAAGGATATCAAATGTTAGTGTCGCTACTAAAATCGCGTTTAAAATTGTGTTTATGTGTGATTCGGGTACAAATCGATCACTGCAACAACGACATCAAGACTATTATATTGAATTATTAATTATTTCTATGTGCATTCAAAGGTTTTGGTTTTCACTATTACCTTTGAATGGAAAATTAGTTTTGTTTTTGGCAGACATTGTTAATGTTTGTTTTGTGTAGATTCTTACCAATGGCCATTTTGAAAACGTACGTTTATTTCAGTGTTATTTTTGTACTTCCCTCTACTGTTTTCTTAAAGCACAACAAGAAGGCGTCAAGTATTCAAAGATTCAATGACATATACTTGAAGTACAATGACACTCTAGTTATATCATCAGAAAGTGTAGTGAAATGCTTTGTAATATGTTGCAAACAAACAGGATGTTTAAGTTTTGGTTATAATAGAAACACAAACGTTTGTCATATAAATATGGAAGAAATATCCCTAGACAGTTTAACTGCAAAGTCATCGAAAGGGTGGATAAATTACGAAATACAAAACGGTAAGATATCATAGATATAAATGTTCTGTGTCATATCATTATATTCTGAATTACTTCAGTAAATTAAAGATTTAAGTATTGTAACTATGATTTATATGTATCTCAAATACATTACTAGAACATTTTGTATAGGGTTTTCAAATTGTGTCGTCTTATATGTCATTAATGAGTTAAACCTAATTTTTCTCAGGTAAACTTGGTTTTTCTCCAGTTACACCTAGTTTTTCTCAGTTAAACTTAGTTTTTTCTCGAGTTAATGTGGGTTGCGAGTTAAACCTTATTTTCTCCAGTTAATATAAATTTTTCCCGTAACCCAAATTAACTGGAGAAAAACTAAGTTTAACTAAGAAAAGCTTCATTTTACTGCGCCTAATACTCATTAAGGTGATTGTGGCGCAATTGAATCTAGTTTTTCTCGAGAAAAACTAGGTTTAACTAAGTTTTGAGATTTTGGCGTAGTTCAACTTATTTTGTCGCATTTAAACCTTGTTTTTCTCCAGTTAATGTGCATTACTGAGAAAATCTAGGTTTAACTGAAGAAAAACAAGGTTTACTGAAAATATCTTGATTTAATTGATGAAGCACACCGAAAATACAATAATGAGTTTATCCTAGTTTTTCTCGACGTAAACCTAGTTTTTCTCGGTTAAACCTAGGTTTTCTCCAGTTAAAGTGGGTTACGAGTTCAACCTAATTTTTCTCCAGTTCATCCTAGTTTTTCTCGTAACCCATATTAACTGGAGAAATACTAGGATTAACTGCGCTAAAATGATATTAATACTCATTAATGTGATTGTTAGATATAGTTTTTCTCATTTAAGCAGGTTTTTTTCTCGAGAAAAACTAGGTTTAACTCATGTTTGAGATTTTGGTGCATTTAAACCTAGTTTTTCTCAGTTAAATTTAAACTGGGTTTTACTGAGAAAAAAATAGGTTTAACTCATTAATGTGATTTTGGCATGCCATAGTTATGTATTTCTATTTACGTATTAGATCTTTATAAAGAAGCTGGTTGTTATGTCGACCAAAGGTCGCCTCGGTTTCTTCCGCTTCACATCATCGAGACAACCAGTATGACTATAGATTACTGCTATCGTCACTGCAAGATTAAAGCTACGGTGTATTTTGGACTCCAGGTACAGCCTTTTCTATTCAGCATTTATTTTGTTATAGATTTGTTCATGAAACACACACACACACACACACACACACACACACACACACACACACACACACACACACACACACACACACACACACACACACGTGCATTTGCTATTAGACCATTACACGTTTATTCTCTGTTTACTTAAGATGAAAAGTTATAGGCCCGTTATGAAAACTAACATTTCATAGGTTATTAGTATAAGCCAAAATATGGATTTTATAATTTAATTTTGTACATTTTTCTATGTTTTAATTAACACATTAAAAATTATATCAATGTGGGAATGACTACTTTACGAATCCTCAAAATAACACGCTATACTATATGAACGTTGAAGGAGTTTGTTCGTTGTAGAGACAATTTCACAAATATTTAAACTGAAAGCTTAAATTCGTAAGTTATACCTAGTATAATAAATTATATATATATATATAATAATTGAATAATAAATTAGACACACCAATATGTGATGAAAAATCAATACCTATGTAATAACTTTAACACATGCAAGATAAACAATATAATTCTCTACACAAACGATAAACTTTAGATTATGAAAACTAACATACCATAGGTTTTTAGTATAAGCCAAAATATGGATTTTATAATTTAATTTTGTACATTTTTTCTATGTTTTAATTAACACATTTAAAAAATTATATCAATGTGGGAATGACGAGTCCTCAAAATAACACGCTATACTATATGAACGTTGAAGGAGTTTGTTCGTTATAGATACGAGTCGTTGTAAATTGAAAAAAAAAGTGTTTTACAGCTTTTTTACTTACACTTTGAACTGTTTAAATGATTTTACATTTAAAAACCTCGTTTTAAACGAAAGTTTAAACCAAATTATAGAAAACGAAAGCAGAACACTAATGTTACAAACATTTTCTGTCAGCTGATTCCCAAATTATCGTTGCATGAGCATGCCCAGTCATTCACTTTTCCAACTTAAAAATGTAGAATGTAGATGTGCAAACAAAACAACAGTAATATTGATTGATATTGAATGAAATCAGTAAAAATGATTAAATGTTGAATTAGTTATCAATTAGCTAATTCATCTTAATTAATTAATTATGCAGAAAAGTATACAGATCGCTTGTCCGAAAGGGATTCCCACATTGTAGAGTGAACCACTCGCTTCAACTCGGGCGCGGGGGCGCACTCTAACACAAAGGACCATATCTACTCCCAAGAGGCACTAGAGCACTCTACCTGAAATAAAAATTAATTCTAACAATAGTTTGAATGATTTCAACCACAAAGTAAGTACATCATTATTCTTATGATGGTGTTACGCCCCCAAGCCCTGCTAAGTCTTTGAAGCGTAAATACAATGACAGTGTTTTCCGAAAGACTAATGGATGTCCTATTTAGTGGTAGCTGTGCAATAAAGAGTTATGCATGTACTGATTTTCTCAAACAAGCCTTACCAAAACTAAAACTAAGTACCAAAAATATCATCGGGGGACCTTGCTTTTGCATTTATTAGATGAAAAAAGTATTGGATTAGACAAACAATTTTGTGGAAATTACGTCATTTGACACAGGTTTTGTCGTTTTATTTTAGTATGGAAAGCAATGCTATTGTGGTAATACTCTACAAGGTGGCATTAAAACGGACAACAGCGAATGTAGGAAGAGTCACCTCAGGTGTGCAAGCAACTTAAAGACCTTTTGTGGTGGAGACTGGAGACTTCGAATTTTTAAAATAAAGTAACTATTTCTATTGTATAACGTCCATTTTGATATAAAACATTCACTTTATTTGTAGAGATAACATACATGTACATGTTTGTGGTTCATGAGTCCACATAAAGCTATAAAAAGTCTCAGATACCAAGGTATAAATCATTAGGATGTCCAGGATATAGGCACAAATCTGGTAAAAAATAGTCAAACATGGACCTCTTGAAATCAAGACGTGGGATCGGGTGCCATGGAGGAGTAAGCATCCCATGTCGACCAGTCACACCCGCCGTGAGTCCACAGTAAAATTTAAATGAAATACACGAGGAACGAATCCTCGTCATAATTGGTACAGACGTCTCGGCATCCGTCATCGAACAGGTAACACAACATTTCACTTAGTGAAATAGAGTAGTCACAAACAAGACTGTTATATCGACCGTAAAATTTGCGAACGTTGAAATCAAATTATGTACTTAAATTAATTGGAAATCTGAAAGAAAACTCGTTCTCTGTTATGACGTTTTATTTTTTTTTTTGTCTGTCGGGGCTAAGTGGCCGAGTGGTTAGAGCATCACGCTTTGAACCATAAAGTGGAACCTAAGTTGATGCCAATTTACTTGGATCACAAGGGATGCTATCTGCGTACATACAGAAAATACAGAGGTAACAAGGCAGCTACAAGCTCACCAAGTCCCGGCTGGGTTTCGAACTCTCGACTTACGGCACTAAACGCCTGGCTCGCATGCTCAACGTTCTAGCCACTCGACCATCTACGCATTCACCGGAATGAATGTTACGGTAGCGGTGTACTGGGTTACTGACTTGAGAACTCGGTCGTAGAGACAGAGATGAACGCACAGCGGGTGTGATCGGTCAGCAGGGGATGCTAACTCCTCCATGACACAAGGTCCGACTTCTGGATTTCCAGAGATCCGTGATTGTCCAAAAGTCACCAGATTTGTATATTTATACTTTGGTGTATGTGATGTTTACATATTAAACAACAATGACGACAATATGTGATGTGTTCTATGATGAAAGAAATACACATTCAGCACACATGTACTTTGTTTGATAAAGCACTAAACAAAAAAGTTTTGAAGTAACTAGAATATGTCATTGATTATTTTTGATAGAGTATTCAAATTGATTTGTTTATTACAAGGTAAAAACAAGAAAAAATAAAACCACATCAGAAAAGAGATGGAAAATGTATGGAACGCCAAAATCATAATTAACTGGAGACAAACTAAGTTTAACTGGGAAAAACTGCGCCAACATCACAAAAGTGAGTTAAACCTGGTTTTTCTCGAGAAAAACCTGTTTTACTGAGAAAAAGCTATATTTAACTGCGCCAGAGTCACATGAATTAGTATTAATATGATTTCAGCGCAGTTCATCCTAGTTTTCGTCAGTTAATGTAATTTTTCTCCAGTTAATGTGGGTTACGAGAAAAGTAGGATTAGCTTGAGAAAAATTAGCTTTAATTCGTAACCCATTTTAACTGCAGAAAAACTTGGTTTATTTCGAGAAAAACTAGGATAAATTCATTACTTTAATTTCGGCGTGCTTCATCAGTTAAATCTAGATTTTCTTACTTTAACGTAGTTTTTCTCCATTCAAACCTAACCTAAATTTTCTCAGTAAACAACATTAACTGGAGAGAAATCTACTAACTTTGTCATAATCAAATTAATGAATATTTGACACCGTTAAACCAAGTCCTTCTCAGTTAAACCTAGTTTTTTCTCCAGTTAATTTGGGTTACGAGTAAAATTAAGATAAACTGGAGAAAGAATAAGATTTAACTCGTAAACCACATTAACTGAAAAAAGCTAGGTTTAACGGGAGAAAAACTACGTTTAACTCATTAGTGTGATTTTGGTGTGCCATTCTTTTTATGCTTTATCGAATGTTTTCTAAATAATTGTATTACTACCATCCTGACATGCTCTTGTCGAAGAGTGCAAATGCATGTCACTTGAGACGATAAATATAAATAGTTGATATACATTCCATTGTTTAGAACAATCATATTGCGATGACTAATGTAATTTGATGCATTTTCATTACTGTTTTCATATTAAAAGCATACCTTGTTTTGCCAATTCATGGTCATTAATTTCTTACAGGTGAAAAACCTTGGTTACGTTGATTCCATTGCATCGTGCAACATGCTGCTGCGAATTTTATACGTTCTGAACCACTAGCTTTTTCGTAAAAATATAAAACGTATTACTAGAAACGGCGATGGAATAGATTTTAAATATTGTAGCTTAGCAATTTGCGACAGAGGATATCTTTAGACGAAGCCTTTTGGATTGTGTTATTAGCTTGATCAAAACGCAAGGTTCTTAACGGTTGCTTATGTCGTCATGAAATAAACTAGCATGATATGAGGAAGACATACATATAATTTTTCGATTTTATCTGCGTTTCTTCCTGATCAGCAGTGATATATTATGTACAATTAAAACTTGTGAAAAGAATCAAATCTAAAAGAACGATGGAAAGGGTAATCGTAAAAAGTCTCTACTTTACAGCTTGGAAAAAAGATGTTCACATTAATTTAAGTTTTTCTTGTACAATATTTCCTTAACATTCACATGAAATATTCTGTAAATTTCCTTCATGATTTGTAAAATGTAAAATGTAAAATGACACACTTTAATCAAAATCTGGTGATATGTTTACCTATTTTGTTTTGGACCAAATATGGTCCTCACCATGGCATTAAAATCTACATGTTCATGTCTCAACTTTGTGTGTCCATATATTATGTTGGCGCCGTGGTGAGGTCCAAAATGTATTTGCTGTAATATGTTTTTCAAACACATATTGCTTAGGTACTTAAGGTTGCCAGGGTTGGGGCCCTGGGATGAATCATAAACATGTACTTCGTATAATGATGATTAGACAAAAATATATAAATACATACATACATACATACAAACATACAACATACATACATACATACATACATACATACATATATACATACATAAATACATACATTCATACATACATACATCTATACATACATACATACATACATACATACTGAATTGAAATTTCCCAAATGAAATGGTGATGATTCCGATGAGCTTCTTGTATTTTCACAGTTCTGTGTATTTTTAGATTTCCTAATTTCACAAAAAAAATAAAGGCTTGCTGAATTTGGTTTAGTCTAAGCATATTTTACGGACAATAATCAAACGGATGGGACACAAGTTATTCAACGTAGAGACGTCCTCTCCTAGAAAAATGTCGTTTTCTGTCAAAGTCAAATGTACCCCATCTCAATCAAAAAGGTTTCCTCACACAACTTTGGATATTTTATATATCTCCCCAATGCGCTGCACATAAGTAGCAATTTTGATATTTAACCTTCGCTTAATATTGTTGACGGCTCTGTGATTTATTCCACTGGTCTATTGTATTGGTGGGAGATTTGAGACCAAACTAAAATAATATTAGGCAACATACGAGATAATGTAAATACATAGTATGTCTTAATGTTATTAAATTATACAGTCCCATTATATCATTACTATCACAATGGAATCGAACTGGTTTAGTCGGTAGCGCGCTCCACTCTTGATCGTGAGCTCGTAAATCCAGCTGGTGGCAGGTTGTTTCGTGTCCTTCGGATGAGACAGTAAATACCGACGTCCCGTGTCACAGTAGGTGTCGGCACGTTAAAGATCCCTGACTGTCAATTGCCGTAAGTGTCAAGCATAGGCCAAATTTTGAAGCCCTTCACTGGCATTTGGTGACGTCTCCATATGAGTGAAGGATTCTTGAATGGGACGCTAAACAACAATAAACGTCTTGACTTCGGGTAACATTTCAATTCTTTTACGTCATGCTACACTTCCCTTGTCAAAGCACAGGTGCCTGAAAAGGTCGAAGTTCCAAATTGGCTCTAAAACAAGGCTTGTTTTACCCTTACCATTGCATTGCAAATCAGCGAGGAACCAACAATTCAAATGCATTTTTCGTCAGAAAACAGATTTAAAATCTCGTGTACGGTGTAAGTTATTACAGCTTGAATGAGCTAGAGGGAAGTCTAATGGATGACTTAAAATCTTTAGATGGCCATCGTCAAAATTCGTTAAATTTTTGAAAGACTAGAAAAAAGACCAATATATTTCATAAATATTTAAACTGAAAGCTTAAATCCGTACGTTATACCTAGTACAATAAATAATATATATAATAATGGAGTAATAAATTAGACACACCAATATGTGATGAAAAATCAATACCTATGTAATTACTTTAACAGACGACGACGCCATTTGTCGGTCATTCCAATGCAACATAAACAATAGAATTCTCTACACAAACGATAAACTTGAGATTTAAATTTATTGGAACTGAATTATGCTAATTTATTCAAGAATCTAAAGAAACCCTACTGCATCATCTTTGGAAATGTCAACATGTAAGATAAATATGGATTAGAATTATTGAAACATTTAGAAATAAATTGCTTTAACACCCAAACATGTTATATTTAATTTATACGATGTTTAAACTCAGAATATAAAAATAAAATATTTATTGATAGTTAAAGAAATACTTTAATTGTAAATATAAAGACATACCTCCGTCATATTAGGATGCATTAGTTTATCTGAGATATTACAAAACTATATAATTGTATTCGTGTAATAAATACATAACGTCAAGAACAAACAAATCAACAATTAAATGGAATTCTATTTCACAGGGACTTCATATCTAAAAATAACAGTGATGTAATGTGAACGATTCTATTTTTTATACAAAATCACGCACGTTTGTTGCATCAATGAACCATTTTAACTGGAGAAAAACTAGCTTTATTTCGAGAAAAACTATGATAAATTCATTACTGTAATTTAAGCGTGCTTTATCAGTTAAATCTAGATTTTCTCAGTTAAACATAGTTTTTCTCCATTCAAACCTATCCTAGATTTTCTCAGTAAACAACATTAACTGGAGAGAAATCTACTTTATCTGAGAAATACTAACTTTGCCATAATCACATTAATGAATATTTGACACAGTTAAACCTAGTCCTTCTCAGTTAAACCTATTTTTTTCAGTTATTTTGGGTTACGAGAAAAATTAAGATTAACTGGAGAAAGAATAAGATTTAACTCGTAAACCACATTAACTGAAAAAAGCTTGGTTTAACGGGAGAAAAACTACGTTTAACTCATTAGTGTGATTTTGGCGTGCCATTCGTTTTATGCTTTATCGAATGTTTTCTAAATAATTGTATTACTACCATCCTGACATGCTCTTGTCGAAGGGTGCAAATGCATGTCAATTCAGACGATCAATATAAATAGTTGATATACATTCGATTGTTTAGAACAATCATCTTGCGATGACTATGTAATTTGATGCATTTTCATTACTGTTTTCATATTAAACGCATAACATGTTTTGCCTATTCATGGTCATTAGTTTCTTACAGGTGAAAAACCTTGGTTACGTTGATTCCATTGAATCATGCAACTTGCCGCTGCGAATTTTATACGCTCTGGACCACTAGCTTTTTCGTAAAAATATGAAACAAATTACTAAAAACGGCGATGGTAGAATTTTAAAATTTGTAGCTTAGCAATTTGCGACAGAGGATATCTTTAGACGAAGCCTTTTGGATTGTGTTATTAGCTTGATCAAAACGCAAGGTTCTTAACGGTTGCTTTGTCGTCATGAAATAAACTATTATGATATGAGGGAGGCATATGTATAATTTTTCAATTTTATCTGCGTTTCTTCCTGATCAGCAGTGATATATTATGTACAACTAAAACTTGTAAAAAGAATCAAATCTGAAAGTACGATGGAAAGGGTAATCGTAAAAGGTCTTTACTTTTCAGCTTGGAAAAAAAGATGTTCACATTAATTTAAGTTTTTCTTGTACAATATTTCCTGAACATTGAAATGAAATATTCAGTAAATTTCCTTCATGATTTGTAAAATGTAAAATGTGAAATGACACACTTTAATCAAAATCTGGTGATATGTTTACCTATTTTGTTTTGGACCAAATATGGCCATCACCATGGCATTAAAATCTACATGTTCATGTCTCAACTTTGTGTGTCCATATATTATGTTGGCGCCGTGGTGAGGTCCAAAATGTATTTGCTGTAATATGTTTTTCAAACACATATTGCTTAGGTACTTAAGGTTGTCAGGGTTGGGGCCCTGGGATGAATCATAAACATGTACTTCGTATAATGATGATTAGACAAAAATATATAAATACATACATACATACACACATACATACATACATACAAACATACATACATATATACATGCAAACATACGTACATACATACATACATACATACATATTTTATAAACTCTTTGTGGTAATATGGATGATCGATAAACAATAACAAAATGATCGAGTTTATAGAATATTCTAATCCTTCATTTTTTTTATCCATGGCGAACAACGGTACAATGGTGTGGATTCATCTTTACTTTTAACAATAGTGCAACACATGGTAACTATTTGTCGTTTTAAAGGTTTGTTTCTTATTTTAGATGCTCATTTCTCAATAGCGTGATATTGACATTGCCTTCCAATGTTGATTATTTTTTTACCACGGCCATATTTTAGATTAATATATCGTAATTATAGCTAACAGTATTTTTCCAGTGGTTGGTCCTGACACAGAATTCATATAAAGAGCACATGACTCGATTAATCAGTATTAATCATCACATATTCAACCTACAGCTTTATGCGTTGTAATTAATAGTATAAATAATACCAACGTTATAGCTTTTACAAAAGCGGTCCAATAAACATCAAAATCAATGTAAATTACATGCCCAATTGGCATCAAAATATGCACACAACCATGGCCTTGTATATTATAACTAGTTATAATCGTTTAAAATGTGCAAGACGGCTGTCTGGTGTAAGAGAAAAAAATAAAGGCTTGCTGAATGTGGTTTAGTCTAAGCATATTTTACTGACAATAATCAAACGGATGGGACGCAAGTTATTCAAATTAGAGACGTCCTCTCCTAGAAAAATGTCGTTTCCTGTCAAAGTCAAATGTACCCTATCTCATTCAAAAAGTTTTCCACACATAACTCTGGATATTTTATATATCTATGCGCTGCACATAAGTAGCTATTTTGATATTTAACCTTCGCTTAATATTGTTGACGGTCCTGTGATTTATTTCACTCGTACATTGTATTCGCGGGAGGTTTGAGTTCAAACATAATATTAGGCAACATACGAGATAATGTAAACAAATAGAATGTCTTAATGTTATAAAATTATACACTCCCATTATATCATTACCATCACAATGGAACCGACCTGGTTCAGTCGGTAGCGCGCTCGACTCTTGATCGTGAGCTTGTGAGTCCAGCTGGTGGCTGATGAGACAGTAAAAGCCGACGTCCCGTGTCACAGCAGGTGTCGGCACGTTAATGATCCCTGACTGTCAATTGCCGTAAGTGTCGAGAATAGGCCAAAATTTGAAGCCCTTTACCGGCATTTGGTGACGTCTCCATATGAGTGAAAGATTCTTGAGTGGGACGCTAAACAACAATAAGCGTCTTGACTTCGGGTAACATTTCATTTCTTTTACGTCATGCTACACTTCCCTTGTCAGAGCACAGGTCCTTGAAAAAGTTCCAAACTGGCTCTAAGACAAGGCATTTTACACTTACCATTGCATTGCAAATCAGCGAGGAACCAACAATTCAAATGCATTTTTCATCAGAGAACAAACTTAAAATCTCGTGTACGGTGTAAGTTATTACAGCTTGAATGAGCTAGAGTGATGTCTAATGGATGACTTAAAAGCTTTAGATGACCATCGTCAAAATTCGTTAAGTTTTTGGAAGACTAGAAAAAGACAACAATATATTTCACAAATATTTAAACTGAAAGCTTAAATCCGTAAGTTATACCTAGTATAATAAATAATATATATATAATAATGGAATAATAAATTAGACACACCAATATGTGATGAAAAATCAATACCTATGTAATTACTTTAAACATACGACGACGCCATTGGTCGGTCATTCCAATGCAAGATAAACAATATAATTCTCATAATAATAGAATTATCTACACAAACGATAAACTTTAGATTAAAATTGATTGGAACTGAATTATGTTCATTTTTTCAAGAATCTAAATAAATCATACTGCATCATCTTTGGGAATGTCAACATGTAAGATAAATATGGATTAGAATTATTGAAATTTTTTGAAATAAATTACTTTAACAACCGAACATGTTATATTTAATTTATACGATGTTTAAACTCAGAATATAAAAATACATATTTATTAATAGTTAAAGAAATACTTTAATTGTAAATATAAAGATATACTTCCGTCATATTAGCATGCATTAGTTTATCTGAGATATTAACAAAACTATATAATTGTATTCGTGTAATAAATATATAACGTCAAGAACAAACAAATCAACAATTAAATGGAATTCTATTTCACAGGGACTTCATATCTAAAAATAACAGTAATGTAATATGAACGATTCTATTTTATCATACAAAATCACGCACGTTTGTTGCATCAATGACGTCCTGTACTATGATGAGAAAATTGAAATAAAATATGAAAAAAAAACATTTTCGCAGAATTGTCAGCAGGATAATAATTATGTCTAACAAAACGGGAATTTAACTGAAGTTGAGGCGGTTCTGTTTACCTCCAAGTTCCTTGATTGCTTTGTTGAGTTGTCTGTTATACGTTGTTTGATTAGTAGTGGCATATATAAGATTCATGGAGGGTATAACCGGTCAACAGGGAATGCTTACTCCTCCAAAGAACCTGATCCCACCTCTTGACATCTTGAAGATTAATACTTTGGTATCTGATTTTTTTTCTGTTTAGGAAACTCTTACGTTTAATATGTGGGAATGGAAGTGAACATTTAATTCAATAGTGTACATACGTGCAATTATTTTCTGGTAAGAACTTTTGTAATTGAAGTCACAGCAATTAGGTATAACTGAAGAGGTCAAGTTGTTATAGTCTAAGTCACATTGGATAAGAAAATTTAAAAAATGATTTGTAATGCAATTTGTTGTCTAATTTTAAAAGTTGCTGATATCAGTGGAAGACAAAAAACTGTATCCGATATCTTTCTCAGAGACTGTTTTCCTTGTTTAATAATTTCAATCATGAAAAAAAAAATATTTCCGTATGAGAATCTGTGTTGGCCATGTCATGGCAATAAATTATCTTAACCACAAAATGAGCGATTAAAAAACATTTAGTTATTATGGGACGATTTTATCCTGCATTCTGATAAAATAATTGCTCCCCTTCTTTCACTTCCGTTTTTCTAGATTTAACAAATCATCACCATTGCCCATACTAAACTGTCGTAAGGGTAATTTGATTGTGAATATCTCGAACAGAAAATATTAATTTCATATCTCATTGGCATGGCATTAATTACTCAGAATACCTAGAATACCAGTAAGTTAAAATTAAGAGGTACGTATCAACCATTTTATTTTAATCAGCCAAAACTAGTGAACACGTTCTTTCTGATTTAGACTATATTGCTATTGCTGCTTTAATTCTTATGATACATATATATATTTATATATATATATATATATATATATATATATATATATATATATATATATATATATATATATATATATATATATATATATATATATATATATATATATATATCAATCATAATCCTTGGTCAACCACTCCCCATAATAAAGCTGGGTTTTGTTCTTCATTAAAGGGATAGTGTCTATCTGTGTAACAAAAAAATTGGATGTCTTTAAAATGCGATATCATCGGAAATTTATAAAAATTTTCAAACTGTGTTGTCATCAATATCAATTTTTCCCACTGATGATCATAGCCAAGGTCTTTGTCTAAAACTGCTTTCGGTCGTCAGCTGCCTATCATATGCATCTGCGGAATTTGGGTCAGTGCATAATAAATATCAAAGAAATGGGTTGTTATTTTGGCAAAATAGCCATGGGATTCAAACTACTTCTATCTAACATATATGAAATGAAAATAAATCAAATTAATGTAGATCTTAAAACGAATTTTTTTTATTTGTTGTATCTTCCGCACCAACATTAAATATTGTCTGTCGTGCATTAAGGCTCATTTCACAATAAAACGTGAGCATTTATGGAGCCTACTTAAATTTAAACCAAACATGAAACTGGGAACAGGTAAAAAAAAATTTCATGGCGAGAAATGGCTGTGATTTAAAGCATATTTTAGGGCTTGTAATATCGAATGTAAACAATCCTATTTAGTGCTATTACCGTGGTACATGTACATAAACATATACTCTGTCTTGACTAAATATACAACCAAACAACGTTCTCTACCTTGTATTAATTAATATAAATAACTGTACGGGGTGAAACAGACAGTTTACCCCATGTTTATTGTTACATAAATATTTTTTTCAGGTGGTCACTAAAAGTATTAGTCGGAGGCGAAGTCGGTTTCGAGAATCGGCGGATTCGAACAAATAATTGCCGATTTCTTCCCCAATACTTATTCAAATTACCCAATTTTTTCAGTATATCTTTATTGTTGTATTTTACATCACTCATAGTAGAAAATTGTACAAGATATTGTTTGGGATTCGATTTACGTGACATTGTCTTACGTTAGCACACTAAATTTAGTAGTCGGATTCGGTGGCGGAGTCGAGATATTGGATCGATTTAAGTTAATTGTTGATGTTAAACTTTAAGTAAAGTATACATCATAATCGTTTATGATAATATCTTTCTAAATATACCATTAAATGGCAGTAAAATCACTTATTTTTCGTTAATAATCATAATTTGTAATCGGTTAGTAATACCACAGAGCCGGATCGAAAAGATGCTAATGTCGGATTCCTGATAGTAGAAGTGTTTTCGGATTCGATTAACGGCGGATTCGAAAGAAAAAAATCGTTGGTTTCTCACCAATTCTAAATCTATTTAAATAATCTTTCAATAAACATAAAGGATGTCATTCTGAATTACTTACAGTAAGAAATTGTGCAAATTTAGGTTAGTTATTCGATTTTCAAGATTTTGTCTTACACCAGCACACTAATAATTCAGGCCTAAAGGTGCGATGTAGCAAAACGACCTATCACCAATTTCACTTATAGACATCGACGCTTTCGGCAATGGATAAAATGTTGTTTTTTCTGTTTTCTGTTGAAGACATCGTTTCTGTTTGAAATCCATTATGAACAGACCGAAAAAGTTTATGTTTATACATCCCATTCTAATTGTGATTAACTTCAAAAGTTGTGATAATTGTTGTGTAAACATCGACAATGGACATGGCGATTTCACCCACCTTCCCGGAAACTAGAACTGGAAATTGTAACAGTCAATGTTCGAGTTACCTCCCTTTGCGATATCAATATACACACACTGATGATATAGTATACAAGTGACCGTCCGCTGGAATTGAGTTGACGCTGGTTACGTAAGGCATGTGGTCACCATATATTATAGGGTGTATAAATAAAGGGAATTTGCACGGGAATCTCATTAAGGCAGGTTATGTATAGCGATTAGTTGAAAAACACGTTAATTTGATAGTTTTCAAAATGGACAGGAACCTTCACTCGCCATTTGCATAACAAGCACCTCCTACATGTTATCCCCTCTATTCTGCTTTTATTTTCATTTTTCCATGGACTAGAAAACATACATATTCTTGAGAGTTCAATAGAAATTGATTTAGCTTCATGTTGATATCAGCGATATGTAATTATATCTATTTACATCGCTGTATGCTTGAAGCTCACTAGCTATCAATACCAATATTATGAATGGCGGAGTAATACAGGCTCAACGTCACTGGAATCTTATAGGCCTATAGTGGAATTCCATATTTATAAATAGAACGATGACGTTCGGTTGAAACTAACTACAAATCGTATTGTTTAATTTCGAATGGCAGAAGTAAGTAGAATCATGTGGTATTTCAGTTCAATTAATAATTATTCAAACAAGATTTAATTTCATTTACACCAAAATAGTTGAATTCTGGAGTTGGACTATATTTTGTGAATGCAACATCCATGACCTTTCACTGCTAACAGGATAGCCCTCGAAGAAAAGTCTAAGTAAACCCATAACAGGTTGTTATTACATAACAACTCATAAAGATATCACTGACCAAATAACCTAATATATTTCCAAATGTATGCGATATTAATAGAGTTGAACTTCTTTTCACAAAGTCACGAATGATATTGTTATTTAACGCTACTGATAAACATTTTATAATTCTATTATTTTATAAAAAACAAATTTCTCGATGTCTTGAATAAAATTTTGGGACCATTTCTATAAAAACAAAGAAAAGTCATCGAATAATTCGAAGTCCAATTTAACATGAGTTCTAAATCGCCCCATGGACATTCTTCTTCTCATAAACACTCGTAGAACCTCTAAAAATAAAAAAGGTATGGTTCTCGGTTACCATCCATGAGTCGAAGTTCCAATATTGCGAAATTTTCTAGGTGTTCCCTTGACTCATCGAAGTTTTACTGTTAGTATATTTCTTTTTGACGCGGACTTATTATTTCACTTTTTACATTAATATCAGTTAGTCTTCAATGATGAAGAAATAACGATGTTGATAGGCACTATCACTTTAAAAGAAACTGAATGTCGTAATTTTTCCAACCCAAACCGGGGGTTCCACTTGCCCCAACCACATTGTATGCATATACTTAAGCAAAGGAGGCAGCATGAACAGTGGCATATGTACTATAAAAATTGCATCCGTCCACTGCATTACAATATGACCATTTTAGACAGACAACTTTTTGGACACATCCTCCCTATTTTTTGTATTAGACAACAGCAATCAATAGATCAATAAATTTTTATTTTAGTTAATTACTTAAATTATAATCAAGATTATTTGAAATACTGTATTGGAACTTGATAATTCGCTCTTGTATTTCAGACTCAATCTTTGGTTTGGAATGTAAATATAAAATATTACCTCCCATGTTGTTGATATAAGCAGGAAAATCTATCGTCGACGCCTAGGAACTGTAATTTGTTCATTCCTGTTCTGTTTCATGTATCTTCGTAGATGTGGCATATTTGATTGAAATCTGGAGACAATGTGACGATAAAATGGAAGTGCGCCCGGTTTTATTCAGTGCTGAAGAGTTCTCTTGTGAAAAATAACTCTTGCTATGAACATAGGTCGATAACTAAAATTTTCTTACGCTGTAATACACTAATTTAACGAGTGATATCGGCAAATTGTATTATTGCAGAGTACCCACTGTAAAAGTGAATACCTTAGCTTTCGAGAAGTTTGAAATATAAATGGTGCTATCTGCGCGAAATAATAATTTAGTAAAACATAATCGGCCGGTACCGAAATACTAGGTACTGAGTTTATGTATGCCCTCGAAGACTCAAACGGTCCACCAGCAATGGCAGCGACTCAGTGGTTACAAATATGATCAATAATACCAAACTTATATGCTTTACAAAAGAGGCGAAACCATGTTCAAGACAATCGTTTTAGCTCACCTGAACCAAAGGTTCAAGTGAGCTTTTCTGATCAGCCCTTGTCTGTCGTCTGTCCGTCCGTTCGTTTGTCCGTCCGTTCGTCTGTCCGTCTATCCGTTAACATTTCGCATTTTCGACTTCTAAACGGCTGAAGGGATTTTGATGAAACTTTATAGGAACCAAGTACTTAAGGTCCTTTACCACGTTTGTTGATTTCTACCAGATCGGTCCAGGGGTGGATCCAGGGTGGGGCAAAAGATGTCCCAGGGGTACACCTCTTTAAAAATAAAGATTGAAAAACTAATTGCATCTGAGTGATCTACGTAGATGTATGATGCAAGTTTGTTAATTTCGTAGAAATCGGAAAATAAACTTTTGACGCGTAGATAGAAAAATGTTTTCTTGAAAGAATTTGTGCTGTAAATTAATTTTTTGATTTTTTTTTTCGGAATTGTTGAAGACTACAAAAATGAATTTCACACTGCCAGCTTCTTCAAAACCGCTTTAAGGAATTTAATGAAATTTTACAGGAAGCATGTACTATAGGTCCTCTCCCATGTTTCTGTTTTTTTGGCCAGATCGGCTCATGGGTGAATCTAGTGTGGGGCTTATAGGCCTCAGGTGGTAACCCTCTTTGAAAATCTTCTCCCCTTTTATTCATTACAATGCATTTTTTATGTCTTTTACCTCTAAGTAGGTAGAAAAATGCTTTCTTGAAAGAATTTTGCTGAATTTTATTTTTCTGAATTTGTTGGGGGTGGGGGATTTTTTCACACTCAGCATGTTCTTCAAAACCGCTGAATTAATTTTGTGACCAAACACTTTACAGGAAGCAAGTACCAAAGGTTTATATTTTTGGTCAGATCGACTCAGAGGTGGACCAAAAACAGGTATCGGGGGTACCCCTCTTTGAAAATGTTCTTCAAAACTACTGTATGGACTAAAAAACTAATTGCATCTGAGTGATGTACATTGATGTATGATTCAATTTTGTGTTTTTTTTTAATAAAATGGAAGATTAACTTTTGGCGTCTTTCCCGACTTGGTCATTTTCATTCATGTTTACCTCCACTTGCCAAGTGTGTTATAATAATATTTGTTTGTAAATAAGACTGTATTTGGTTATAAAATTAACGTCCGTTTTTATTTCATAATCTAATTTTGGTGGTCAAAATCTGACCAAAGACAAGAACAGATAGAGGCCTTCTATATCCGACTGAACCAAATAAACTAACTGAGGATGTAGTGCATCCTATAGAGGGAATTTCTAGTTATCCCGTTATAATCCTGCTTTTATTATCGCCAGTCACGTGATTCTTGAAAGAAAAATGTACCTCAACGTTTCAGTAATATACAAATAGCCCGATAGCGCAATTGGTAAGAGCGCCATACTAGTGTTCGGAAGATCCTGAAATCGAATCCCGGTGTCACGGTTCCCTTAATTTTCCTCGCCTGCTACATTTCAGTAATTTGACGTTCAACTAAATAATCCACTGTGGTATGTTTTAAGAATTTCTGGGATTTCTTTACTCAAAATAAGGTTGTGCTAAAAATAAGGTTATTCCATATACAGTACATACGAAAATATGAAAAACGGAAGAACATATAATCGAAAAGGCGCAAATAAATCCAGGATCATAACGGTTAATCGGGCTAACTCGAAAGTTTGAAGTTGAAAGTGAATGTTGGTCGAATATTACATAATGGTATCAACTAATCCCCTTTGGGCTATACAAAATAAATTAATACTGATTATTCAAAGAAATAGCTCTTTCCCCTTGACAGCCTTCAAGATGCAGGTATCTACAGGAATTACAAACAACTCGTCTGCTGTAAGACTTGTGTCAACATTATTGATTTATAGTAAAATTCAACCTGGCGGGGTTGAGTTTTGTGAACTGTTTAAAGTTTATTGAAGTTTTACTGGCAAAAGTAAATGCTCCAAGATGGCATACGTTCGGTTATCCAACTAGTTAAAAATACATTTCCCTTGACATCTGTCATAAAAAGAAATCTACCGTATACCGAATGTATAGGTCTACAAAGGTATAGGTGTACCAAGGTAAAGTGGCACATCAGGGTAGAGTCAAAAACCAAAACGATACCAAAAATAGGTTGTACGGGTAAAACATAATTGCCTTGCACGGACTTCATGCATTACTGAATCTCTAATACTTTTATGACGACAAGTGGCTTGTCACCCCTGTTATGATTTGATTTAGACTCGTTGTGTTTGTAAACATGTGCCAATTTACCTTGGTAGACCTGTAAATTGGTACATCGGTTTACAAACACAATGAGTCTAAATTAAATCATAAGAGGGATGACAGGCTTCTTGTTGACACAAAATATTTGAGCTTCAATCGTGCATGGAATCTGTGCAAAGTAATATATTTGATCTGTACAACCTATTTTTGGAAAATAGACCGTATTGTTTTGGTTTTTGACAAGACACGGATGTGCTACTTTACCTTGGTAGACTTGTACTGTGTGTGATCCTGTGAATCGTATGGGACGCTGAAGGTGTCGTTAAATATCTTATACAGCGTTGTGCACTTGGACTTTTTACGGCATCACTTTCTCTGACTTGCGGCAGTATTATGAAATTATATGGAAGTTATGTATTTTACATAAGTTAAGAGAAACCACGAGATCAAAGCAATTGGCATATACTAAAACGACTGTTCTCCTGCATTATTAACTATGTACATTAGAAGAAATTTATTCATAGAAATGCATTTAATTGTAATTCCACATAACACGTTTAATAAAAAAGGCATTAAAAGCTTGTATCGTCTCATATACTCTACACTCGCTTTATTTTATGTTGTTGACCTTATCATCAAAGGTGTGTGACTAAAATAGTGACTTTTGCCCGCTGTTAGTGTAGGATCGCAAATTTTGGCTTGTGTTATAAACGCATTCAAATGTAATGTGAGCTCTTTAACGTGTAAAGTTTGCCGTAACTTGGGAACATGGAATATACTGATGCTAGAGTGCTAATAGAAGGGAATTCCTAAATACACCAGTGGCCCGTTTTAAGTCCTATAGCTTAAGTCTTAGTCCTAATCGTCACGGGACTGACCAATCAGCGATGCGTTGCCATGGTAGTTAGGACTAAAGTTAGGATTTAGGACTTACGACCTTTCGTAAAACGGGTCCCAGATCTATACAAATATATGAAATTAAATACTAATCTGGAATCATCATGACAGTATCCTTTCACAACATCTGTACTTCCTCATTTTTACTTGTCTACATATAAAAGAATTGTACGTTATAGGCACCATATACAAGCTATATAGCGACATTTCAACTTTAAGGTGAAGAGTCACTGTGAATTATAGGAAAGCTGAAATAATCATCCTTAAATATAAATCATAATTATGTAACGTAAAACGAAGTATCAGTGATTTTCACCGCCCCTTGGCCTTTATCAAGTGAAAGACAACAATATGTATATTAGTTACATAGTATTAAGTCTGCACAATACGTACAGATTTGATACTATGGTATTTGGTATTTGGTATTGTGCAGACATAATACTAAAAAGAAGTAGAACCAATGGATATTAACATGAAGAACAATTGCGAAATCCCAATCGGAAAAGGACCAGGTGTCAGCACGGATTCAGTGTAAGGACTCTGGAGTCTTACTAAAACTGTTGTTTATTCCTAATAGACCTATCACTATAAATTAACAAACACAACTAGTCAACAATAATTCGTAACACTGGTAACACAATAGTATAAGATAAAGTAATGCCTGGAAACAGATCAAGACAAATTGTTTTATATGTTTACCCTTATCAGCTGGCAAACAGATAGTGTTATTTTGGTTTCTGAACAAATCTGGATATGTCACTATCTTGATAGACCCATTCTTACTTTCACGAGACTGTGGATTTTCTAGTAAAGACATTAGCATAAACAGTTACCAAAAAGAAGCCTCGAGTTTACTTCCGAAAAGCCAATGGACTCTTCCCATGTACACTGTACCCGATTTCGCTCATCCATCAATGACACCTGGTCGCCACCATGTGACTGAAAAATTATTGAACTTGACTTAAAGAAAAAATTCAAACCAAAAAGAGGTCCATTGGACACAACGCTCACCTGATCTGTGCAAATATACTGGAAGACAGGTGTCTTCGGCACCTAATATCATCAAACTTTCATTAACATATCTATCAGTTTTCTGATATTTAACCTTTTATTTGTAGGCTGCCATGTCCTCAAGCACCAGTTATTTTACAAATATTGCATTTGATGATTATTACGGCACACCCTGGGAATGTAGGTGCGCCAATTAAAATATTGATGAATAAATTTTCCTATTTCTACGAAAAACACAAAATTAAGTCATACATGTAGATGTTATTAGATGCAATTAGTTAATCACTTCATGCGGCAGTTCCGGAGGAGAAGACTTTCAAAGAGGAGTATCCCAACCCTATTTCGGACCACACTGGGTCCATGGTTGAGCCGATCTGACCGAAACATCCAAACCTGGTATCGGTACTAAAGTATGTGCTACAGATCTACTTTTGTGGAAATCCTTTCAATGGCTTTGGATAAGATTTCGTAAATGTGGAAAGTCAAAGCAGTCGATAAACAGGAGAAAAAAATTACCTGAACCGAAGGGTAAGAGTCCAAATGTAAAAAGGTAACCAAAATCCCCCACCAGGCGAGACCACTTGCTGGACATTGTCAGAATGACCCACCATGACTACCGATTTGCATGAAGACAAAATAAATTTGATTTTTATAGTTTTGAAAATTCAATAACTATGTATGATCAAGCGAAACTGACAAAAAAGATAAAACAAAAAATAAAAAGAAAAGAAAAAGAAAAGAAAAACAGTTAACTAGAGCGTGTTCCGTCTAACTAATTAGTCCATTCTTGGATCATTCACCACATGAGATATAATGCCACAAATGGGTTTGTTCAGCACTGTATTATCAATAAGTTATCTGCTATTAAATATTATAAACATAATACCAAAGTAATAACAATTAAAGTACAATATATACTCTTGGGTAGTCTAAACCACCGTATAAAATGCAAAAGGGTGAACGGCTTTCAACCGAAATAACATCAAGTGGAATAAATGTCTCTAATTATACATAATTTTCCGCAACGGGGTTGTCTAATTCCATCTCAGTTTTAGAATTGTCAGACACCCTTTTCAAGTCATTAAAACTCAAGGTCATGGATTCATTTAATGATGGATATTCCACTCTTTTACAGAAGTGATTAAAGCAGCTAGAGGTCAAAGTATCCTTTTGCATTTCCGCTATACAACAGGCATTGTTTGCAGTAATTTGAATTTTAGGCTTCATTTATTTTGAAAGGTTTGAGCAGCGTTTCACAAGTATCTTCAAGCTTCCCCAAATAACGATGTACTGAATGAAGACCCCCCGCCCTTAATCTCATTTGGTTTATAATACTGTTTTACAATGTTTATCATTATAAATCAAGAGAACTAGTTAGAAACAGAAATAATCAGCAACCAAAAATAAAGTCAAATTCCGGAGAAGTTATTAAAATTTTGGCATTATAGAATTCCTTTTCTAACAGAGGTAAATGATCCACCCCTAAAAAATCGATGTATTAAAGGAGTTATTAGAGGAATTCCGTGATAAATCTTAAGTTTCCTTGGGTATACGAACATGCACTACGTGCCAGTCGACACGTGACCCGTGATCGAAAAGCAATATCACTGTATGGTAACCGTGACGGACGTGAGGTCTTATGTATTTTATTTCAAAGATATTTCTCTTCATATTTCTATTTATTCTACAAGTAATCCCAACAATTATCTTGTATTTGGACTAATATAAGAACAGAAAAAATAGTTTATTATTTGATGATTTATCTTCTTGTTCAGACCTAGGTAATACTCACTGACACAATTTACCCACCAGGTATATTTAATTATCCTAAATAAAACAATATTGAAGCTCTCCTTCTCCGGGACAGTTTTCGCAGTGTATTACACTGAAATCTAACTTGCGTTATGCCTCGCTTCGCTTCACTACGCAATTTTCACGATATCCAAACATTTAACTTCCTACCATACAGTGAATATGACGATCAAAACAAAAACATATTCTGAGAAAAAAACTGGTGACATGAAAAAAGCGCAGGAAACAGTAGTATGCAGAGGAACATAAGATGATTACACTTCGGAAAGAACACAGCAGATGGGTTACTTTAATTTTGAAATCGGACGAGAAATTGGCAATCATCGCACACGATCAGACGATGCTGTCGGAACTCAATGTCTTGGATGTGCCCCACGATTAGTTTACTAATTAGTTGGAATAGAAAATACGACGACAGTTAATGCATATATGCAAAAATCGAGTACAAAGTTTATTTATGAATATCACTCCCCGTAATGTGACTGTAAACAAATTAACCTAAAAAAACGCAAACATTTCACCGTTCCATTAAGGAGTTATTTCCCCCTGAGTTATACATTTTACTACCATTTGGTAAACTATAATAAAACTATATAAGCAAAATATTACCAACATACAAGAGTACAAAATAAGGTTATTAAAACACTATTTTAATTTTATTTTAACATAAATAAATTTACATATATTTATACGTCACGAGGATTTGGCAAAGAGTTATAAGCTGTATAAAAAGTGTACTTTGGTATTGATTTTAGATAAAGAAATCGATTGCGAATCTAAAACTGTAATTTGTGAAATATATAAGGTTAAGGAATGTTCCTTTAATTGATTTACATATATCTTGATTAAGTAATTAGTGTATTTATGAGCATTAATTATACAGAAGAAATCGGCTTATTCAAATAAATTTAAGTATATTTGAAAAAAAATGATACCGCAATTAAAGTTTACTCCAATATTTACATTTCCAGATATGTATTTGGAGTATTTGAGGTTTCAGTATGTCTAATCAATAATAAACAAAAGAAGCAATGGTGCATTCTGACCATTGGAAATTAGGGTGTAAAAATCAATACATCTATAAAAATATATAGAAATATTTAATTACTCACTCTACAATGTAAGAGAGCTAACTCATTTTGTAGGAAAAACACCTGTTTGTATACAACACGGGCGAAGACATTTTAGACACCCAAGGTTGTGCGGAGGGTAAACTGTGCCTGGCGATCTGGTTGGTCATTAAATGAAAAGAAATAGTTTTGCCATTCATAACTGAAATTAAGGTGATAACAAAGATACATGAATATTAGTATTACTTTGCAAATTATAGAGTTGACGTTTAAAAATTTAAAGGTAGGGTCAGATGAGAATATATTTTTCCTTTGGTGCAGAATGCTACGACTATAAACAAGTGAAAATTCGAGGTAGAAATGCAACGGCAACATATACTTTATATTTTGACTAAAAATACTGATCTTTCAGCACAGTACTCACTTTACCCAGATTTAACAAACATGTGAGTGATATCATGGACCTGGACGTTATCGTGGACCTAAATTTCACTTAAGTATATCAATCACTGACATAAACGGTCCTGCCACTTTCCTTACTTTAGAATACCCAAGCAATGTGATAATATATATAAGATTTATGCAATACATAGACATTACAACAATGTTTACATAACTAGCAAATACTGACTGTATAAGGCAATTGTACGCCGCATTGTCAATTTCCACATTTAAGTAGTAATACCCCGCTATTGTTTGGATATGGCGTTTATATATCACAAATAATGCGATACACAGGCGTATGTTCTACATAAGAACATTTCATATACGGAGGGAAACTACTACCTGATAGGTTATTATTACAGGGATGTCGAAAATCGCGCTTGATGTCAACGTTCCGCAAATTTTACGGTCGGTATAATGACCTTGTTTGCAATTACTATGTTTCATTAAATGATATGTTTAGCTATCTGTTCGGTAGCGGTTGTTAAGTCGTGTGTACAGCTTGTAACGAGGATTTATTTCTCATATATTTCATTTGAATGTGACTGTGTGGCCGTTCAACGGGGGATACTTACTCCTCTTTGGTACCTGATCACACTTCTGGACTTCTATAGGGTCGGTGTTTGTCCGATTTTTACCAGATCTGTATTATTGTATCCTGGACATCCTGAAGAATAATACTTTGGTATCTACGACTTTTAATAGATATGCAGGGTCATGTAAAACATTTACTTACCTAGTGAGGTGATTAAATTGTCTATCTGTTTATAAAACAGCACCTGCGTGACCGATTGGTTAGAGCATCGCGATTTAAATCACGAAGTCTCTTACCTATTACCAAACTCTTGATCGTGGCGTAAAACAACAAAAACCAATCACAAATGAAATATAATAAAAATGATCTATTTTCTTATTCATCCATTTATTTATTGTTTTATCTATGTATTTATTCATTTGTTTATTTTAATATATATATATATATATATATATATATATATATATATATATATATATATATATATATATATATATATAGACGAAGTACGGCATTGTTTCTTGGTCTGCAAATGCAGTTGGTTTGTGGCACGACGCAAGGTATTAACGAGTGTAAGAATTTCAAAACACCATGAATTCTGTATATTTTTTCAATGTTTTAGATTGATGTATTAGATAACAGGGGGATTAGCTGGGATATTTTTTGTTTTGGTTTTTTTAGATCGATATACAATAACAAAAAAGAGATATACACAGGCATAGGAATTCTCACCTCCTGTATATTTTGTGAAACTGCTTGAGAAACCCAGATTTGACACTTTTTTCAATTACAATTTGCAAAGGAACACCACACAAGACCTGAACTTATTTTCACAAAATATGCAGGAATATAAGATTGTTAACGTCTTTGTATAGCTTTCATTTTTTTTTATTGTACATCAAGTACAAGTAGTAAGAGTAAATAAAAATCCATGCTTTGGTAAACAAAGCTATTAAACCTTTAAAGAATATAATCCATTTAGAAATAACAGGCCAGAAGTTTTACAACGACCGACCTAGAACTTTTGACTATGGTTAATAATACATTGTTTGCTTGTCTTTTGAGATCAATTTCACTACAGAGAAAAGACAGAGACGTGACATCTATATGTTTTGAATTATTTAACATAATATACCACTTATAGAATATACAACTCCAATAGAGTATAGTCGCACTTAGCGGTAGAGATGACAGTTCTATTTAACGACTAACCATGCATAGATAAGCTTCGATGGAAAAAACAATTGGAACTGATATTTGATGTTTTACATATCCTATATGGGTGTGATAAAGGTGTATTACTCGGTCTTACTTATTCTTACGGTATCACTCTCTGCTGTTTATCCTGCTGGGGGTACCAGAAGTGCATTTGCTGCCAAAATAGACTTAACATTTGTCAATATACCATCAACGAATAGAAATGTCATACTTTTGACAGCAAACAGCAAGCTGGAATGTTTTGCAAAATGTGTCGAGCAGAATGGATGTTCATGCTTTGTTTACGAGGAAAACAGCAAACAATGTCTTACATATTTGGGAGAACTGACCAACTCCAATCCTATCCAAGTAAACGTAAACGGGGATGCTTATGGAATTCTACAAAATGGTATGAATTTATTCAATTTTGTTTGTGATTTTAATTTGTGCTTATTTTTATATCTTGATTCGCATGTTCTTGTTTGATTTAGTTATTTTGAACTGATTTATCATAATTTTTGTAATGTTACTCATATTTTAGTACGGTTAACAGACAAGTTTTTACAATTTTGTAGCAAAAAAGCTGCTTGTGGAGGGTGCGTACGTTGGAGAGACATTTTCATATTCAGAACACCAATTTAAAGCGTACTTTTCAGAGTGTGGTATATTTTATCATAATTCTAATTTGTGTTTTAAAAAGTAATACCAACAGAAAAAAGTAAATTGTCATTGCACGCATTTGTAGGTCAACAGATGGAAAATTTGAATGATGCGACATAGGAAATGTAGACTAAATAAATTATTCAATATTAATGATTAACATGGTCAGTCAGGGAATAATGAGAGAGAGAGAGAGAGAGAGAGAGAGAGAGAGAGAGAGAGAGAGAGAGAGAGAGAGAGAGAGAGAGAGAGAGAGAGAGAGAGAGAGAGGAGATCGGAGAGGGATGAGAGAGAGAGAGAGAGAGACCTAGCTCAGTCGGTAGCACGCTCGACTCTTGGTCGTGATTTCGAGTCCAACTTGCAGCAGGTTGGTTTCCTGTCTTTCGGATAAGACAGTAAAAACCGAGGTCCCGTGTCACATTAGGTGTCGGCAGGTTAAAGAACCCTCAATGGTCGTAAGTGCCGAGAATAGGCCAAAATATGAGGCCCTTCACCGGCAATTGGCGACGTCTCCGTATGAGTGAAACGTTAAACAACAACAAATAAACAAACACTGTAACTTTGGTATTTTTGATAATATCTTAAGGAATGAAGTGGAAAGGCAAATGTAACTCAATAATTTGATAACAGTATTTAAATGCAAGAAACCTCTATCCTTCTTTTTGGATCAAGAGTTAACTGAAACAGCCACTTTGCTTAGTACTTTTGAAAAAGTCGTCATACATATTCTTAAATTCCATTGGGAAAATACTTAGTACTTAAATTCAAAACACTTGATAAACTTGGTGTTTTGTAGACGCATGCAATTGCAAACTAGAGTCATTTGCCTCTCTTTAAAATTTAATGCATTTTGTTTGCCTACGCAATAACTTAAATGCTGAATTATTTACAAACACCGATAATTAATCGTTCTAACTATGGCTGGTAAAATGAACAAGTAGAAGTTTCAGAGGAAATTAAATGCCAAAGTAATAATCTTTTTTACAACAGACAGATGTCGATAACATCCGGGACAATAGTTTTCATGGTATGATTCTTAAAAAGGTGTCAATGTGTCCTGTTGTAAATTTTGTATTTATACTCACCCAGTAAATTCAAAATTCACAATATTACACATGTGTTAGAGAAAATGAATTTCTGTAAATTCACTCCTCGTGAAAACATTATATAAGGGTAAAAAGAATCGGTCAAGAGTGGCTACATCACCTCGTAACAAAAAAAATAATAGAATTCCTAACAACTATTTTGGCCCCCCCCCCCTCCAAATGCTGGGAGGAAATATCAAAGATTGAAACATGGAAATGTTAGATTACACAAGACACAAATAACGTTATGACAATTTTATTCAATCCTAAATTGGTCAATCCCTTTAAATTACGGTAAAACCAATTTATATACATTATTGATGTCGGAATATATGTCTTACATATGTTTTCGGGTAAAGATATAGGTGAATATTGTTGTTTCAAATATTTTATGTTTTAAACAAGTAAAATATATATTTTTCAAAATAATTCCAGGTTGGTCAAATACTTGTAAAACTGAGGTATATGAGAAAACGATTTGAATGTTACTAATGGGCTAATGAACCTTAGTATTCTTATATTGATGGTAGGAATACAAATTACCAACATATTTATCCATTCTAGGCAATGTATGCTTCATATGTTAAATGATCCTATGGCAATATATTATTGTAGCGTGTTTAATCAGAGTTCAAAGTTCAATCGGGTCTAATTGTGGGGTATATATGTCATCAATATAATCCACAGCCTGTATGGCTTTAACGTACAAACATGGTTTGAGAATTTATTGTGCATACACAGTACACTTCTCTCTCATACAATAAGCATAAATATAACTTTACTGTCTTCTAAGAAATCTGTCTCTCTTCTGTGCACTTCATTGGAAAATTACACATGTTGAAAAAATGATAGACACAAAATAGACATGTAATCTTGAGCTATGGCACGACAATGAATCTTACAAAGTTTACCATTTTTCATCAGATATCAATTTTACTGCTTTAGCAATATAAATAGCAAGTGAGGCTGTTATAACCTGTAACAAGACAATAACATACGATCAGTATATATATATATATATATATATATATATATATATTTATATATATATATATATATATATATATATATATATATATATAAACAAACAAAATCTATATATACACTTCATACGAAATATTACGGGCGTACGACAGGCCTTCCTAAGTCGTGTTTTATTGTGACAACAGCCAAGCAAAATCCTATAAAAACGATATATATATATATATATATAGAGAGAGAGAGAGAGAGAGAGAGAGAGAGAGAGAGAGAGAGAGAGAGAGAGATAGACAGACAGACAGAGAGAGGGAGACAGACAGACAGCCAGAGAGAGGAAGTAGGGAGTATATTATAGTAGATTATATATAACAACATATTCAGAAATAAAATCACAAAATATCCATTTCCGGAACATTATTTAATATTGTATATATATATATATATATATATATATATATATATATATATATATATATATATATATATATATATATATATATATATATATAATATTTAAGGTTTAATATTGAGTGAAACTGATAAATAAGGTCATTACACCGACTAAATATATTGAACTATTAATCTCTTTTTTTACCTGCATGGCACAAAATCCAACAAAGCTCCATATAAAATAGTCTTTAAAGTAATATTCAATGTACACCCATAATGTCTCGTAGCATCCCTTTAATTATTAAAGAAAATGAAATTAAAATATTTTACATGTACACGAATATATCATAATACAATATATGTGATATGCTGGCATCAAGACAGCTATAATTAATTGTCTGAATGATACGAAAAATGTTTGTGAGAGTACAAATGATTAGTATACTGTAAATAGTGAACTTTTTGTCCCCGTTTTATTTTCGACCCTTTCGCAGTCATCGTCAGTAGGCTAATTTATCACGGTAAATTCATCTATTTTATTAATTTTAGAGAGTATCTATTATATAAATGTATTTCATTTAAAAAAACACACAAAAAACGTTTTTAAAAAAACTTCAATTCTAGTATGCAGTAAGTTGACATCCACAAGTATTGCTAAATAAAATTAAATCATATTTAATTATCTAATTGTTATACACAATACACACACATTTCCTGACTGGAGTCTGGGCAAATGGAGAACTTTCGAGTTAGCCTGGATAACCGTTATGATCCTGCATTTATTCGCGCCTTTTCATTTCTTTTTTTCATATGTTCTTCCGGTTTTCATATTTTCCTTCGCGACGTATGTACTGTACATGGAATATCCTTATTTTTAGCACATTAATGTTATTTTGTGTAAAGAAACCCAAGAGACTCTTAAAACGTACCACAGTGGGTTATTTAGTTGAACGCCAAATTACTGAAATGTTACAGTAACAGGCGAGGAAGAATGTGCGGAAATTCCGGGAATCAAAACCAGGATCTTCCAAACACTGGAAGGGCGCTTTTACCAATTGCACAATTGGGGCTATCTATATATTTTCGAAATCGAAAATAACATTTAGGAACATTTTTCAAGAATCACGTAACTGGCGATAATAAAAGCAGGGTTATAATGGTAATCCGGAATAATTCGAAAGTTCCCTATTTAAAGCGTGACGAAACCGTTTGCAAGTGTAGTATGTCGAAAATAACCCTGCATACAGCATTTTAAGAAAATGTTTTGGCGTCATAACAACTTAAAGTTATTCTTTGATTTTATTTATACTATAGTTAAGCGGTCATAAGCTGTGTTTTATCTAAATGATTTTCGTTCAGTTTTCACTACTTCAACTGATGTTCACTAACAAAAATGATATATGAACAGGCATCAAAATTCTTAAATACCTATATATCGATCATATGAAAATTGCTTCCGAAACCAACTTTGACAATTATTCGTTTGCAAATTATTAATTCGGCCCTACTATTTAGTACATTTGTTTGTATATGCATACGACAATGGGCTAGACCTTATTTTCACAAAATAATGTAGGAATATAAGAATTCCTTTGCCTGTATATATCTCTTATTTGTTATTGTTCACCAACCTAAGTAGTATAATAACGAAATCAAATTGTTTGGAAAACACGGCTAATGCCCCTTTAAGTCCGAATGACTTAGTGATCACATATGTGATTTTACTGAAATGCTTTTTTCTTCTCTAAACATGTTAACTAGTACTAAATATGCATGGAATGTAAGCCATGCAAATGCTTATCTACTAATGTGCTAATTATAACGGTCATCATAGATGCTATTTAGATTCTCTAAATTCTGTCAGTCAAGCTTACCTTTTAACATTAAAAGGTCTCCTCAGAAAGTTGCAAGTTGCACTACCAGTTTTAGAAAAATGCGTTAAGTGCACATTACAAATCTCAATAGGATTGGCCAAAAAGTACAATTTGAGATCCATATTAAAATATTGAGTTGAAGTCTTCATTTTCCAAGACAAACAATTGCATGCTATATATACATAAAAATATCATGTTACAGAAGATAATATGTAGGCACGTTTTCATGTCAAATAGATGTCTATCATTTGTTTTGGCCGTCCCTATTTTATATTTTTACAAAACTTGGTACCATGTGTGTGATATTTTTGTTTAGTTCGATTTTTTTTCTGCATATGGTAGCGCCGGGCACTGATCTTACACCAATTAAAATTATATTTCTACATAAAACAGCCTTTTGTTGAAGATGATCATTTAACTGCACTATACCTCATATGAGGGGACCTCACTGGCCCAGTGGTTAGGGTGTTGCACGTTGAGCCATGAGGTTTCTCCTTTATGGTCAGTGCAGGTTCGAGCCCCACTGGAACCTAAGCTGATTTAGTTTGCCAGTTTACTTGCCGAATCCCGGGTGTTCTCTTCCCTATTACACTGTAACCGGATTCTCTCCTCCGCCATTAAAAATAGCCGCCATTATATAACGGAATAATTGTTGAGTGTGGCGTAAAACTCAAGGTGAATTCCTTATCACAGTATCTTACCTTATTATAGTGTGACAGCCCGATGTCTATCGGCACCTGAGCACATCTTCCTGGATTACTGGTGCTGATTCGAACTGCCCCATTACAACATGACAGTGGCACTTGTAAGTTTGCGATTGTGTATGGAATACCCAAAATCCTCAGAAATATCTCTCTCTGAAATCCTGAATTTTGAAAATCCCAACCTCCATCTACTCCGCAACAGGAAAGCTGTATCAGATTAAATTGTGAAACGATAAAATAAATGTTGTATAAATATTGATAATTTTTTTAAGTATTACAAATAATATAAATGGCATCGATATCAAAGATATGTGGTGCAAGTATTTGTCGAATTGTTTTTGAATGACAGTAGTTTGTAATTGTCCATGTCTTATGACATTCCACGAATTAAAATTTTATTTAATTTTATGATAGTTGATATTTTTGCATTTTTTACGGTGGAATGACATAAGGGAATTTAAATTAGGAGGACTATTATCAAAAGAATTTTGATAATCGATCAACCCTAGTTAACGTAATTCCAAAGTGATTATACAGGGATTACCAAATTTACTGACAGAAGCCGGAGGAAAGTGGTCTTGGATCTATTAAAACTGGAGTTTCTTCTCCATTACTAAACACCTGGCTCCCAGCGTAGAAAAAGAAAAGATGTTAGTGTAGCTTTAAACATATTCACTTAAACAAAAATTAACAAAAAACATGGTTTGCTCCTCCTAACAAGTAATCTTAATTAATGATTGGTCACTCATGTTCGTACATGCTGTGGTTTCAACTTCTGGCAAAGGTTAGTCTATTCTAAACAAGTATTTCTGTATCTGGGATTTATTAAAAACATGAAAATTTAAAAATAATTTTGTATTATGAGTTATTTTTTCGTAGATGAAATTCTTTTCTCCCATGTTTCAAAACATTTTCCCTCTTCATCACGGGGAATGATTTCTTTGTCAACTCCTAGGATATTGAAAAGCTACACGAGATATGAGGACGTGAATTTTCTATGGCTTCTTGGCCCTATGTGAGCCTTATGAGAATGAAGTGCATAAGTAGAATTGTTACGTTCGAATTGCTTTGTGTACAAAAACATTTACTTGATGCAAGGGAGAACAATAATCTAACAAGGGTGTGTTGAGTGAAAACAGAAATCGTCATTCTCATGACAAGAATGGAGATTAATAAAAATGTGTGTTTGTGGGTGTCTGGCGTGGAAAAAGAAATCTCCAGCCGACAGGTAAGAATTTGTTTGTCCAATACGAAGGTTAAATTTATATTGACTCATAGAACGTATAGCTTGTCTATGTATACGCCCTTGGGTGTGGACAGAGAAACACTTGCTTGACAAAATGAAAGATACGCCTGTCCAAGGTGGGAGGATTCACACATGTAGGATTCTATTAAATTTTACACTTTCTCTATTGGCATTCATTTATCATACCTTAACCATTAAAATGTTCCACGCAACAGATATTGTATCGGTGCCTTGGTCTCCTTGGTATTTCTCTTCTATTGACGTTTTCAGTGGCTCTTTTATTATCCCATCAATCTGCAATCGATATCATAATTGACTGATCTAAGTCTTAGCTCTTGAGAAATATTTGTTATACCATTATTCTGAAAATGCTAAGCAAATACAAATATTACTGGGTATAGATCTGACAATTCAATGTCATATATTACTTTAAAATTCAATAAATTAAAAAAACGGACGTGCGCTTTGGGAATTTAATACTTTTCTTTCCTACAAGATTCTGAATACCTTACATTATAAACAAGCTTAGATGTCAGATCATAATTTCCTCTTCCTATTTACAATCAAGTTAACATTTAAAGATATCTCGGATACTGAGATTCAATTCAAAATTAATGATCAATTATTTCTTGAAAGACTTTTAATGGAAATCAAAGGGAAAACAATTTCATACTCAGCATATAAAAGGAAAAATTTAAAAACTCAAGAAAGTAATCTTATAGAAAGTATCAATATATTAGAATCCTGTGCAGATATTAACATTGATGACTTAAACATCAAGAAACAAGAAACTGAGAATATAGGATTAAATAGACTGAATGGTAGTATAGTTAGGTCAAAAGCTAATTGGATTTTGGATGGGCGAAACCTACTAAATATAAATATCTTTAGTCCAGTCAAAGTATGCAACATAGGGGTCTAACCATGAAAAAATTGCAACACAAAATTTTTCTTTTGATAAGATTAGGTTAATATGTTGGCTTCTAAATGACAAATTGTTTACCACTATCAACCCCGTGGAAAAGGAATTTTTTTTAGAAATTAAACAAAAACTAATCAAAACTTTGAGAAAAACTGGAAAAATCGTTGTATTCAACAAAAGTGTATCAAAATAAAAAACTAACTGATTTTATTTACTTGAGAGATAACAAACTTTATAAAATAAAGTGGTTTATATTGCTTAGCATCATTTCAAATGTTTTTTTAAGGAAAAATATTGTTTTTTGGTGGAAAATCACAAATTTCTGGACATTTGTTGCACGCTCGAAAACATGATTTTGAATCAATAGTAGTTTACTAATAGATGATGCAAAATAAGTTCATGATGCCTAGCAATTTTAAAGTTAAAAATTTCATGGGGAAAATTGTGTAATTTCCTTTAAAAGTCACAGAAAACTGGAATGTTTATCATGGTATTGTATAAGGAAAAAATCAAATAAAGTTTAATAATGTAACTTTTTTTCCAGTGATTATTACTATTAACCGTACCGTTCACTTTAAAATCCTCACAGATAGGAAAATACTAATTTTGATTTTTTATCAATATCAATAATTTGTTTTTTTAATAAATCAGTATGTATATCAATCTTTTTTATTTGCGTCATTTCCATAAACAGTATTACATATGACATTATATTCCATATGCTTGTATAATGTTTATTCAAGAAGAACTGGGTTATTCGGCTTCGGCTTCATTCAGATTCATTATCCCCAATGCACACATCAGCGTTTTCACAGTTTTCACAGTTTATCCCGCGACATTCGCCACATCCAACTGAACATGAAAACACCATGTCTGCGACACGTACACCTTTTTGTGTCACACACCCTGTTTTACATTTACACCTAATAATTGATAAAAAGATCATCTGGTGCTGCTGATAAATTAGTTTTGATAGGAACTAACTTTCCTCTATCTATTTCCCATCCATATTGTTTTGGATCTAATGTCCTCCCAGTCCAGGCTTGGACTTGATGATAGGTTCGTAAACTATGAAAATGATTGGCAGCTGAAGTAGGTGGTAGTTCATGAACTTGAACCGAACTATGACGTGACATTGTCTTCGTTACAAATTTACGATATCGCAGTTGATCCAGAGATTCATTTTTGGTCCCCGAAAACAGGTCGCATATGATTGATTCTCCAGCCAATGATATACTCTCTTTATTCAGACTAGTCTCATCGCAAAAGAATACTGATGCACTGGTGTGTAGTGACGGCGTGTTGATGAATTTCCTAAGGGTTTGTAATTTGCCTAAGCCAAATATTCGGGACGTTGTGTCACAACCTGTAATTGCATGTATTAAAGGTAAAATCTGACATACTTCACCTTTAAGAAGCAATGATGTTTTGCGTATGCTCCAGATCTTGTGATCCTTGTGGTGGCGGTCAGAATAGAATATTACATCATTGGCACATTGAGGGTCATACATATGAATCAAAAGAACAAGAAGATCAGTGTCCTCACCAATAACGGCGACAGATGCAGCAACAGATTTATCTATGGCTGTTTTAACAATAAGCACATCTGCATCTGCTGGAGCATATAATACATTACATCCCTTACGTTCTAAGCTGGCGCCAAGGAGGTTTACAAACTGCTTCTTGTTCTCTTGATTTGAAAGAAAAACTTCTTTCTTTGAATTCAAAGTAGAGAGCTTAGATAGAGCTACACTTCTGCCCACAATTCCCTTAGATCTACGCAAATGAGTTATGTCCTTCGTAGATGGGCCATCTGGATAAACCATCAAAAACAATGGTTGCATGACCGAATTTCTTAATGACATAATTTGAACAGCAATCGATGATTTGTCCAAATGATGTTTTTTGTTTCCATGGAAGCTTATAGATGAGAGACCCACCATCTAGCACATATTCAAATTCTCTGGTAGAATTGGATGTTGAGGCAGAGCAGTCGCCCATTGTCCATACTGCGCTGGCCAGGGTTGATTTTTGTGCTATGCGAGGAAGACCACCAGAATCAAAGAGTGAAGAAGGGTGAGTGGAAAGTTCATATGAAAACAGAACTGAGATATCGGGATAAACAATTCTAGAAAAAGTTATCAGTCTTTGAAAGAGAAGCTGGGGGTCTACATGCATTTCAGTATCGTCTACTTTGACTGCAAGTTTTGAATTTAGAGTAACGGCTTTGTTTAGACCTTTTAAACGAGTATCCTGATAAAGACTCTCCTGGTAACGAGTTTTACTATTTTTAGTCCAATCTCTTTACAAATATCAACATTCACTTTTTCGTCGGCAATAATACCAGTTTCAATCGACCGAAGACCCTCATTTCCATCAAAAGGATTTCTTTCAATAATGTGTTTTTAGGACTTTGAAGGCATCATTATCATCACGTGCTTGTCTAGCTTTTCCAGACTCCTTATGCTGGTCACTTGTGTGGTAGTCTATTCCAGTAAGAGTTTGCATTGCGTAATTCATTTCCGCACAAGCTGGAGATGAAAACAACCATTGGACTCGCTGGAATTCTGTCATGCCCCTTCCTCTTGTTAAACCACCAGATGTTTTCATGGCCCTCATGAGTACCTGTTCTATGACCACATCACTAGAGAGTCCTGCCCAATATCGGTCGGACCGACGTATAACATGATGACCAGCTTCAAACATTGCATGGATATCTGGGTGTCTGCATTCAAGTTGTTGCATTTCGCATAAATAGACATAAGCGGATTTTAGATAAAGATTGTGGCCAGCTGCTGCAAGGTAGGGTAGCATCAGAGATATTGTCTTTTGATGAAGTTTCCAATTACCAGTCCTTTCTGCCTCGAGAAACTTATGGAGAAGATGTATCATGTTTAAGTAGTGTAACCACAACCGTGCAGTTCGTTTGTGTTTTCCAGGGAGGCCTTTTCTTGTTCAATCCTCGAAGATATGTTTTCGAAGATTTCATTCCCGCTCATATCAACCAAGGTAAGTTCCCTGTCTTTCAATGAATCGTACATAGAACATGCTTTTTCAAGAACTGGATCCGAATTTTGTGGTAGAAATTCGCTCTCAGAATAAATGCGATTGGGTGGGTCTGATAGTGCCTCCAAACTTTCAGAAACGTTAGTGTCCTCACTAGTTGATAAAAATTGGTTTATACGGTCTCCAATAACACTGTCAAGATCCAAATCAAAAGTTCTTGCGAGGAGGATTGCATTGAGGGCTGAATAAACAAGATTGTGGCCCCTAATGGCCCGTGAAACCGCTTTGCCTGAAATCATATGACCCACAGTATTTGGAGCAAACACGGTTTCGAAAACTTCATGAAGTCCTGATCCAGACATGAGATGTCCAATTGCACCTAGAAAACTCATCTCTAGATGAAACCCACCTAAGCGTAAAATCATTGTCTTTAATACACTGTCCTCTAATTCGTTTGATATTATTTGATGAGCCTTCCAGTACAAAGGCTGGTCAAAAGTTATAACAGGGGTCCGTTTATATTTTGATGCTTCTTTGCAAACAAATTGCAATGTTGAATAGATGCATGTCATATCACTAGGAGGAAGATCAATCATAGGAAAGAAAATGGTGGTAGATTGTCCAGGATACTGCCCATTCCGAAACATTTGCATGAATCCAGACCAAGAAGGGCGGGGAGTTCGAAGGGGCCAGATGATACTGCATAAGAGATCTGCATACCAAAACTTATCATCAACATCAATTTCTCGTAGCTTAGTGAAGTATTTTTCTTTTGTCTGTGGCCGCTGGTAATACAGTACTTCTACACTTCCAGCCTCTAAAACAGATTCTTTAATCACTTCACGTCGTGGGATTTCTCTGTTGAATTTTGAACCCGGAGTAAAGCTACCAATTATGCCCATACCATGGAACGTTTCCATGTCCGTCAATTGTACATGAATTATGGTCTACATTATCAGCAATAAACTGAAGAAAGCTTTCGTCTTTTAACTCAAACTGGGTTTGCTCTTGTTCAACAGCTGCATTTGATTGGTAGCGCTTAACCTCAGAATAAGATGCAGAAAAGCCAAGACTGTTGAGAGTATCTAAAAGGAATCTTGAGGCAAATTGTTGGTGGAGTTGAACGCCAAGGCTTATTTGAAGTGGTGCCAAAAGTGCCCTTGGTCTTGATGCTTGCATAATAGCCTGTCCGATTGACGCAATTTTGACGTCATTTTTACAGCTTTGCAGAAAAATATTTGACAATAGCAATTTGAGAGATTCCGGGACGTATGAGGTTTGAGAAGCTATAGATTCAATCTCTGAGGGTGAGGGATAAAAGGCTGTTGAACATTGAATGGCTTTTATGTCACTGAGGATAAGTTTAGCTGCAGCTTTAATTATGGCCTCTTTGTCAGACGATGTTTTCGGTCGCTTGTAGAAGTCGTATAAAAATTGATTTGGCAGAATAACAGAAAAGTGACAACATTCGGAAGACCGTTTATTTCGGTGATCAAAATATCAGTACCAAAATGTGTTTCTTAAGCTTTTCTTTCATATATCTACATGTGTATGGTTCATCGCAGAACTCTGCCATCTTTTTTGTCAGGTCCAAAATAGTAATTTGTTCATTATCATTACTCGCAAAATAAGCACATGTTTTTGAAAATGCTTCTTCTTGTTGGTTTTGACAAGGTCTTCCTGATGTGCGTTTTAGTTTAGCAGGAATGGGGGGAAAATGCAATTGGTAAAATTTTTACCCGTCCTGAAATTTACGCTGCAAGATTGATGGTATAAAGCATCGGCAGCATGGAGATCATTCACACATGATATACGACCCTTTACTACATGTCCCCAATCATCATTTCGTTTTTCACAAATTTCAAATAGTTTCTTTTGAAATTCAATTGTACGAACGGGATGAACATCTAAACCTCTTTTTCTTTTGATATATTTTGCGGGCAAACCACAGAAAATGCAATGGTCTTGAAAACTGAAAGTCTCTGATGATCGTAATACCTTTTTTGTATCATTTTTTTTATCTAACTGTATCGACTGTTCTATATATTTTGGGTGAGTAAAATTTTTGTCGACACTTTCTGTGTACAAAATCACCAGGTGAAGCTATATCAGATTCACCTCTCTTTCTGGACGCTAAATTTATGCTTGTACAACCTTTCTCTGTGAGCACACTGAGTTGGTCGCCCGTGGTACTCTCTTTGCATATAATGCATGCCTCCATGATGAAAATTCAAAATTTTTGATAGACTGGAATGATAATTTTCCTCCAAATAACGTTTGAATATGCTTTAAATAACAATAATTACGTCAAACAAACGAGTGTAAATTACGGGAGGAAGGCCTTTTTAATACATATATATAGCACAAATATGATTTAAGTATGGGTAAATGGCAATAAATTAAATGAAATTAATTTATATTAACCATTAAATCAAGTATAAAAACAATTTTTCAAAGTAAAAATACGTATAATATACGTAAAACAAGAAATCTAAAAACTGCAATTGTCGTAATAACTATGAAAATAGTTACCCTAATGGGCGTCCATACATGGATTTTTTAAACACGACGCTACAGTTTATATGATTTTAATTCTTGCTTTAGATAATGGGCAAATCTTATGTATTACACATTGCCGATATTGTATAAATCGTACTCTATCAAATTTGTGTGCAGTTTAGACACTATTTTTAAGTAATAGATCTATTGCTTCGAATTCGAAAAAGTTGATTCGCACTTCTCGATCATCACCGGAAGTACAAACTACAACACTAAATACATTCGGATTTTACCATTGATATATATTAATAAGTTGATATGATATATTATATCGCTGTCAAAAAGTTACTGATCTGCATACATACATTATCAATAATCTTTTGGAATTGTTTTAAAATTAATCACGATGTTTTATAGAAATTATTTCATTATTTCGATATCCGGATTTAATATCACCACACGTCAAAAGTTGTATGGAAGCGCGGTCGAGCATTAACAAATGAACAAAATTTTATTTGTTGAAAATTAATACTTTCCACATCGAATTTTTTGGTAGACTTTTTTTATTCATATTTATAACATCATATTCAAATGTGTAGAACACATAAAGATTGTGTTGCAATTAGTTCAAGGTACTGTGACAATTTGACTGGACTACTTGTAGATATTTCATGTTCGAACAATGAAAATGGAACTCCATTGTCGTACAACCACAGTCCGAAAACGCTATGCTTTTTCCTACCCGTGCCCGTGGTTTCTTGCCCCGAAATCATTCGTAGATAATGAATATTTATGAGGAGTAGGTGTGTCCAATTTATCTAATCACAGTAGTCGTAATCAGTAACGGAAGTTATCGCGTTGTCCGTTGATCTATTACAATTCTGAAATTGTTTAAAAGCCTCAATCTGATTAGTTGACGAATGTGAGCATCGCTTACTCGCATTGGCTGAGGCTTCATGAATAATAAAAATATGCACGAATAATTTCGGGCGCATAAAACCACGGATAGGAAAGAGCATTGCGATTCCGGACCGTGGTTTTACGACGATGATCGATGCAGCTCGTGCGATCTTGAAAGTCCATCAAGCGGTAAAGTGAGGTAAACATTATAAACATTTTTAAACTACACTGAATGCACAGAATCAGAAAATGGTGAACTCCTTACTTAACCTTGATAAGGATCAACACAGCAAAGATGCTTCAAATGAATACTGCAAACTAACGATTAAAGATGAGTTACATCTCTTTACTATTCTATAAACTTTCAAAATCTCGTGAGTCGCATTTTCATTGGTCGAACAGTACACACCTACGAGAGGTCACTAGCATGTGACACAATACAGGGTTCCATTAATCCTCTTCGAGACATAACATAAAACGGACCGATCAGAAATTGTTTTGGTTATTATTTTTTTTTTTTAATCTTCCTTTGTTCCGATCCTATGTAACCTATATATTCTACTATATTGAATGCAATGTTACAAATTAAATCCAACGTTTTGATACAGAAAATAATTGAAAGTGAAATATAGGTCCAAATACTCACAAGATACCTCTTTTCAAACAAAATAACAACAGTAGCTATTTCACCAAGCACCATTACTGCTAAAATAGCGCTGTACTGAAAAATAATTGAAAATTATCTGAAGTACGGTCAGTTTAGAAAATTCAATATACCATTCATTACCTAAATCATTAGGACAAAGTTAATGTATCAAATACTAATTAAAAACATTTCAAGGTTGATGATTTAACGACTCGCCAATAAACTACTCACATAGGGATATGTGGTTGAATGCTTGTAATCGTCACTTAGGAAGTTTTATGGTCGATACGGAGATCCTATTAAACACCATGAAGCCCCTCCCCTCTCAAGAATGTTAGATAGTTTCCTGGACCACGATCATATACAGTGGCTCCCTTTCGCCAATCAGATCTAAAACTAACTGATGACCTTTTCATGGAGATTAACTTTTTCACTAAATTCGAGAGGTTCCCATGGAACATGTTTCGAATACCCATTAATAGAACGTCTTTATTTTTACTTCTTAATATTTTTCATACATAAGTCACAAGGTCCGTTTACAGAGTACGGATTTGTCCTTCAATTTCGAATGATTTATAAAATCTTTGGTAGTGAAATATAAGGATTTATCAATTAAATAAATTTGTTATTTTTAATTGCTATTTTTCAGTCTGAAAAAATAATACTCCATGCAAAATCAATGTAAATTGTGTTATTTTCACTGGGCCAATCAAGATACTTTTCAAATTTTGGGACTTCTATTTCTTGTTTTGTGGTTTGTTTGTTTGTTTGTTTATTGTTGTTTAACGTCCCACTCAAGAATATTTCACTCATATGGAGACGTCACCAAATGCCGGTGAAGGGCTTCAAATTTTGGCCTATGCTCGGCACTTACGGCCATTGAGCAGTGAGGGTTCTTTAACGTGCCGACACCTACTGTGACACGGGACCTCGAGTTTTACTGTCTCATCCGAAGGACAGGGAACCAACCTGCCGCCGGCGGGACTCGAACTCACGACCTCACGATCCAGAGTCGAGCGCGCTACGGACTGAACCAGGCCGGCTCTGTTTTATGGTAGATTTGTATGAAATTGTAATAGAATATTTTCCAATTTTGGTTAAAGGGGCAGTAGCTGTGTGGTTTGTTTTTTTTGTTTTTTGTTTTTTTTCCCTTTTTTTTTTCTCCTTCTTTACTTTTTAGATTACAATACAATAACAAAAAAAGAGAGATACACAAGCATAGAATTTCTTAAATTCCTATATATTTTGTGAAAATTGCTTGAGAAATCCAGATTTGGCACTTTTTCAAATGCAAAAATTATTGATTAACTCAACCTTACTATTTGTATATGAATAGGCTTCTACACTGGACCTGACCTTATTTTTACAAAATAACATATAGGAATATAAGATTTTTATGCCTGTGTATATATAGCTTCTATTTGTTATTGTACATCATGTACAAGCAGTTAAAGTGGAAAATAAAAATCAAAATATTTTTGTAAACACAGCTAATACAATTTTTGTTTCATCTCACAAGGCAAAAGAATTATATTTAACAGGAGTGCAAAATGTTCTGGCTCACAAGATGAAATAAAAAATAAATGGCAAATATCTTCTACTATGGTATTTCTTACCAATATCAAAAGCCATGGTTTCATGCAGCAAGCACTAGTTATCCCCCATAATACTGGGAACAGAAATGCAAACCCTGCAATGACAAATACAATCGAAAATCCACCCAGAAGTTCCTGAAAATTTAGGTTTCTTTTTATCTCGTCCAAGTCTTGTCCGGAGCCTGTAAGAAAATATTGAGACATAGAACATGATGCACAAAGTCATGGTACCATGGCGTCATGGTCGTGTTACGCACGCGGCGCGATTGACATATGATGTGGATTCTAGGTTTTCTGCGACAATGGACTAATATGTTATTGTCAAAGTGGTATCATAGTTCATAATAAGGCTGAAGAATGATTTTGGGTTCACACGGGTTTTTTCAGCCTCAAATCTTTCCATTATTTTAAATCATCTGCTTGGTGTGTTTGCGGTCTAGTGATAGAATGTCCATGGATATCACAAGCAGGAAGTTTCGGTTCGAATCAACATGAGATTAATATAGATCTACGTAGTTTACACGATCTGTGTCGAATAATCGGCATGGAAAGTTAAAGTTATGGGGCTTTTCGGTCGAGTCTTTAGACCGAGGCCGCCGTGGATTTGATAAGCCTGCAAACTGTTGTTGTAGTGACGTGAGTTACAATATTTAATACTCGTTTGCTCGTGACGCTTTTTAAATATGAGTAAACTATCAAACATACCAGTGAACGATATTCTAAAGGTAGCGAAAATCTATGTTATATACGGTGTTTTCGAACGACAAATATTAGGGCCAATTATAAAAAAAAAATACATTTCTTATCTATGAATATTCCATCATTGTTTTTAAATAGGGTAGATAGGTCGATAATTGCTCATCGATCTATTTAGTTTCAAACATTATAATTTACTGGCTAGGCTACTTATACTAATATATACCGGCCTGAGAAAGTAAGAACTGTCTCGAGTATATAAAAAATACTGCATGCCATTCGAGAGATCTGAATGATAGAATTTCCCAAATGAAGATGATTATTTCTCTGCAACTTGGAGAAGCATCACCCGAAGTGAACAGATTTTCTTAATTTTTCATATTTGCCGAAAAAAAAGTTGGGTTCGGTAAAATGGCTTTTCGAAGATATGGTCACTGGTCGGGTAACCGGAAACACATATCAAAATTATTTGTTTGAGTTATTATCATCATCTATTATAATTAGCCTCGTAATGGTATACTTACTTTCTATGATAGGTCTGATGTCATAAGCGATCTGGTCCACAATTTGCAGGAAGATTGAGGAAAGATATGTCCTGTCGATTTTGATAAATAACCAAACTCCAAAGCATCCCAAACCAAGAAGCTGTCCAAGGAAAGTGAAATGATGTTTAATTGTATTACTAGCTAGTGTCCTCCTACAATTTTTTGTTCTTTGAATAAAATTTTGTATTATGACTAAATTGTATTCTAAAATAAAATTATAAAATGAGGTAAGAGGATTCTAGTTACAAGTCAAATGCCACATACAATAGCAGAGATGCTATAAAGGGTTGTTTGAGGTGCCCGTCGATAAAATTTCATAAGATTCTATTTTTAAGGTGAAATATTTCTTATAACTAGAAGTATGATATCTTGGTGATGTTTTAGAAACTCCAAAATCAGACGCACGCGGATAAAACAGTACTTAGCGTTTACAGCACCACGCATATTTTGTTTTTTCATTTTGTTTTTTTGTTTGTTTTTTTTTTTGCATATTCCAAATTACGAAAAAAAATAGTGTCAAGTTTAATCAAGGCTATTATGAAATCGCACAACCAAATAAATGGAAAAGAGAAAATATAAACATATTTACAAATCAATTGCATATGATATAGTCTGATTATGGGTACATATGTATGTCTTACTATTCATATCGATCATTCATGTAACTCAAGTCATCAAATAATTACGTACTATATATCGATCAACATATGTAAGGACCTACAGAAATATAATTTTTACCTTACCTATCCGTGACCTTTGACCGAGTATCATGTCTGTGATGTACGGTGGCTAGTTTGTGCCATATCGTGGTTTCGAGCTTTCGTGCCGAAATTAATTAATTGTAGTCCTTTCGTTGTTTCGCCCGGAAAGGTCGAGATTTTATTTCTCTTAATTTGTAGATCTTTCGTTGTTTCGCCCCGAATAGACGAAATTTAGAACTTCTTAATTGGCGACATTTAGTTGTTTCGATAAGAGATTGTGGTTTTACGACGAGTGTTTCGCCCCGAAAGGACTCGCGATATTTTATTTTCTTAATCGGTGACCTTTTGTAATTTCGCATAGTAGTATTTAGGATATATTGGGATAACCCATCCGAGAAAGATTAATCTTGTGAAAGATACAGGTCACAGAAAATGAGAGAGAGAGAGAGAGAGAGAGAGAGAGAGAGAGAGAGAGAGAGAGAGAGAGAGAGAGAGAGAGAGAGAGAGAGAGAGAGAGAGAGAGAGAGAGAGAGAGAGAGAGAGAGAGAGAGAGAGAGAGAGAGAGAGAGAGAGAGAGAGAGAGATTTAAATGTGATATTTGCTGCATCCGGTTGAGACTTCAAACTGAAATATTACTCACCGTATTGAACAATAAAATAAAGAATTTGGTTGTTTTTATCAGAATTTTATGTGAATGTGTATCGAGTAAGTTCTGCGAGTAAGGTAATACAAAATACAAATTTTGAAATATTTTCTCAACACAAAGAATGTTTTAACGATCATTTTAATTTAAAAATATTTCGAAAAGAAATCTAAACTGAATGGTATGCAGTCGTACAGATACTTGTATTTGAATTATCAAATTATGCCAATACCGAACTATAATTTCGAATCAAGAAAAACAGACAATATTTTAATTTATATGGTTAATGACAAAGCTACTACTGATTATGTTATTTAATTTTATAATTAGATACAGTGGAATGTGTTTGTTTTTGTGCACATATAGAGCCAGCCTGGCTCAGTCGGTAGTCAAGAGCTCGACTCTTGATCGTGAGGTTGTGACTTCGAGTCCAGTCGGCGGCAGGTTGGTTTCCTGTCCTTCGGACTGAGACAGTAAAAACCGAGGTCCCGTGTCACAGTAGGTGTCGGCACGTTAAAGAACCCTCACTGCTTAATGACCGTAACTGCCGAGCATAGGCCAAAATTTGAAGCCCTTCACCGGCATTTGGTGACTCTCCATATGAGTGAAAGATTCTTGAGTGGGACGTTAAACAACAATAAACAAACAACACAAACGTGCACATATATAGATATATTTGCTATCTAGACATATATTCAGCCATAACCCCGCCTCTTTGAAAATTTTCTAGATGATCCGCCACTGTTGTATGTGTGTATGCATACATATCTCTCTCTCTCTCTCTCTCTCTCTCTCTCTCTCTCTCTCTCTCTCTCTCTCTCTCTCTCTCATTTTCTGTGACCTGTATATTTCACAAGATTAATATTTCTCATTTGCGTTATATATACTAAGTACGAAAGCACAAAAGGTAATCGATTAAGAAGTAAAATTTCGCCCTCTCGGTGCGAAACAAAGAAAAGGGCGACAATTAAGAGAATAAAATGTTGACATTTTGGGGCAAAACAACAAAAAGAAGTACTAAATCTCGCCCTTTCGGGATTTGAGAAAGCGCGGTTTCGTGAGTCGGATGCCTTTTCTCTAAATTCTTTATTTTCCTATATTACCATATAGAGATGAAATAATGATCAGAGTAAAACTTTCAAATTGATAATTATTTAATGAATGTAAATTTGAGAGAACGTGGGTGCGTGAGTCTGTTGTATTTTCTGTAAATTATTTATTATCCTATATTACCATTTAATATATATATATATATATATATATATATATATATAAGCCTGTGTTAAAGTGCACAGCGAGTGTTCTCAGATGTTTGATGCTTAATTTATTTGTTATTATGTATGCTGATGATACTGTCCTATTTTCAGAAGATATACACGATCTCCAAAATACATTGAATTATCTTCATACCTATACAGAAAGATGGCGTCTAACCGTAAATGTGGAAAACACCAAAATTGTTATTTTTAGAAAATATAAGAAAGTTAAAAGGGAAGAGCACTGGTTTTTCGGTAGCCAGGTTAACGAAGTTGTTGATAGTTTTTGTTGTCTTGGTCTTAACTTTAATTATAATGGTAAATTTGCATTGGCACTTGTTTAATCAAAGGACTCAACTTTAATTATTTGATACATATAGCATGTATTCTTAATTACGGTGGGGGGGGGGTCTGGGGGTTTCATAATGGTCCTGATATTGAAAACGTGCATATCCATTTTTTGAAAAATCTTCTTGGGGTTAGAGAAAGTACAAATAATGTAATGGTTTACTATAAACTTGGGCGTTACCCTATGCAAATACGCCGAAAACTAATTATGATCATAACTGCATACTATTTTAAAAGCTTGCTACGACTAGCTTGTCCAAGTTTCACATCGTAAACCTAACTGCAAGGATTATTGGGTTGTACATATCAAAATAATTTGTATTCATATGTATTTAATTATGTATGTGATGAATGGGAATTATTTTACATATTATGTATTCACAGTGTTTATAGGATAATTTTGTGCAAGGTTTAATTTGTTAAGTTCATTTAAAGGATTGTCTAAATGTATCCTTTACAAACATATTGTTGACAGATTTCAATATCCAGTATATCTTGATAGGCTAGGCAATGATTCAAAATATAAATTGATTTTATGTAAATACCGTTTACATTCACACTCTTTGAATGTTGAGGCGCCGGGGTAGGTATAATAAAATCCCCGGAGATAACAGAATATGTACATTATGTACATTATGTACTAGGAATGATCTGGAGGATGAAATGCTTTCATTTTGTTATGTCCAGTATATGAAGATCTCAGACGGTGCTACATCAAGTCATACTATATTAATCGTCCATTTGTTTTTCAATTGGTTCAATTACGGGCTTAGCTACAGAAATACTAAAACATAAACTAATCTAGCAAAATATTTATATCTAATATATATTACATATGTATTAATTAAACGAAGTGATATTACGGTGTTCCGACTCAGCCACCGTACAGGTTCTTATGCATCGGATTCTGCATTTCGCTGCATACCTATTTCAGTTTCACATCGCACAAGAAATCCTGTTGGGTCTAAACCTTTTTAATTTTTCAATTTTAAACGTATTTCATAGGATTCTTTCTACCATGTGATATACATAAATGAGATATCCATAGTCCAAAGTGTTTGTTATTCCTATTTCGGATTGCAGGATCGATTTTAATACGTTTGCAAGCAAGGATAGCATTTGCTCCTCATTTTGACGCCAATGTATAGATGTATACCACACAATAAAATCAACTCAAAAGCGCAGCAGTTAACAAAATTGTTTAAAATCTGTATATTTTAAATAAAAAATTGGAAAATTATATATATATATATATATATATATATATATATATATATATATATATATATATATATATATATTTGCGCTTCCCTACAAAACGGTGAAACAATTATACTTTTCCTTTCCTCTAACTTTAAATCCTGGATCCACCCTACTTTGTCTGTATATTTTGGATTTTATGGCTTTTGACCACTATTTCAGTTTCTTTCTAAAGTGTTTGCCCTATATATCGTTTGCGTTTTCTCAGCATGTAGGGATATAAACAATTATTTGAAAACAAAATTTGCATAAGCCATTGTATCAAAATGTATACGAATTTCCCTTCTGTTATTATCAGACGAAAATCTGAAAATTCAAACATCGATTATATCCGTTTTTTCACGTGCACGGTGTCTTATCGCCCCAAGTATAAACAAACTTTACACCCCTCTTTCAAAATTCCTGTATCCGCCCCAGAATAGTTACCTAATACAGATCAGACCTATCAAGTTATCCTGCTTCCAGTACTGGAAATATGTGCATCATTTCAAACTGATCATACAATGTTAAACTTCAAAGTTTTGTTTTATATATATATATATATATATATATATATATATATATATATATATATATATATATATATATATATATATACATATATATATATATATATATAGTAATACCTGCTATAGCAGACACCTCTATATAAGGATTACCTGTTTATAAAGGCCAATTTTTTCAAGTCCCCTGACTGCATACTTCAACTAAATTGAACCTGTGTATAAGGGTCACCTGCACATAAAGGTCAATATTGACTCGTCCCTTGGGTGGCCCCTATATACAGGTTTCTCTGTATGTATGTATATATATATATATATATATATATATATATATATATATATATATATATATATATATATATATATATATATATATATTCCTTTTATTTCTGTTCGTAAATCAAATAACTACATAACTGTTTGCTCAATCTTTAAAATTTATCTATATTTTCATCTTTCTCCAAATAACATTTGCTCTGTTTCTCAAAAAAAAAATGAATTTGATACATCATGTTTATTTATAGTATCTGCATACACCATGGGAAGCTAGATACACCATAGCATACCAACATACCCGTTACACCCCTAATATTTGCACCGGTGCGAATGCTACATAATGGTGCATGTAGAGATACACTACACACTTTAATGAGAAAAAGTATCAGCCTATGGTTCAATAAATAATAAAACAACCAAGAAAAATTCTTTTGCACTAGCGCTTTCACTTGTATTCAGTTCTTCAGGTGCATTTTGTTTGCCTGTGAAGATCTGAATAAAAGTGCAAGCGCTAGTGCAAAAATATCCTTGGTTGTTTAAATTCATAATATATTAGATAGATAGATGATAGATAGATAGATGGATGGATGGATAGACAGACAGATAGATAGATAGATAGATAGATAGATAGATAGATAGATAAATAGATAGATAGATAGATAGATAGATAGGTAGATAGATAATATGGTTTAAGCGAAAACTAAAACATTACCCCTTGAATGGTGTTTAAGACAAAAAGTAGTCCTCTTGCAATCCTGATGTACTTAGTGTCACAGATTGTATTTGAACTCGATGATTCGGTATCAATGTCTGGTAAAGAGTTACAACGATTTAACGTGGACATTATAGAACTACATGTATTTTAAACTTTACATGTATTAACATTGTCAGTTTCTGGCTATGTGACCTATGATTGACACCTGCCTCCAATGAGCGCGTGTAACTAATCAAGTCGAACATTTTGTGACTCACGGCTAGCTGTCAAAACGCAGGTCTCCTCTCTTCTTTCATTTTAGGATATGATCTATGGCACCCAAAGGATAGGACTCGGATTTTTCCAGTATACTGTCACAAAAGCCATTTTACAGAAAATATCCGTCTTGATAATAATAAAACAAGAGCTAACACCTACGTGACATTTCGATGAAACTGATAAATATTAGTATGAAATTGATTATTAAGAAGTTGACATTGTCGATCCATGTAAAGTATGAAACATTTCATATAATTTTGATTTTATGTAAAAATAGAAAAAAGTAAAATAAAAAAAGATTCGATTCAATCACTCTATATGGTCTTCCGTTTCAAAGGTTTCTAGTCATATCGAACACGACCATAGAAGAAAAATGGTTTTTACGCATCCATCTTTTGAATAATCTATTTTATTTCGTAATCTTTACCTCAAAATGTACTGAATAACAAAAAATAAATAAAATAAAATAAAAATAAAAATAAAAATCGGCGATATACAAAGCCTAACATAGTCTTAGGCTTTATATATCGCTTGGTAAAATGCATCTATATTGAGGGGGGTGGGGGGGGGGCAACTTGAACAGCAGTTGTAGAACAGTAGAGCGTTAGGGAGGTGGCTGGGTTCAATTCTCGGTTTTCTTTAGGTTTTCTTTTTAATGGAATGAAAAGTCACGATTCCGGACGATGGGTGCTGAGACTTGACACGTAAAATAATCCACGCTGCGTTGGCGTCAGTCCACATAAATGTGAACAAAATTATAGCCTGAAAGTAGGGTAAAAGACATAAAATACACCCAGCGGAACATGTTTCAAATTAACTGTAAAATCTAGAATTGGTGACATCTCCATAAAAGTGAAAAATTCAAGGTAATTCCAGGCGAGATGAAAAAAAAAACCAAAAAACAAAAACAAACCGTACACTAAAGTCATCTAAAGCGTTAAACATTAGTTACTTCCATTCATAAAATATTTACCGCAATGAAAGTAATATGTACCTTGATAATTTGGTTTATTTACAATTATTTAATAAAATTCTATTTTGAATCGTTCAGTTATTTCTGATACCAAAATGAAAATTGATTCAGTTTTTATATAAAAAAATAGTAATTTAAATATTGTGGTTACCGGATACAACGATAAGCTTTAAACAAATGTAATTGTTTGAGGAGCGCGCGTGTATGTGTACGTGTTTCTTTCAAAGTGGTAAGGAGAAAGAATTCCGTGATTCCGACTTAAATCAAGTCATCAGACTATAATTTACCGATAAACTGTAGTTTCCGGTGTTGACAAGTTTACATGCACAACCGTTAGGAATGTGACATACAAAGTCTAAAAGCTGTAAAATGGATGGTAATTGATTTGAAGTATTGGCATATGCCCATTTAAACGTAGACTCAGGTGTGAATTACCCGATTTCCCATTTTTGCGTTAGTTAGATAAATGCATCAGTATGATATGTTCGTCTTCGTGTATCGATACGTGTACGTGTTTGTGATCAAGCCCAGTTCCAGTGACGTGGTACGGTAGTTATGGTAAAACATTTATATTATTTGTTTTCTTGTTGTAACGTTGAAATGGACAGTTCGCTAATTTTTTTTTTATCCGTGATTTGCTATCCAGCAAGTGTGTGGGATTAACTATATCTTTGGTTACAAAAATCACAGTCAGCTGAGGCAGATGTGCTAAGGTCAGTTAGGACAGGTCCGGTCTTGAGTTAGCCTAGTAGATAGGGCCTACATATAGGTAAAAGAAATTCGTCTGACTATTGTTTACATAAACTCGAAAATTCTATTTGCATGGCTGCTTTTTGAGTACAGAATGACAGACACGTGAGGGTCCTACTAATGACTAAATATAGTTTGCTAGAGACATAGGCCGAATTTTCTACCTCAATTTTAAGCGATTTTTGGGGGGTAAAATCAGGGGCAGAAATCCTCCCATATAATTTTTTCTTAGCAAGATGCTGTGACATTTTCACAGCAGTTTATTGATTGTTTTAATAACAATCTATTTCTTATCGCTGACATCTGATCTTTGTTGACACGCTTACCTGCAGATCTTTTAAATTTATAAATCCATCATCACCAAGTTGTGACATGACATAATTCCATTCATATAAGATGTGAATTCAAGCTACATGTTGTCCCATTTTCCATTTTGAACATAAGAAAATCTAAGACATTCGCTGATTGGTTGAAGTTGATGTATATGTAAATGCATATTCATTGTAATCTTAAAGTTAACCAATGACAATTGATTTATAAATTTAAAAGATCAGATAAGTGTGTCAACAAATATCAGATGTCTGCGATAAGAAGTAGATGGTTAAAACGGCCAATAAACTGCTGTGAAAATGTCAGAGCATCTTGCTACAAAAAAAGTATATGGCAGGACTTCTGTCCCTGATTTTACCAAAAAAAAAAAAAAAAAAATCACTTAAAATCGGGACACAATGTTCAGCCTAAGTGTACTCTAGAAATTGAATGATTCTATGGAATATACATGTATATACATTTTAATATAATTAACTTATTATTTCCATGCACATGTATTTGTATTTTATGCTATTTCAAATCTTTATAGCAATTAATTGCAGTTTATGGTCTATCAATAGCTAAAACTAAAAACATACACACAAGTGCACAGGTTCTGTACCTACATGTATGATCAAGTTCAGTAGTGGCATACCCGATGATCCAAAATAACATTTCTTTTCTAGAATGTTTGAAAACATATAAGTGATATCAAATAAAAAAAAATAAAACAATATTCCCATTTTTTTTTTAATTTTAATTACATCGTATAGTATATCACTATAAATCAAGCATATGATTATATATATATTGTAATTATTTTAGAGAGAGAGAGAGGAAGAAAAAGGATAGAGAAGGGTGCTTTCACACACATACACACACACACACACACACACACACTAATATTCCCATCTTTTTCTGGTGATGTTATTCTCTTGATCTGGACTCATCTTAGTTTTATTTTATTTATATATATATATATATATACATGTATTCATTTCCAAATTGTTATGTTATTCAGTACATGCTATAACAATGCAGATTGGGCCCCAACCCCAATTTAGGAACTTTTTGGGTCTGGAGTAAATAGAAAATAGAAATAAAAAAATAAAACCAGGTAGTACTTCAGATTGTGTCATAGTTATACATTAATACAGTATAGGTACAATGTAGGGCTTATGTACATACAAGTATTGAAGTATGATTTATACAAATAATAATACACAAAGAAAGCATGATATATATTTATTCTTAAAGAAAAGAATCAATTAAACCCAGATTTTTCCAAAATGACCCTTATTTTGAAATGAGAGATGGCCTTTAATGGAGATTTCTATGGAAACATTGTCAAATTATATTTGTTTTTATTTACATCATAATCAGTGTTATTTTGTATGATTATTGTTGTTGTTTGTGTTTTATTGTTTTTGTTTTACATGCATGCTTGGAAATGCAAGAATATTTCTTATAAGACTTATAATAATGTTCAGATTGACTAGAATTGTTTAATTGTTTCCATGTTTATTTTGTCTCTCTTCCATATTTTTGATAAACTTAAATTCTTTTTTAAGAAATGCTGTTTAAATGATGTGAATTTGTACTTGGTCATGTTGGTGGCATCTAAAGAATAAAAATGTTATGAGTGGAACATGCCTTGAGAGACTAACATTGAAATTTTGTCTCTGATTACATGTGGTTTCTCAAAAGAGGTTTGATCGAATACATTGTAATTACTTAGCTTAATTGTTTTTGAAATGTGGTCTTATAAGACAAGTGGTCTTAGAGTATTAGATATTAGAGTGGTCTTTCAGGACAGGTTCCATTGTATTTTAAATTAATGACCGAAGTCTAGAGCATCATTTAAGCTCGAGGAAGACCACTAATCACATATCAGACTGACAGTTTATTTTTCTCATTCCTTAACTCATCTACCCTTGAAAAACAATGGATTCTTCTCTAAATCAATGACTTACATGTAGTCCAGTCCAAATGTGCCTTTAGGGGTGAATGGGTTAAACAAGTGCACCAAAGAATATGAGTATATAAGTCATTATCATAGACTTAAACTTAAGTTATGTTAATTCATCAACCCCTGAAAAACAATGGAGTCTTCTGTAAATCAATGACTTAGACCAGTCCAGATGTGTGTTTAGTGGTGAATGCGTTAATGAAGCTTGAGGGTAGAATATTTATGTACTCTGTACATGTACATACATGTAAAGAAGAAATCTATACAGAACAGAACACTTATTGTAATCTGAATGATTCTTCATTATGACAAAAATTGCGAAAGGTCTGAACATATAATTATAAATGGTGAAATGTGACAATTTTCTACTCATATTTCCATTGGTGAGTATTATGATCATTCTTTTTCAGATCAAATTTACAGATATTTGAAGGATAATTCCCAAACAAAATGAGTCACATTAAATATTATACCAGTTTTGGCCAAAATTGTATGTATACAGTAAATCTTTAATGAGTCAAAGTTCAATGGATTGCCTAGATCAATCTGAGACATCAGGACTTTGCTGAGACCCATGTGATTTGTAATTTCAGAGGTTTTGTATGCGTACGGGTACATGACTGCTTCAAAACCGTATACATGGCATGAAACAGACGGTAGCCAGGTCGCCAATTTTGACTGAAATCAGACCTGGCCGACCCAAATTGCAGAGAAAAGCACTTGGCAATCACCCAATTAATTTCCTTTGTCGAGTGGACAATCTTGCCGACCGCCAAGAGCTTTTTTTCCTCCAAATTTATAGCCAATATTCGATTATATTCTCAATCACAAATCTTATTTTTTCCCCCAATTTAAACCAAAAATTACCAATCATGAACATAATTAAAAATGTCAAACAGCAAGATTTTAGCTAGGATGTCGTTAGATTGTCATCGCCATAAAATCTACGATCCATTACAATGGGAAAAAACAGGAAAATTTGCCAGCCACACTGCACTTAAATTAGCGCAATGACTTAAGCACGAAAGCAGTTAATATTAGAATACCGCTAAAATAGGTACACGTACAGTATTCTGACGGGGAATACAGCTCAGAAGTAAGCTTCTTTAGAGAAATGTGAAGGGAAGGGATTGAGGAACAGATATATAGGAATAATGAATTACTGCTCCTTCCTTGTGTTTTTATCGATGAACATGTATACAATGTAAATATACTAGCAAGAATTATTCATTGATAAAACAATGTAATTTCTTTGCTTTGTTGGGCCACCAGATTTAATTTTTGGCCACCAATAATTGTCAATTTCATAAATTTAGTGACCCCCCAAAATTTCCTTCATTCCACCTTATGACTGGCCTGAGTTTCATGCCCAGGTATACATGTAAGGACATTATCTTTTATAATAGGTGCAAAAATTAGCTTAATTTTTATAAATTAAAGCATTGAGTGTTAATAGGAAAAAATGAGAAAAAAGGGAAATACATGTACACTTAAGTACTGTATTTAGTATGATTTTGCATGACTGTATGTAACTTGTAAGACTTGCCTTTGTCTGTCTGTCCATGTGTCAGTTTGTCTACAAAAATAATTTCCAAGCTTTATTTGTATAAGTCAGGCACTTTGCAATACATCTTGATTAAACTTCACAAAAATTGATAATTGGGAGGTCCCCACTCAACATTGTGTCTAGCAGCATGAGCAGCCCCACCGTTCTTGAAAGATGGCTGTTGTTACTATAAATAGATTTTTCTTAAATCTGCAGACACCGTTTTACCTATCTGATAATATGATACAAATTTGGGATATAAAAGCAATATCATGAGCTGTTTAACATGTATCTTAATGGGTTGTGTCATGCCCTCTCAAATTTTTGGAATTTTGACCAAATAAATCAACAATAATTTTAATTGTGCCTCTTTTTTGTAGTGCAAAGGAGTAATGAACCAGATGCAACATCCAGTATTACTCCATCTCTAGTTTCTGATACAACAACAGTATCGTCTTCTCAATATACAACTGCCACCCCGGCTTCTACAACTGTCACTACAGCTGCCACTGTAGGTAAGAATATTTTGTTGCTTTTCTGTGTAAGTGAACCATCACAAATTATTTTATTACCATATTCAATTCCAAGATATAAGAATGACTGACTTTGACCTTGGACTTTGATCTTGGACTTTGACCTTCCTTTTAAAAACTTTATTCTGAGCTGAGGGAATCAAAATACTTACTGTACCTTGACCTTAAAACCTGATAGCTGTGGGTCAGTAACCTATTTTGGAAATTTACACCTATTTCAGATGTGCTTTGTTGTCTTCTGGCAACTCTTGTTGTTAATGCATATCAATCTTAGTAGTAAAAATGGATTATTAAACAAAAACAAAAACAAACAAAAAAACACAGCTAATGCCCTTTTAAGTCATGTGCAATGCTTTAACCACTCGGCCACTAAGATATCAGTCAGCATTGTACATTGCATTTTTGAAAAATTTTTGTGATTCAGTGAATAGTACATTCAACTTATGTAAAAGCAAATTTTCTTATATTGAAAAATTGAAAATAATCTCAAGTTTGAGTATATTTGTGACTTAAAGCTTATATTGAAATCTGATTGGCCAAGCAGATCAGGTTGCTTATATTGAAATCTGATTGGCCAAACAGGCCAGTTTGCTTATATTGAAATCTGATTGGCCAAACATGCCAGGTTGTTTATATTGAAATCTGATTGGCCAAGCATGCCACTTTTCTTATATTGAAATCTGATTGGCCAAGCAGGCCAGGTTAGGTATGTGATTAGATGTATGAATATTATATAATATCAGGGTGCTGGGTCTTGGTTTTAGTAAGCAACAGATGCTTGCTCAACAATTGTGATATTATAACTCAACTGTTTCTCTTTTCAGGATGTGTTTCAGACTGCACAAACTTGGCAGATGCTGATTACCAATCTTGCAGCACATGCACTGGCTACATATCATGTGTGTCGGGGTATCTGTACAACATGCCGTGTGGTGCGGGTTTGGTGTGGGACGAAATAAAAAAAATGTGTGATTTTACGTCGTCAACATGTGATATTCCGTAGTGCATCATATGTATCAGCCTAGCTGCCATTTGAAATTGACATCCTCCTGATAAAAGTGTTCAGTTTCAATGGATTTTATCAATTAATGCCCAGGACAGCTAATATTTGTTCAGTTTTGCTGCTTTGTTGTTTGTTATATTTATCTGTTTATGATATTTTAGTTATAATAAAATATTCCTTAGCATGGCACGTGTATTTCTTATTTATGTTATCAACATTCGAATTAAAGTAAAACTTCATTGAATCGAAGTTTAAGGGGCAACCTAGAGAAATTCAAAATATTGGGACTTTGACACATGAATGGTAGCTTAGAATCATAGATTTGTAGTTTCAATTGTTCTATAGAATGTGTTGGACTGTTATGATATAATATACAGTCATGATGTCTAATAATTAATGCTAAAATTAGTAAACTAGAGGCTCTCCCAGAAGCCTCTATAGCTCACCTGGACTATATTGCCCAATATTAGTTTCAATTTGCAAAGCAGTTTCAGATGTGCTTCCCATAGAATCCAATGTTAAACTACGTTACTCATTGGAAGCTTTCTTGGATGGGATGTGCACCTGCTGAACACCATTTTTACAGGGGACCAACCAAAGACTATTGTGACTAAGTTTGATTCCAACTGGCAAAGTTTAGCTAATCTGCATCACAATTTCAAGAATTTGGGTCCAATTAAAAAAAAATCACTGAATATTTAATAGTAAGGGCAATAGCTCAAAAACAGGAAGTTAGATTTTTCAAAATATTTTGTATACACAGATCTTATGTTACTGATCATATTTGCAATTTATACTTTTAATCTAGATAATATAGTTTTGGAGATAATAGCTGAAAACTATGAAAATCACTAAAAATTGACATTTCAACATATCCCACCATTGAAAAAATATTTAGGTTTTAAACATTTTTTGTCGGTTCCTGAGTCCTATCCCCCTTTCATTCGCAAACTTTATGCAGCTTCACATGGGGATGATACATGCAAAGTTTGGTTAAAAATGGCCCACTGGTTCTTGTGAAGTCTAAAAATGGTCAAATTTGATAACAATCTTATATTTTTCTGTTTATGTAGGTGCTTGTGACCTTGACCTTTGACACCATGACTTTGAAATTAAAATTGGTGAACTGGTTCTTGAGAAGAAGTTGTAAATGTTAATGACGCAAGACAGACAACGACTGACGGCGGGCAAAAGATGATCGCAATAGGTCACCATGAGCCTTTGGCGCCGGTGTCCTAAAAAGGTATTGTAAACTCCCAGATACCAGGAAAACTAACATCCTAAATAGAAAAGGGTGGGGGGGGCTTAAATGTTATTTTGATTTTATGGTGTATTACATAGCACTCAACACTTTTTCGATTACTTACATACATTTAGTGGTGACCAGTTGTTATTAGTAAAGGAGAGAACCTGGATACAATGTACATGAGAAGAGACCACTGACCTTCCACAAGTAAACTGGCAAATTTTCTTCCAAAATCAGCTTAGCTTCCAGCATGGTTCAAACTAACGCTAATTAGAGGTATAAATGCTATTCACCATTACCAGGAAAAGACCACTGACCTTCCGCAGTTAAACAGCTTAGGTTTTAGAAGGGGCAAAAACTTGTAAGTTGTATTTCCTAGAAGTGAGAGAAATTGATGTTTATAGTTTGGTGCTCACATGTCTGGGTCACTAGGGTTAAATGTTGACAAATGTACATCCTGTAAAATGATTAACAATAACCAGCCCTAAAGCTGTTCTGATTTGTGTCTGCGCATTTAATTTAAAACCTATTGACACATGGCAGGGTATTTATGCGATTCTTACAAAGCTATTTATAGTTAATTGTAGGATGGAAGAGTGTTAAATATACATGTATTCACAGACACATGTATGTTCTACTTATGTACATGTATATCACGAATAACATCCTGCATCACAGACTTGTAAGTTTGTAGGGACAAAATGTCTGGATCTAGCTAATGTCAGACCTGGATGGGGTGGGGGGTCATCTTTGGACAAAAACTTTATTACTTGGACTATAACTTCTGAAATACATTTGCTTCAGTACGGAAATGGCCATGGAGTTTTAATATTTCACCTGTGCAAGTGTTATGATCTGGGCCTTTCATTTGGTTCTATTACCTTTGACTTTTTGACCTAAATAATATTATTTGACCTACTTCTTATAGTCAGATTTACAGTATCTGAAATACAATGCTGCCACTGACAAGCTATGTTGTCAATATTTGAATACATGTAGCCTATTTGTCTGACATACCTTGGTAGTTATTCATATTTTGTCAATAACTAAATGTACTCTTGTTCAACTCATCAGATAATTGCAAACAAAATATATTATATATATATGTTTACACAAAAGTAAGATTTTAACCATGCTAGCTGACAATCTATGATGAAATGAAAGCTGTGGGCCTATAACTGTAAATTTTTGCTGCCATTCAGTTTTTGCCATTTTTGCCCTTAGATGAGAGGGCGAATTTAAAATGAAAGCGAAATTGTCAAGTTAAATGATTGAAGCATGGACTTACATGCTATGCTTGAGACTGTAGTGATTCTGTATGAATTTAATTTAAGACTGAGTGAATATGTTTTCTGTCCTGAAAGGGCAAAAATAACCATGGGCAAAAACTTTCAGATAAAGACCTTTTAAATATGCGATGGTGTAGGCTACTGTAGGTAAAATCCTGGTGAACAAACAACACTTGTAGATTTGTGAAACTTGTGCCATTGATAATATTAACTTTGAATATGAGTAAAGTTATCATGATGACATGAATATTGAGAATACATGTCTAACAATTTGTAAAGTATATATCAGTTGAGAGCAAGAAGACATACATGTACATGTACCTGTTCTACACAGATATGATAAATGCCTATCAACATGCTTTATTGGTTTCTTTTTTCCAAGATTTTTTTCTCAGATGATTAGTTGACTTATAGGCTTTGCTGTTTACAACACCAAGACACAATGCCCGGAGAGCTTATGTCATACCCATCATCAGTGGCGTCAATGGACAAAATATTTAACTTTGGCTATAAAGTTGGGTTATATTTTCACATGTGCAATCCTTATGATCAGGGAACAGCACATAAAACTTACTTTAAGTCTAAACATTTTTACGCAACTTTGGGTTATCCGGAAATTTCATTGGCTAAGCAGACCAAGTTGCAAATACATGTACATGTATTGCCAGATGAGTAAATTCTCAAGTTTAATGGTGCCAGGCCTTTCAGAGGGTTCCATGATCTTGTGACCTAGAAAATGTCGGTTGACCTACTACATTTATACTACTTAGTCAAATTTCAGTATCTGAGATACATTAATGCTGCCACTCATGAGCTATGTTGTCTTTTGAAAAATCTTGTTGATTTACTTGTAGGAGAATACATACTGGAAACCAAAACTCAAGTTTATGTGTACCTTAGCCATTTTTTATCAGCATGGGTATGTAGGACCTTAGTGTATGAAATAACTGCACAGAAAAACTGAAAACTTGAATTTCATAGAAAAGATTTAATTCATGTCTTTCTATTTTTATATTTGTTATCTTTATGAAATCACATTTACTGTAACTTTTGCTATTGTTTTGTGTATTTTTACTACCAAAAACAGTATCAATTTTAAGTTATATTTTTCATGTCCATGTATAATTTTACTTGTTTGCTTGATGACATATTTTTCTATGTTAACATGATAATGGTGTAATATATATCTCTGTGTGTGAGTGTGTGGTGCTTATGAATATGTCTTGTCTTGTCTGATAGGGGGATCGAATGTGGTCATTTGGCGTTGGTTTATTCCTGATTGAACTGTCTCCAGACTCTCTTCGATTGACCGCATCCTATGGATTTTCTGCGGGAATTGCAGTCTTACTGTTTGGTGCTCTTATCGGAGACTGGGTGGACAATTCACCAAGACTGAGAGGTAAGGAATCAATTTCATATGTACAGTACAATAAGTGCATTTCACAGAAAGATTTACAAACCATTTTACCCCTCTGTCTTTGAAACCCACCCACATTTATACAACCACACATAACCTACACAAACACACACACACACACTTTCTCAACCCACACAACCACATATACATTGTACTAGGTCACATAAATACACATACTTACACACCTGCATACAATGTACATGCATGTGTAAGCAAACACATACACACATATACCGTCGTATGTGTAATTATGTAACTTATTTAACTTAATATATAGATTTACATGTACCTGATTTATTTTATTTTCATCAGCTGCAAGAGGATCTTTGATAGCACAGAATCTGTTAGTATGCATTTGTGCTGTAGTCGTCTTCTTCGTATTTTACTACCGGATTGAAATCACATCAATATGGCCGGAGGAAGGGTTGATGAAGCTGTGTCAAGCAGTCATTATTGTAACAGCAATTCTATCCAAGTTAGCCAGTATAGCATTTAAAATTGCCGTGGAACGAGACTGGATTGTGGAGATCTGTGGAAGAGACAAAGACTTACTGGCTTGTGAGTATACACATCTACATCGTCCATCTGTCTGTTGGTACTCCACATTTTTTACTTTTTTTCTCCAAAACCCCATGATGGATTGTGGTGCAATTTTGAAAATTTATAATTTTTTCATTTTGGCACATTTTCATTCATTTTTTTTTTTATTTCTTTTTGGGCTTCTGTTAGTAATTTGACAAAAATAAGTTAAGAATTCAAAGGTGCTCAACCTTATGCTGACTAAAGCTGAGAAGCATCATCATAATGGTGGCACTAAGCACGATGCTCTAACCACTCCGTCACAGAGGCCATGATGTTACTTGCAAGAAAAAATTTTGACATCAACTTTTAACATGCTATCTTTATGTGGCAATATAGGCTAACGCCAAGATTTCTAGTCACATTAATTTATCAAAAACTGTTACGTCATACATCACTCATGTTACTTGTACTTGCGGAATGTTGATTGTCTCTTCCTGGCAACATTTTAATCAGGTTCTCTCCACCACAATTATAAACTGGCCTCCACCGTATAACTGAAAATTCATTACTGTGCTACACAACACAATGTTTACCAGTTAAAGGGGCATAAGCTGTATTTTTTTTTTTTCAAAAATATTTGTCTCCATTAAAACCTGCTATAGCGGCCACCTCTATATAAGGATAACCTTTTTATAAAGGCCAGTTTTTTCAAGTCCCTTGACTGCATACTTCAACTAAATTTAGCCTGTGTATAAGGGTCACCTGCACATAAAGGTCAATATTTTCTGGTCCCTTGGGTGGCCACTATATACAGGTTTTACTGTACAATAACAAAAAAGAGATATACACTGGCATAAAAACTCTTAAATTCCTATGTATTTCATGAAAATTGCTTGAGAGACCCAGAATTGACACCTTTTCAATTGCAATTGATAGACTCAACCTTACTATTTGTATATGAATACCACACTGGACCCTACCTTATTTTTACAAAATATATAGGAATATAAGATTTTATGCCTCTGTATACCTCTAATTTGTTACTGTACATAAGATTATAAAAATAGAAAAAAATCAAGATTTTTTTTTTTGGATAAACACAGCTAATGTCCCTTTAACATTTAACATGCTTGCAGTATGTGGTTTCTTGGTAGAGCACTTGATTCACAAGCAGGAGGTCTGAGGTTTCATTTAAAGTACCATGTCATGCCAGAGACTTCTAAAAATGGTAGTCAGTATTCATTTACCAAGAACTTGAATACAAAGTGAAAGTCACATGTCTTTTGGATGAGACTTAAAACTATGGCCTATAGTGTCACCCACAGGTATAACATGTTTGTTTGTTTATTGTTGTTTAACGTCCCACTCAAGAATCTTTCACTCATATGTAGACGTCACCAAATGCCGGCGAAAGGCTTCAAATTTTGGCCTATGCTTGGCACTTATGGCCATTGAGCAGTGAGGGTTCTTTAACGTGCCGACACCTACTGTGACACGGGACCTCGGTTTTTGCTGTCTCCTCCGAAGGACAGGAAACCAACCCACCGCCGGCTGGAATCGAATCCACGACCTCACGATCAAGAGTCGAGTGCGCTACTGACTGAGCCAGGTCGGCTCGGTATAGCACATAAAAGAACCTTCACTGCATTGGAGTCGGTCCATAGAGCAGAAGGCAGTCAGTGGCACTTAACCTAAATGTTGCATGGTGACATCTCCATATACATGTTCAATGTATATGAAAAATTCTTAGCAGGATGTAAAACAGCTAGGGACAAGTTATCTGGCCTTTGATGTTGGATGTACAACATCGCATGTTGGATTTAAATTTGGCAACAACATGTGTTACCTATAAAGTTATTGCAAATAGAACTCAAAAGTTTTCTTCTTTAATACAGAATCTGGTATATCCTTCGTTTAACAATTTGTTTAAGAGGTATTTCTTAAAATGATTAAAACCTCATTTGAAATCGGTACAGCCAGAAACATGGCAACTAGAAAAAATACATGAGGTACCTGCCCTGTGATGTGATACCATTTCATGCACATGTACATGTAACTTTTTAATCTACCACTACTGTCAAAATTATACCATCATGGGCTAGGAATATAAAGTTAATCACAAGGTTAACAACTCATTTTTACCTTAAAAATCTTGGTGTATCTTAAACTTTTGTTATAGATATGTTAATTCTATTACAGCCATGAGTGCGACATTACGTGGAATAGACTTAACAACACAAATCCTTGCTCCAGTTGTGACGGGCCAAATCATGGCATTTACTGAGGTATACTACAGCGCTGCATTCATTGCTGGTTGGAACCTTGTGTCAGTTTTCATTGAGTATAACCTTATTAGAAAGGTGTATGAGCAAGTTCCTGCTCTTAAAAACAAGATGTACAAGAAAAGGAAAGATAAAGGTTAGCATTTTTTATGTTTTGCTTTAAAATTGATTTTTCACAGGTCATGGGTTATAATCCAATTTATATAACCTGGTGTGGGGCGGGGAGACTCGTGAACTTTATCTTGACTTTTTGGTAGTTAAAGACATTGAGTCATTCAGGCATTGTATTGGCCCAATTTTGGGAATGTAGAACAATGACAAAATAGATTACTATGGCAAGAATAATCATACCTTCTTCTCACAATACATGTGTACTGTAAATGTGGAGATTTACGTGTGGAGGTAAATTACACATATTACGCAACGAAATTTTTTTTTTCGTGTAAATTACCCCTCGCATACCAGTCCCACAGTTGTGCCAAGAATCATCGTTTAATACAGGACTGGCCAAAGTAAGGAGTGACGTCGCTAAATAAAACCAATGCGTATGGTTTGTATAAGAAAATCACTTAATTAAATCATGTTTACAGTATACAGGTAACTTGATGGCTCAAACTTTAAAACCTAGAAGTTCTTGATGTATAACCTAGAAGTTTCATTCAGGCCCTTAATTTTTTCTGTCATAAAATTAGTGAATTTTAACTCATGATCTCTCAAACCTTGAAACCTCAAAGTTCATGAAAAATTCTAAGTCAGTTTTGAGTCCCAGTTTGTAACTTCCTTTTATTTTACTTTGAAACCTCGAAGTTCAAGTAATTATTGGTGAATAAAAAAAAACCAATGTCATAAGTCAGACACAATTGACTTAATGACTACTGTTTTAGTGACAACATATTAAATTATTATTCTTTAAATATTATTGACATGTACCTAACTGACATCTGATCCCTTCTCTTCTATAATATCAAAGTCTTTCGTTGATATGACAAACTATACAGATTTTGCTGTTTTATTTTGTATGTATACAAATTAGAGATGGCAAGTTTGATTACCGTATTTTAAGGCCTATAGGTCGATATTTTTTTTCTCCAAAGTTGATTTGACAGATAACATAGTATCGATGTATGTGTACATTATCGGTAAACACAGGTAACATAAGTGATGTTTAATATGATAAAATGCAACATACACACAAGTCTAAACGATTTGTAAGCTTTTATAATCACAATCCTTTTTTAATAATGTACAGTAAAATATTACTCTGATTATTTTGTGCTATCGTTTTAGCAACAGTTATTAAACATAAACGATGTATTTTTGAGTTCTCCCATCCATGTTTTCATCTCTGCCGACATCGACCTATCTTCCACTTTGACCTATCTAATACTTAAACCTGGATTTTTACCAAAAATCAGTCTTTGGACTTATCCCCCCACATCAACCTATAGGCCATAAAATATGGTATAAATAGAGTTCTCCATCCAATTAATTAATTAATATTGCTAAGGATGATGATGATTTGCTGAGAAACTAATTGTGTGATTCATTTTAAAGGTACTGCAGAACCTGCACAATCAAAAACGGATATAGAATTGGAAAACCAAAATTCGAAAGAAATTCCATTGGTTGTAGAAAATAGCTCTGAAATATCTACTGAAACATCACCAACAATAACAAAAACTGATAAAAATATTGATAAACCTTCTGTTGATATTGTCACCAATGTACAAGAAGCAAAACCTAAAGACGACAATGTTTGCACTCTATGTTTAATGAGAATATTTCACAGGTTCATAACCGTCTTCCGTGGCTGGAGGACGTATATGAAATATGATGTGGCATTTGCCGGACTTGGTCTTGCCTGCCTTTATATGACAGTTCTTGGCTTTGATAATATTACTGTTGGTGAGTAATTTATTAATTTGTGTTTTTGGGATGGCATTTTTTTAATCGTCTTTGTGCACATATGTGTGCATCATAACATTATAGGCCATCGTTAAGTATTAAGAATTATTATGGCATCCTCCAAAAATTATCTGGTTCTCTTACAACTAATTTTGAAAATAAGATTAGGAAGGTAGGTTTTTACCAAATGTTTTTAGTCCTAATCCCATATGGATAGAGTGTTCATGTTTTATTTTTATGGACAGAGGTCCTATACAATTTGATTAATACACAGAATTTTTTTTCTACGTACATTATTATTGATTTGTATCCAAAGTAAGGCAAAGACGCCATAAAATTTACCTTTGATATACAAATGCAACACAAGGGCTGACAAAAGAAAGATATGTTAAATTAATTTGTATCAAAAGAAGGGATTTTGTTTTCTATTTATAATATGGGTACAACAATAAACACAAAACATAAGATTTGTCTTGGTACCAGATATATATATTTTTAAGCATTATTGAATTTTAATTAAATAATCATATCCAAAAATTGACCGGCATCTGTTATAAAATGATATGAAAAAAATTTGCAAACTTATTTCTCCTATTCATTTAAGGATATGCACACTCACAAGGATTATCAGCGGCCATTTTGGGAGGCTTACAAGCTGCTGGTGCAATTGTAGGAATCATCGGCACTTTTGCTTACCCTCGAATACGGATGAAGATAGGCTTGGAGAGAACAGGCTTGTTTGGCCTGGGGGCTGAAATTTTCTGTCTGTGTTTCTGTGTTGCATCTGTGTGGAGTCCTGGTAGTCCATTCGATTTAATGTCATCAACTGATAACAGATGGAGTCATTTATGCCCAAATACTTCTGCGACCATATTGCCTTTGGACAGCAATCAAACAACTTTTAGCAGTAGTAATGTGACAATACTTGTATCTACACAGGGCTATGATATTTCCAGTGCAGATTATGAATGTAGTAAAAACACCAGATACATGGTGCCGGATATGTCTGTTTGGCTTTTAATGTTGGGAATCATAACAGCTAGATTTGGTATGTACATGTATTGCTTTCTGTCATTCAAATGATGTTTTACCTGTACTATGTGTATAAAAGCTGCAACTTAAGTAACTATCGTTTTTGTTGTTGTTGTTGTTGTTGTTTTTTTTCAATTTGAGACCACTTCCAACAGAGGGGACATGTCAAAAGTAAAAATATTAGTCATAGTAATAAAAGGATGGACATATTGCTGGATCACTCTTAATCAGATTTATATTAGCTACAGACAGGACAGTGCAGAATAATATACCTCATATGACACCTTGTATAATACATGTCATACTAAGTTTAAACTTTATTTATTTTACAACGATTGACAAACAAGTTAAAGCAACTTTTAAAATAAATATCTCTTGTTGGCTTGCGGAGGTGATTCACTGTGGGAGGTAGCTGGAGTGCCCCGTGAAAACCCACATGTTCGACCTGGCAACCACCACACCATCTCATACTGTACATGTACTTATTTTGGTGGTATTCTAATATTAGCGCCTTTTGCACTCAAGTCATTGCACTAATTCAAGGGCAGCGCTAAAATTTCTCCATCCTGTCATTCTGCATACATGACAAAGCTGATGAAATTACTTGCTTGAATTTAAGATTGCGCTAATAAGTCTATACCCCCTTAGAGCATGTAAGTATAAGTGTGCTAATGTAAATACACATACAGTTTACTCCCCTGTCAAATCCATGGATTGAACTTGGGTCACATTGATGAGAAGCGAGTGAGCAACCACTGGGCTACCCGGACACACTGGTCATACTATATAAATGAAATCATCCTAACGTCTTTTCCAAATTCAAGCTACTTCCTCTACCTGCCTTACATGAATGATAACCTCACTTCATCAGTTTGAAACTTTTAAGTTTTGTTTATACAAACTCTTCATCTTAAAAACCATTGTAAAGAAAATCATTTTGATTTGAAAACCGGATTCTAGTGTCAGTTAATAACAAAATACAGGTACTCTATCAGTCTCTGTCAAATGTCAAATATGAGAAGAACATAAAATGAAGTATTTTGACTTTTTTCCAATTGGAGTGTGTATACGTAATGTCCTTGAATATATTGAAAGTTAAATAGATAAGATCACCTTAGTTACCTTACTTGTAATATGTGATCCTTATTGGCTTCATCCCTTGAAAGGGAACAAATTTCAGCATATACATGGTCAGAATTAGACCTATACTAATGAATTCTTTTTTCTTGCAGGGTTATGGGTTTCAGATCTGACCATCACTCAGCTTTTTCTACAGTCGGTTGATGAAACAGAGCGTGGTATAGTGAATGGGGTTCAAAGTTCACTTAATCAATTCATGGACATGTTGAAATTTCTACTTGTAATTGTACTGCCAAAACCAAACCAATTTGGATTACTAGTTCTAGTTTCATTTTCGTTCATTGTTCTCGCATGGGTCATGTATGCCAAATATTCTCACTATTCACGTGGTCATCTGTTTCATTTTGAAAAAATAAGCAAGTGTCTTGACTCAAAAAATAACAATGTACCGGTGTCCATAGAAATTACAGACATCGGTCCCGGTGCTGCCGAATCAAAAACAGATGATACTTTACAGCATGTATAGATAAAAAGCATTCCTGAGAATAGTTTTTAAAATAGTTTAGTTTTCTTATTAATCATGAGTATCTTGTTTTGTTGGTGTTTTATGCTTCACTCAACAATTTTCTTTATGACTGGGGACCAGTTTTCTTGCGGAAAGTCAGTGGTCTTTACCCGGGTAACTGGGGTTTCTTCTCCACCAATAAAAATTGGACGCCATCATATGACTGAAAGATTGTTGAGTATGGCGTTAAACAAAAAATCAAATCAAATTTATGACTGGGGAAGGATGGCGAGAAAAACACTGGACCTACTTCCATGAACCTTGCGCATTATTCAAGTCTGAAAGTTTTACTGAAAATAACAATATTCTCGGCTAAGAAATATTTTGAAATTCTTTTTCTGCAATTAAATCTTGGTACACCAGAATATTTTCTTCATACAATCAGTTTAGTCTCGACTGGATTTCAAACCTACACCATCTGAAGGCCAATGATTAAAAACTTCGTTTATTGATCATAGGGCTTCTGAATTACATTTCGGAAGGAGAAGTTATTTGAACTATATCTAAAAATATAAATTAGTCTATGTAATGAAAATACTCATACTAGAAATTTATATTTATAAGAGGTTAAAAATGTGTATACAGGCAAAACTATCATTGTGGCTTGCAGCATTGGATTAACCTGATCCATGGGAATAACAGCTTCTCTGTTATGACAATAATTATCATTATTACATGTGTTAATCGCATGGATATTGTTCCTACATGACAGAATTTTCATGAAATAATCATGAAAACCCATATTTTATTTTTGCTTTGACAGACAGTTGATTGGTCGTGTTCTTGATTTTTTATGTTATCAGTCATATCATTAAGAATCTTCATAGTCATATGTTATATTTAGCTTTCTACAACATTTTGGAAAGTCCATGTTATTTACATGTGCGCGATTTCGCCACAACCAAAAGGGTATTGTTTTTCATTTGTTGTTTTACACCGATGTATGTAAAACTGTACATTTCTTACTCGTATTATCACTATTTCTAATTACTATAAAAATAATTATAAGACAGGTTGTATCACAGTTAAAAGTCAAATGTCAGTCAAGGAAAAAAAAGAGCAAATTAAACATTACGTATTGTATCTTATTCATTTGAAAATGAGAAATAATTTAGAGTAAGGTTAAACATGATTCCGTAAAAAAAACATTTAATAAAAAAAAAATTGCAAATACAGCATGTACATCAATTGAGACTTCTGTTTTCCCTAGTGCATACATTTGTCTTATAACATGGTATAATGTTTTGATTTAGTCTTTCTTGGTGTGAGTTCTTATAGTATATTTAGACAGCATTTGCCGCTGAAGTTTCCTTTTGCTTTATATATGTATTGAGAAGAGGGTAGATGGATTACCGTATGCTGACTTAAGCCTTTCAATCCTCAAGACCACAATGGACTTGTCTGAAACAATAGAAATGAGCAAACCATTCAGATATTCAGGGGTTAAAGGGTTAAGTAATCTGCTGTTTCAAATGTTTGAATGGATATATTTTTAAGTACCATCCATTCTACATTTAAGCTACATTTGCTGTCCTCGGCAGAAATTTTACATACGCATTTTTAGCCCATATAAATGTATCAGAAAGAGATCACTTATTGTTTGAAAGAAATCAAATTATGCACATAATCGGAATATATATGCCAAATTTAACTTGTTTGAAGTGTTAGTTGGGATCCGTCATTGCAAATTAACATTCAGTATTTTTTTTACGGAGATAACAATGGGCCAAGTAAGCAATTCAATTTGCCTGTGTTTATTTCAAATTCATCCAAAAAATCATATAATATGATTGGTAATGTAGCTTCAGGCCTGGCATTGCTAGATTAAACATGAATGTTAAAGGTCGTCCGAATGTTTGATCTAGATATCACTTGCATTCTCTGATTACGTCAATGACAAACTGCATTGCGCAATACAGTTTTATTGCAAATCTCTGTGTAAGATATTTTCATTGTGCTTTGCATTTAGATTTATTTTGTTTTTTATTTGACAGTTTTGAGGGGGGGGGATCTACCGACGACAGCTCATATTGCTCTAATATATTTGTATGATTACTTAAGAGCATATATACAAGTTATACTTTATATGACATCAATATTTTAATGAAATAGTGGAGGATAAAACCTGGCTACAATATTCTCAGAAAATGTCTACTTGACTTTGTACAAGCAGACATGCAAACGCAAACTCTCACACGTGATCACCTTGAACTCAAGTTTGACCTCGTATCTGCTCTAAAAAGAGGAGACAGACTGTGATTTAAAACAATATGCGCTTACAACTTGTTATAGGTGCTCCCTCTTAATTAGCATAGGCTGTCGGTAGAAATCAAAGTCACTCCAGATGACCACTGCTACAAATTGTTTATGTATACATATAAACAATTCTATATCTTGTCTCTAGTCATGTTCACAGAAAGGAATCTATAACTTTTCTACAAATACAACTTCTTAATCGTCCACTGATTTGTTAAACAATACACGTGACTTTCTCATATACATTACCCGGTATTTTGTCGGCTAGGGTTATTTATAACCTGCTTGATGTTGATTACTGTTGTGTTTTCCATTTTTATTGTATACTCTAGTCATAATTGTGATAAGAAGTAAACTATCCTTTGTTCAGCAAATGATTTGGGTAACACATCTCATACTTAAAGGTGATAATACATGTGCCACCACAATAATTTTATAATTTCAGAAATTTGTTGTTTGTTATGCCGTTTTATCAAATGGGAATATAATAAGATGCACATTAAATCCATGCAATATACTGAACATTTATTAATATTTTACTTCTAACCTTTAAATAACATTTTTCTGACACAAATTTTAAACGAAATCGCCCTTGTTTTATTTCGTTTACACATGACATAAATCATACCGTGCCTAAATGTTTATATCATTCTGTTACACTTTTATAGAGATTTTATAATTTACGAATCATGTTACATTGAAATTCTTTTGTCTTTTGGTTTACATGTACTCTAGTTGGCTGCTACAGAAAGAACACTTTGTTACATGCGGTCAAGTGTTTATGTACAAATGTGTGTGTGGTTAAATTTTGATTATATCATATGTATAGATATTAATTTTTATACAAATTGTGAAACCTTCATATTTAATCATGTGTTGATTTTGTTAAAATATTTATCATACTTATTGTGTAGTTTTAGATTAAAGATAAACAAATCATTAAGCAAGTATATGGTTTATTATTTTTTCAATTTGTGATGGATAGATATACATATCTGAATAAATTTTATCAGGACAAAGGCTTGTGTTATTCATCTGAGGCAAAGGCTCATAAAGAACTACCGCCATCGTCTTTTGTCTGCTGTAAACCGTCGTGCGGTGTTAACTTTTAGATATTTTTTTTTTACTTCTTCTCAAGATTGTAAGTACAATTTGAACCAAATTAGCAGGCAATGCTGTATACCCGGAAACATTTGTTCCCGTATAATTGTCGCTATTATATTCTTCAGATAAAAGGGCGAATTTAAAATGAAAGTGATATATTCCAGCAAAATGACTGAAGCACAGCCATACAGTACATGCTATTCATAAGACGATGATGATTTGGGGCGAATTTTTGTTTGTTTGTTTATTTATTGTTGTTTTACGTCCCTATGCTCGGGACTTACAGTCATTGAGAGTGAGTGCCGACACCTACTGTGACACAGGACCTCGGTTTTTACTGTCTCATCCGAAAGACAGGAAAACAACCTGTCGACGACTGGACTGAAACTCACGATCCAGAGTCGAGCGCGCTACCAATTCAACAAAGTCGACTCTTGGGGCTAATTTAGGTCAGAGTGAATATGCTTTCTGTAGTAAAAGGGCGAAAATAAAGTTTGACGAAAATTGCTCCATGGTAAGCAGTATCAGTGGCCCCAAAAGTGCCTCCAATTGATATATATTTAAAAAGAAACTTTTCTTTAACCAGTAATCAGTTACTTTTCATATTTGGTTTGCATGATTGATAAGGCAATATCTACGCAGTTTAATTAAGACATAGCATGTTAATAAACGAGCCACTTATGAACGCTCCATATTACATAAGGTGCAGTTTTATACAAATAGATTATTAACTCAAAAGTGATTGACTGTCTATACAAAAAGATAAAGTCGCAGTTTTTGATAATTATATAAGGATTATTGTAACCAAGTTTTAAGGTAATGTGATAAGATTCACAGACAACATAATCCACAGAACATGCTTTTTCATCAATCTGTACGCATTTTCCTTTTCTGATGGCAAATGACATAGAGTTCAGGTTTATACAAATGGCGTATTAACCTGACTTTTTGCATATATAGATAGTTGAGAAAATGTAAAATATCAATTTTTTTCCATCAACGTATACAATGTTTTACTTTTTCCTAGAACGAATAGGTCAAATGCAACCAAATAACGTATCCCAATGGAACGCCCCTTTGTAAATGAAGATAGTCTTCTCCCTATAAGGACTCTATAATGGACCAACTTTGGTACGTTTAACTTTTTTTGCATAAATCAATTATCAGGGCCTGGCACCTTAACATTTGAGAATATTCTCAAATTGCACTACTTAGCCAATCAAATTTCAGGATTAGCCAAAGCTGAGTACACTTTTTAGACTTAAGTAATTATGTTTTACAGTGCCAAGCCCTGATTTCAATCCATACTTCTGTTTTTTTTAATTAATGTTCAAAATCCTACACTTCTTCTTCTTTAAACAGCTAAACTTTATCACATGTTTCAGCTTGCATACTTATGATCATTTGCTAAACAACCCCATCTGCGCCTTATCCTGATGGATAACTACTTTAGCATAATTTGACTGGTCATCTATCTTCTAAAATTATCCCAAATACTATCTGTTGGTTACCCTCATTCGTTTTTAACAGTCTCAGGTAATGTTGTTTATGCTCCTCAAAATGTGAAGTTGTTTTCTATTGATCTGAGAGAACCTCTGTCGATGAAGAACGTTTACCTTCTATGTGAGCAACATCAAAAACAATAAATAAACAGGCCATGTGTGTTGGTTTAGTAATATGGAACTTAATTTAACGATATTGAGCATAAACTACTGTGTTAACCCATTTACCCCTAAAGACACATTTGGACTTGTCTAAGTCGTTGATTTACAGAAGAGTTCAATGTTTTTCCAGGGTCGATGAGTTAACTACATGCTGTTTATTGTAAGCAGCAAAAATGAAGAAGTACCAATTGACAATCGAAACCCAAGTCCATTAGAACACGACAAATTAGATGTGTAAATGGTCTCAAAATGAAGAACAATTGCGAATCCCAAACGGGATAGAACCAGGTGTCCGGAAGGAGTCAGCGCCCCCTGCTGACATGTCACACCTGTCGCAAATGTTCCATGGAAACCTCCCTAGTTCGATGAAACAAATTAAATACGAGTCCTGGAAGGTAAGATAACAGATGCACCATTTGAAGTAAGGATGACAACACCTTTTTGAAATAATTGATTTAATATTTTGCAACCTTAAACGTGTTGGTTGCTTAGATATTTTTTTATCTTAAAATACACTTTCATGAACAGACATACAGTACCTATACATTTCTTCCTTTTTTAAAGACCATTTATTAAAAATTTTATACAAAGCACTCAAATATCATGCATATTAAATTTCAGTTTCCCTTTGTCAATTTTTAAAACATTTTTATACCGTTATGCTTGAGTTGAGTTCGCCAGCAACCAGTAGTATTTGCAATAGTTATATGAATTTCTGCAAACTAGACTAGGATTGAATTGTTTGAAAAATTCAAAAGGTGTTGAATCTATGCACTTTCAACTGGGAATGTCGAGAAACCGAATTCCATTGTGCACCATATCAATCCTTTCGAAGATGATATTACTTTTTGTCGTCTGTACGCTAAATCTCTGAAGCCTCAATGATTAAAATGTAATTCAAACTAATTACCATATTATTGATACTGATAGCATCGTATACTTACCTGTATAATACTTCTCTCACATCCATTTCAATTCCTTACATATCACATTCTTGATGATAATCAACTGCGGTCAATTTTTAGCACTTCACGTCCATCCCAATTCCTTACAAGATTTGCTCGGAAAACACATTTCTTGTAGATATTTTCCTTTTCACACTTACAATTCCGACTACCTTTTAACTCATGTACCCCTGAAAAATAATGGCTTTTCGCAAATCAATCACTAAAGCCAGTCCAAATGTGTCTTTAGGGGTAAATGAGTTAAATATACGGATGATAAAAAAATACCACAGAAATGTTTTATCTATGTAACTTAGTATTAAACTGTTAGGGTACATCGTGTAATAAATTTTCAAATAAGAAGTACATGCAATAAATATACAAGTACGTAGAGATAAGTGATTTGTACAGGTTGACCAAGTAATACGTTATCTTGTCGAAGACATGTTGAATGCATTATTTATGATTGGGGTAGGCAAATGGAACATATGTATATTTTAAGAGGGTAGCTAGGGTATTTCACTCATTCTGGAAGAAGCGAGCATTTTGTATTGAATGTATCTTTATTACATTATTTAGTTTTAAATGTAAGCTTGCTATCACATAAATATACATCATAGCGTTTAAACAATAAACCAAAATTACAAGAAATACACTGCTTTCGCAGTGTTTTGTTTTATTTTGTTTTATTTTTACAAAGACAAGTACAGTTGGTTTAGGCAACATACCTGTTGGTAAGTATTGGTAGAGGTCATGTGTATATAAAGTTTGGCAATGATAAATGCATTCACTTAAAATATTCGGGCACACGGCTTAAACATGTACACTAATACAAATGTACTCTTCACCCTTTGTGTATGAACGCTTTTTCCAACAAAGAAATTGGGTATATGAGAACGCATCTTTTTAATGTCATGTATGTCTGAGTATATGTACAATGGATGAAGAGAAAACAACAAGTTTTACCCTTACAAACTTGAGAGCACAGCCTGCTGACAGTGGTGTTAACTGCTATAACTGTATTAACAAGGGATTTGATCCTGATCCGGAAACACCATCAACACCAGAGGAATCTAGGGAAGATGGAGCTGATGATAGTGCAGTACGAGTTGGTATATATTTTTGTCTTCTGCTAATTTTTAAAATTTTATAGAAGAATTTATATCTTTCTTTCTTTCTTTCTATCTGAAACATATTTAATGCGATGTTTATGGAAAAAAGTTGTTTGTCGTTTGTGAATAATCATTATGGAGTATTTGTTTAGCAAAAATATAGAAAGGAAAAAAAGTGACTGGCAAAATCATTAATCGTCAGGAGGTTTAAGAAACATAATACAAATAAATGGGACAAATATGGATCACGGAAAAATTAAGAAGTTGCATCAGCTGTCATGGAGGTATAAACATCCCACATCGACCGTTACTCCCGCCGTGAGTCCACAGTACAATTTCAATAAAAACAATTAAGGGATTAATCATTGTCACAGTCAATTACATGTTCTATCATAAAATACAGAAAAATAGTAACAGATAGACTAACTAATTTTATAGTAAACTAGTGATTCTAAAATTTTTACTGAAATACACACACTCACACCTATATATTGGATGTCTTGTTTGCGATTACTCTGTTTCATTAGGTGAAATGTTGAGTTGCCTTTTCGTTGGCGGTTGTTGAGACTTCTCTACCAGTTGTGACGAGGATTCGTTCCTCACGTATTTCATTTGAACTAAACTGTGTACTCACGGCGGGTGTGAATGGTCGACAGGGAAACCTACTCCTCCATGGCACTTGATCCCACCTCTTGGTTTCCAGAGGTCCGTGTTTGTCCATTTTACCAGATTTGTATCTATATCCTGGACATCCTAAAGATTTATACTTTGGTAACTGAGATGTTTTATACTAGTATAAGTAGATAATAAATCATCGAAATTAATGAAATAAATTGTTGTTTTCGTGATTGAAAATCAATTCATTGTAGTGAAAGCATTGTTATTGTGCACTAGCACTATATGCAGGTCTCAGAAAGATAATAATTCAATTTGTAACTGTAAATGGATATTTTATAAAATTATTTGTGTTGACATTATTAAAGAAATTATTTTATATGCCTAGTTTATACTTAATACAGTTTACACTAAATATATTTACATACCGACTGCAATTCACTTCATTGCAAGTATATAGAGCGATATATTGTATATTCAGTATTTGCAGTTGCGTTCCCCGAGTATTAACCGCTTTAATTATCAGTGTAAGAATACATGAACGAATCAA